>OLKM01000222.1:94827-172327 GCA_900291075.1 Melanogrammus aeglefinus
TAGACATCTACATATCTATATATATATTAGCAAGTAAGAAAATGTACTCATATAACGTGAGACTTTTTAAATTTGCAGAAGTCTCCGTTGATAGAAAACATGTTCTTAGAGAAAAATAAATCACCATAATGCGCTGCATTTATTTGACATTTTTATTATCTTGATCATATTCTCCAACCCAAAGACAATTATACACAGCAAAAGTTGAAAATAACCCATTTAATAGTATACAGCCTTTCATCTTTAATCATCAACACAGTTCATGTTTTCATTCTGACATTCACTCACAGCTTGAAGACACTAACTGATACCATTCCCAACGTCAAACTGGAATGGAAAGTTCAATTTAACGCCCACCTTCCCATCAAATGAAGAAAACATCCTCATTTTGGAGTTACACAGATTGAAAATCATACATAGCTGCAATTGATGCTTTTTGTGAATTTAACAGGTTAAGAACAGAGTGACAAGATTCTGCTCATTCACCAGATTCACCTCCATTAACGAAACCCAAAGTGACATTCTTTCATTGCTTGACCTTTCTTCATCTTAAGGAACCCAAACGTGTTAAAATCAAAGAAAAATTAAAGTGATTTAATCAGTAGTTTGTATGCATTTCAGGGGGGAAAAAAGTATGTATTATAAATTATATTATTTACAAGTAGGCTCTCACATGCAGATCAGAAATCAGTCCAAATTTGCAGCCAAATGTTTCTACGACCAAGTTCAAAGAAAACCACACACGAGCCCACACGCCCACACACACGCACGCACACACACGCACACACACACACACACACGCACACACACGCACACACACGCACACACACACACACACACACACGTTTTCCTTCTCTTGAAGTTACATGTCCACTTTTTTAAATTGAATTGCACATTCAAAAAGTATGGATCACTGTGTTGATGAACATGTACATGAACGTTCATTTTCACATACTAGTGAAAATCCGGGCAGTACAAACGAAAAACGAACCGTTTTTCCCCACCCTGAAAGCTCTTATAAACAGCGCCCCCTTGTGGATACTACTAGCAGTTGCATGCATGTTCACCTTAGAAGTTTAAGGTTAAACAGCAGTGACGTAACTTCAATAAAAAAAGTTCTTTACAAATCGTCGACTGACACTGTCAACATTAAGATGAAGTCACTATATCTTGCAATCTCAACAGTATAGTTAAGTCCAAATTAAGAAGAATGCCGAACTCAAGCCACATGCATATGGCCAATTCTAAGCGTCTGTAATGTAAGGAAAATAGTGAATAGAAACAAAGTCTGTGTCGAGTTGGTATTGAATGTTAAACAATCGACCTTGCAGATCGACAGCCTTGAACCTTAACTTGCAAACTGTAAAAATGCTTCCAAATGTAGCTGAAAATGTAATAAAAAAAATTAAAATATGAATGAAACAACCAGAAAGGGGGGGGGGGGGGGCAGATAGGCAGCATCACCGGGGGCCAATCAGAATAATTTGTTAATAAAAACTATGTAGTACAGGTGTAGGTCAACCATTTATTAAGTAATTTGTAGATCAGATAGCATTAATTAGAATCAATAATTCCAGAGTGCAAGCGATTAAATGCACACAATGCATAAGGCCAGCGCACAGCTCGGACCGGGCGGACCCAGGCCGTGTCCTGGTCAAAGGAACGACTCTGAGGGTCAGTGTGCCGCTTCTGACAGGAGCTGGGCTCAGCTCCCTCAGGAGTACAATACACAGCATCACTCAGATCAGCTCAGACACACACCCACCATCATTAACAAGCAACCACCCACCCCTCCGACTGAGCAAAGGAAGTAAAAAGATGACAACCAATCAAATGTGAGCATAGCAAATGTCGCTCATTTGCATTTTTGAGATATTTTGACTTTTTTTTCTTTTTTTTTAAACGTATGTATAGAATTATAGTCCCTAGCTAATCTTTGTAAATTTTCACATGGGATTAATTTCATTTGATTAGCTTTTTGTTTTGTTTTACAATTATATACAATGTACAGACAGCAGATCTTTTCTTTTACACAAATGGTGATGATACAGAGCTTTGAGGCCATGTGTTTGACTATCTACCTAACGAATATACAACGTGAAGAACTGGAAGCTTTAGAAAATGGTTGATCTAAAAAAAGGATGAAAGATAGAAGAAGAGACAATTGTAAAAGCCCTCAATATGTACAGAAAGAAAAGCCAATATAGCATTTATCAACAACAAAGAAAAAGTCCAACTGAATCTAATAATCTTCTCATATACACATATGGTAGCTCAAAAATATTTCCAAAGCTAAATAGTTTCTCTGATTTGGTCATAAAAGTTAGATAGTGAAGCATAGTGAGTATAAGTTTACAGGCTGATTCAACCTCTGCCCCCCTAGAGACCCCCGTGGAGACCCCACCCCGCGGCGTGTTTAGCGTGGCCCAACGAGACGAATGAAACAAAGTGAGGTATTAAGGTTAAGGTTCCAACAACATGGTCGGAACCGTTGGGAACTGAAGTGGACCAAATAGTAACGAGAGAGACAGAACCAACCCAGCAAGCCTCAGAGTGATACCAGCACCTCTCAGTGACACCAGCACCACCTCACAGTGATACCAGCATCACTCAGTGATACCAGCACCTCTCAGTGATACCAGCACCACCTCACAGAGTGATACCAGCACCTCACAGTGATACCAGCATTACTCAGTGATACAAGCACCACCTCAGTCATACCAGCACCACCTCACAGTGATCCCAGCACCACCTCACAGTGATACCAGCACCTCTCAGTGATACCAGCATCACTCAGTGTGATACCAGCACCACCTCAGTGATACCAGCACCTCTCAGTGATACCAGCACCACCTCTCAGTGATACCAGCACCTCTCAGTGAGACCAGCATCACTCAGTGATACCAGCACCACCTCTCAGTGATACCAGCACCACCTCTCAGTGATACCAGCACATCAAGGAGTGATACCAGCACATCAAGGAGTGATACCAGCTCCTTACAGTGACATCAGCTCCTCACGGAGGGATATGAGCTCCAAGACCTAGATCTCTTCCAAATTAAAACTAAAAAGTGATTCTATGTTCTGGACTTCTGGTTGCGTTTAATTTATGTCAAGTATTTACACTTGAACATACAAATCTTGATTTATTTTTACTGAACAGATAACTTGCATTAGCCAATATTTGACATTTACACTCTTAACTTTATTCTTTGACATCGCTATGCCGGCAAATCTTTAAACCTTCAAATATGTTATCTGAGCTTTTTGTTAATATATATAACGGGTGAGTGACCGTGTTATTGTGATTACACTAATATTGACTCAGGGAAGTCATTATGACATCAGGTTCATTAGGACAAACAAATAGTTAGGTGAAGTGAATTATTAAATCAATTTGGCCCAAGTTCCCTAATTTATTATCACCCGGACAGAAAACCCCAAATAGAGAGCAGAAGAGAGGCTTTGAGCATCAGACCAGCTTCATAGTTATCGAGCCATGTCAGAAAGGCACATCACTTTGATATCAGGCATAAATATTGTCAGAAGAACTGCAGAAATAACCATACTATTATAAACATAGTGCCAGAAAATGACGCCTCACTTATGAGACGAAATGAAGGAAAGGAAGATGAAAGAAAAAGCTTTCAGTGCATTTAACTACATTCATAACAGACTTCATTGACATGCACTTGCGAGATGGGCAAGTTCTGCAAAGTAGAATAAAACTAAATCCGACAAATCAACCAAAGATATTTTGTGCGGATACTCTTTGCTCGTGAAAAGCATTCAGTTGCAAAATTAGCAAATCATTATACCGATGTCCAAGAGCTAAAGCAATTTACCGGTCTATAAATGAAACTCATCATGTATCAATGACAAAGAGGTTTACCCACTCCGTCCAAACGTATAAACCGAGCGAGCTGAGAAACTACATGTTGAATCAAGTGAACACAAAACGATAAGATTTCACCAAAACAAAAGGACTTTCGCTGGGCCCCGTGAGCCGTGGATGTGCCCGACTGTACCCCGCTGAGCCCCCACCAGAGACGGGTCACCTCAACGGACCCCAGCTCGGGGGAGGAGCCTTAATCTGAACACCCCTCAAAACATGCTTGGAAGCCGAGTGATCATTAAAAGGAAACATGTTTAAGGACTACAATACACCTTCAAAACCCTTCCAGTTGACGTGGCTCACGGACCGTGCCCCAGGGTGACCATGATGGACCAAACCAGTCGTTAGGATGGCTGCTGGGGCAAAGTGCTGAAAATGCAGATAAAATTTGTGTTGGGGGGAAATTGCTTTGCCTTCACAAACTAGGAGCTTCATGTGAGTGATGTTTTAAGTTCATTAAAACACTACTTTTTTTTTTTTTAAATACCTAAATAATTTCTTTTCTTAAATAAAAAAAAACAAAAAACGATTACACAAATAGGCCGCAACACAATGCTCTACAGCGACTGGAGAAGGATGGGCTGTACCATTCTGAACACGCGTGTGCGTGTGCGTGTGTGTGTGTGTGTGTGTGTGTGTGTGTGTGTGTGTGTGTGTGTGTGTGTGTGTGTGTGTGTGTGGTGGGGTTAGTTGATATGTACTCTGGGGGAGCTGTTGATAGTCAGTAGGGGGTGTCCGCGCTGCGCTCCTGCTCCGGTTCCCAAGCGACTCGGGGCAGAGGCCTGCAGTGATGTCACAGGGGGGTCCGTTGAAAGAAAAGAAGGGGTTCAGGGAGGAATCATGTCAGAGTCCCTCAGGAGGAGGGCTTACGGGGGTGTGGGGGGGGGGGTCCGTCACTGCCAGGACTGGGGGGGGAAGTTGTTGACCTCGGCCAGGTCCTGCACTGCCGAGCCCTTGTGGGAGTACGTCAGCTTGATCCGCATGCGGAGCTGTTGCTGAAAGGGGGCAGGAGGAGTATTAGCTTCATGAGGACCACCACCAGACACATCGGGGGGGGGGGGGGGGGGGTGACGGGTTACCTTCTGGGGGTTGAGGACTCTGATGACCTGCGTGACCGTCCCCTGGTTCAGCGCAGGGACGACATTACTGCTGGGGGAGAGGAGCTGCAGCTGGAACGTCTGACAGGGGGACGGACAGACACAGGGGGACAGACAGACACAGGGGGACAGACCGAAACACAGGGGGACAGATCGAGACACAGGGGGACAGACACACAGACACAGGGGGACGCAGGGGGACAGACAGACACAGGGGGACACACAGACACAGGGGTCAGACACATTGAGACAGGAGGACAGACAGACACAGGGGGACAGACACAGGGGGACAGACAGAGACACAGGGGTCAGACACACAGACACAGGAGGACAGACAGACACAGGGAGACAGAGACACAGGGGTCAGACACACAGACACAGGGGGACAGACAGAGACACAGGGGTCAGACACACAGACACAGGGGGACAGACACACAGAGGGACAGACACACAGACACAGGGGGACAGACACAGAGGGACAGACACAGACGGACAGACACAGGGGGACAGACACAGAGAGACAGAGTGAGACACAGAGAGGGACAGAGCGAGAGAGACACAGACACAGCGGGACAGAGAGACACACACACACACACACACACACACACACACACGACACACACACGGACAGAGACGGACAGACACAGGGACAGACACACAGAGACAAGACAGACACAGAGGGACACAGAGAGATCGAGAGAGACAGACAGACAAAGACAGACAGAGAGAGACAAAGAAGACATAAGGGAGAAAGATATTAGATCGCATGGAGCTCTGGTTTGGAAACCAGGGCATCCAACACTAGAAGAGGGTGGACTAGATGAGCGTCCAGTCATGGTGTCAACACGTTGGACTTACCTTTGGTACTGCAGCCTGAAAAACAAATTCGGTCATGTCTGCATCGGTGGTGTTGGAGGCGTGGATGGTGATGACCGCGATGTTGGGGTTGGGGTTGGCTCGCTCGAACGTGAACTCGATCTTGAGGCCGTTCTTGTTGTACGCCGTCATCGATGGGATACCTGAGGGTAAGGCGTGATGCACGACACGTCATTCACCAACGAATCAACTAATTAAGCCAATAGGATTTCAATGCAAAAGTCAAAGAGAGTCGAGCATCAGACACCAATAAGAGGGCGGGGCTGACCGGCGGCGCTGATGTCATTGAACAGGTTCTGTGAGGACAGGCCGTCCAGAAGGAAGCCGGGCTGGGGGGGGGGCCCGGTCGAGACGGGGGCGGACGTCGGACCACCTGTGTGCCAGCATCATAGAGCGATGGAGAGAGACACAAGGTGAGACACACAGGGGGGTCACTGATAGGTACAACAAGTCAAAATAGGAGTGCTGCAGTTTGCTTTTGCATTTTTTTGGTCCAAAAATTTCTATAAAAGAATACAGAAACCTCATATTATCATAGTGCAAGTAAATAACTGGTAGCATATAACTAGAGCCACCTACAGAGGGCGCTATAGTGAATTCACCTTTAGTGATTTAGCAAAAAACATGTTCTGTTCACCAAACACCAAACAGTCCCCAACTTGAAAGACTAAAAAAGATTAGATTGTCCCCAAAAATAAATATATTTTTACAGAATCAAAAAAACACGAGCGTTGTTGAAGGATAGCTGCAGTATGTTCAGGTCTTGGATGAAGTCCCCACCGGTCAGAGAGAGGTCTCCCAGCAGGTCCAGCAGCTCTCCGCCGGCCGAGGAGGGCTTGGTGGTCATAGAGGTCAGGATCACTGGCCCCACGTCGTTACCCCCGAGCAGGTCCAACAAGTCACTGGCCTGAAAACAGCAGGAAGGGATCTCCTTTAGCGCAGGCTGACCAACATCCACACAGAAAGGGGACTTCAAAAAGTGGACGGCCTGAACGTGCCTGCAGATATTTAAAACTGCTACGGGATTGTCAGAAAGCTCACAGTCTCATTGCTGTATTTGCTTTGGCTGTTCAGTCTCTCCACGACGGTCGGTAAATATATAATGACTGGAGGAATCCGTAGAGTGGCCAATATCTCGTAAGAATACCAGTGCAAGTCTGAGTGTAGCGCGGCGAAACAGACCATTCAGACCGTCTGTACGGTCAACCAAGAATATGATATTGTGCCTTCACTTCCCCATCATATAAAAAAAAGAAGCTACCTACCATGGCAGTTCCTTTTATAGCTATTACAACATTTGATTGCAGCAAAGGTTTGAAGGGACATGACACAATCTACCACAGTCCCTCTACTACCGTCTACTGTTTTGGGTTTTGTTTTCTAACTCAATGCATCCTCACTTTCATTATGGAGGTTAAAGGTGCTCGTTGTTCTCAGGCTTTGGCCCTGAAGTCACACAACCTGAAACTCTCCCCCCCAATCACATCCCATCGCTCACTACTATTGGACCAGATGACCTGCTCTTTGCTCAGCCCCAGTAACGACTTGGCGCGGGGTCTCTGCCTCGTTGACCTCTGGATGGTGTCTTCTAAAGGGGGTTATACACTGCCACCACACTACCCCTCACGCTGTAGTGGCCGAGTGGCCTTCTTACTTTGCCGTCCGAGCCGCCTTGGTAGGAGGCCGAGTGACTCTCTTTCCTCTCACATGGCAGTGGTGCATGAGGTCCCACCCCACTGACGGACCTACAGCCGCTGTAACACCAGTCAGGGTTCCTATGGAAACACCAGGCCAGCCCGGTAGTCTTGGTGACCGACGCTCCTGTCCACCGTGCCGACGCCTCTTGATGCAGTCGAGGACGACCCCTGGGCCTGCTAGACCTTTGGGACCATGTGGCCATGATAGCCTTCAAGTTCCTCCCCACAGAATGGACTGGTGGCGCTGCTCCAGCAGGCTCTCTTCAGGCCACAACGTTTTCTTTCTTTTCTTAAACGCTTCTTAAAAGCTTAGGTACCCCGGGGAGGAAGTCAGTGTCTCTCCGTTGCCCTCTCGGTTTCGAGTGCGACTCGTACAGTCGTAGAAGACTTGAGCGCACAGTCCGTCGCGACTGCCAATTTAAAATACTAACCGCTTAAGTTCCAATTACGACCCACTTTAGATTCACCGAAAAAAGTGTGCAAAGTTTCAACGAAATTGCACAGCACCATTAGTGAAATTCAAGGGCATCCAAAGAACACACACAGACACACACACAAATAATAAATTAAATAACTGAATTGTACCATGCACCGATGTACTCCTCAATCCATTTAATCAGGTTTCTCTCATGTTAATAGTCCTCACCTGATTGGTTGGCTGGGTGACAGGGGGCGGGTGCTTCGACTCCAGGGCCGAGGGCTCCGTCTCCCCATTGGTCTGAACCATCTCTGTTGGGCCATTCGAAGACGACTTCTCCATGATGGGCATGCGCTCCAGCAGGGCAGGCCTTTGGAGAGCAGGGCGCACGATCAAGACACCAGAGCGTGTTCCCCCCCCCCCCCCCCCCCCCCCCAGTGGTGCGAGTGGGCCTTACCTCATGTGGTCGTACTTCTTGAACATTGCATTGTACTCCACAGCTCTCTGCTGGAGCTCCACATCGATGCTACTTCCATAGATGGAGACCACCTTCTTGATTCGGCTGAAAGAGACAGACACGACATCCACTGACGGTCAGCGCGGTAACTGACCTCGAACGGAGCACGAGTCAGACGTTAAGTCAGGGGGTTCTCAAAGTTTGGGCAGCTGAGGGCCAATTTAGGAACCCAAAGTATGACTGAGGGCCGCCAAAGAAAGAAAAAAAATAATAATAAAATCGTCAGCATCCCAGTGGTGAAAAAAAACACATTGCACCGTGGACCTCTGGGAGTGAGGTCAAGAGAGGTCTAAATCACCCAACTGAGGTTCATCCTTTCAAAGTAATGAACCATCGGATTAAAACTAATACAAATGTAACAGGATTTAATTGAAAGCTAGAGAGTCGACTTTTCTCTTCATACTTATTTAATTAGGTGAGTGCTGCATGCAGCGCTCACCTTTTGTTCTTCTTAGGTTTTATTCTATCTTTCTAAATTTCTTTATTATTCTGTACAAACTTTGGGACCTATCTCCTTCCTCAATTTTTCACCTAGAGACTCAATTCAAATTTTAAAATATTCAGAATAGCTTGGAATCTCACGCTTCTTTTCAGATTTTTTAAATATTTTATACTTTTTAAGATATTCTACTTTTAAAATGTTATCTTTTTTTTAACATGGGAGTCAATGGGAGGATGTCAGAGCCGTCCTCTGCTACTTCAACTGTAGAAGTAACGCAACTAAATCGATTTTCAACCGTTTATTTCGTTCAAACCATTTAAAAAATCTACACACTTGTATCTTCCATAATATCTAAACAGATTTTCGATATCATTTAAACTTTCTCTCCAGAATCACAGTTTTAGTATCATACCGCTTTGATTTTCAGTCGTTTTCCTTCAAGACGTCTGCCCATTCTGATACACCTACTTCTTATGACATAACTCAATCCTTTTTCAATCGTTTACCATCGTTCAAACCATTAAATAAATCTACACACTTGTACCTTCAATACTATCCCGAACGGAATTTCGATAGCATTTATACTTTTTTCCAGAATCACAGTTTTAGTTTCAAACCGGCATCGTTTTCAGTTGCTTATAATAATTTAGATAACCATAGCAAACCCCGTAAAGCACAATCCCTACGAGAGCTCCCCGCGCCACGGCCATCCGGAGGCTGAGAGCTTTTGGCCGTGATATATATTATATATATATGATACAATTATATTTATCACACGCGCACACAGTGCAGGGCAATACATTTGACGTTTCAGATACAGCACCGCTGAATGCTTTGCGCTTTTCATTCAGCGGTCACTTAATTTGTTTCCAACCATTTCCATTTTCTTAAATGGTGTGCATGTTTACATCGTTTACTCCATTTAGACTCGAATTCAAAGTTCAAATCCCTTCACTTGATCCCTTCACTTGCCCTTTAACATCTCTTTACGTCTTAAACTATCTTTATTAAAATATATCTTCAACCTCACTTTGCACTACAGCACTCAGCGCATTTTCTGCAGGAAATGCATTTTCTAGGTTTTTTTTGTTATTTATTTTTTAACTTTCTGCGGGCCGCCATTGGCCGGCGTGCCGCACTTTGAGAACCAAGGCGTTAAGTGGACCAAAGTCTCTGTGAGCAGAGCTGAGTTTAAGGAGGCTCGACGTACTTGACACTGCTGAAGCGCGTGGACAGCTTCATGATGGCCGTGAGGGAGTAGCCCCTGGTGACGGGGGTGGACAGGTTGGACACCAGCAGGCCTTCTAGCACATCCAGGACCTCGTCCTCAGTCACCTGAGGGGCCGAGCGACACATGGATATGATTAGGAGGGTTTGTTTGGGTCTGGATAAAAACATACACTGCTCTGATCTAAGGCTGAAGCAAAACACTGCATACCAAAAGTAATGGAGCTATACTTCTATTATGTTTGGGTCTGGATAAAAACATACACTGCTCTGATCTAAGGCTGAAGCAAAACACTGCATACCAAAAGTAATGGAGTCTTAATCATCAGGCTACCTTAAATTAGTATTGGGGTGACGTACCTGGATAGGTTCCTCCTCTTCACACTGACCGGACACCAGCAGATCTCCGTATTCCCCTATGCACCAGGACGACACTTGCACCAGAGGTTGCTGTAGAAAACACACAAAGCAAAGTCACGACCTGACTGTCACCATCAGCTGGGGTAGACGACTCCCAGGAACAACCAGAAGCCCCAGACGGGCTTCCTGCGCGTCCGCTGGGCCAGGCGCTCTGACCTGCGAGATGTCATCCAGGAGGGCCTTGTATAGTCTCTGCACGGTGTAGGCGTGCATCTCCACGCTGTTGGTGATGAGCTGAATGAGGTTGGGGACGGAGTCGTCTCTCACGTAGCTGCCGGCCTGTTGGAGGAGGATGACAGCCGACACTGAGCAAGGCCGGAGGAGACCACATCCTCGAGTGTTTATGAGGAACGCTGGGAAACGACTCTACATTCACATTGAGAGCGTTTAACAGACGCCTTTATCCAAAGCCACTTACAGTTAGTACATTTGCCAGAAGAAGGAGAAACAACATTATATCGCTGTCGGTACAGAGTGTTCATAGAAAGGATGTTCATAGAACCAAGTGCCAAGCATTAACAATCGCTAGGTTAACCCATTCCCCGTAGACAACAAAGATAGCATTGTGTACTTTTAGTACATAATACTAAAGCACTATTTTTTTTGAAGTGCAAGGACAATACAATACTGGTAGAACTGTAAGCAGCATATCCTCTCTTACTCAGTCAGCACCATGAGGTTTGCTGCTGTAGAATACATACCGTGGTTAGGACTCTCATGATGGTGTCTATGTGCCATCTTTTTGACGGTGCGTACCTGTGAACAAAACAAAAGTAAAAAAAGGTACAATCACTTGGTTGTTGCAACATTTGATGTTTTCACCAAACAAACCATTTGCATTTCCTCCACGTCGCTATGGAAACGCTCCCCAACGGGACACTCATTCCAGCAGTTTTGCATTAGATCTCAAAAAGATCTCAAATTACAAGTCAGTCCTGAGACAACACCCAAGAGGAGTCGAATTCATACAGCCCAACGCTGGAGCCAAGACTAGATTTATCCGTGGCATCATTTCCAACCCCCGTTTAAACCTCTCTCTTAAATTCAATTTGCTGCTTATTAAAACTGTCGTCTCTCCTTTTAAAACAGAGAAAGTTGTCCGGCCACTGAAAACAGCCAGTACATTTCCATCGGAGTTTGGACAACGACGAAAGCTTTGTTTATTAAAGAAAATGTCATGCAAAAGTTTGACGCCCTTCTTGGACTTCCTAAATTGTTGCTCTTTGATCATCGTGTCGTGTTCTTATTTTTTTCCGTGGATTTCATAGCAGGCTACTACGCTGTGTCGGGCTGCTATGAGGTCACGATGCTTACGTAGCTGCCGTGGATATCGCAATCCGGCTTAAACCCCGTCCTACCATGAGGGTACTGTCAGCGGTGGAAACGCGAGCCGTAACTGAGTGGGGCTATACCGCACCCTCACTACTGGGCTGAGGCGTGCCTGGTCCGAAGTAGTGTTTAGATTCTCAGCCCGAGCCCGACCCGCAGGCCGGGTCGGGCCGATATATCCCGCCACTATCCTCGGGCCGGGCCGATATATCCCGCCACTATCTTCGGGTCAGGCCGAGCCTTTGATCGAGCAGGTTTTTTTTTTTATCATTGCTTTATTAGCCTAATCTGAGGAGAAATCTATGCCACAAACAGAAATATTATAGGCCTTTATTACACGGGTCTTCTCAATGCCGTGGAACGCTCCGTTCACTTGCATGGGTAGTACTCCGGTAACTTGTCAACCCCAGCGTCTTCCGTTGCTAAGCGACGTCACCGTCTTTGCGGACAAATTATTTCTCTGAAATCGTGCTCGGCCTCATAATTACAGTTAATGTGTCGGGTCGGGCCGGGCTCGGACACAACGTGCACGGGCTCGGGCCGGGCCGGGCTTGATTTTCTGAGCCCGATCTAAGCTCTAGTCCGAAGCGTATCCACCGGTGGAAATGTGCCACAACACACTCCCTCCATTCAAACAGGCCCTACAAACACACCTCTTTAATATAGCTTTCACCTCATAACCTCCTTCCCTTCTCTCCCCTTTTACTAAAGTACGTTCTTATTGAATGATTTTATTTTGTCTTCACTCTGCAAAGAGTTTTTGGGAACTTAAAAGTGTGATATTAATCAAATGTATTATTATTATCATCATCATTACACATTGTCAGTAGAGCAGAGAACAGGGACCATCCCTACTGGGACCTCCATGTAAAGAGAACAAACCGTCTTACTTCTCTGCAGCGAGGAAGACTCCTGAGGCACAGTCCGCCTTGAACTCCGGGTCGCACGAGTCCAGGAAGTACAGCAGCTCCTTCATCATGCCCCGGATGTTGTTCCCGTTGACCAGGGCGAAAGCTCAGCTCCATGGCCCGCCTGGAATGGAAGAGTCAGGGGACAGGTTATCCACTAAACACTGTGCGGTTGTGTCAGCCTAAATGGTAAATGGACTGCATCAGTCGCGCGTTTCTAACCAGTGGCCACTCAAAGCACTTTAAAATATCGCAGACTAGCGCGGCAGGGTGAGGCGTCTTGCTCAGGAGGAGCCGGGGTTCGAACGAGCAAACTTCCGGTTACAAGCAAACCCGCTCTCCCTCCTGAGCCACATGCCACCTGGTCTAGCAGCGTGCCCCCACGAGTGAAGCGGCGTGCCCCCCGCGAGTGAAGCGGCGTGCCCTCGCGGGGGCGCGCCGCTTCCCTCGCGGGGGCGCGCCGCTTCCCTCGCGGGGGCGCGCCGCTTCCCTCGCGGGGGCGCGCCGCTTCACTCGCGGGGGCGCGCCGCTTCACTCGCGGGGGCACGCCGCTTCACTCGTGGGGGCACGCTGCTTCACTCGAGGGGGCCCACCTCTTGATGGACACATCCAGGTCCTTGAGACAGTCCACGATGGTGCTGCGATGCCGCTGCACTGCATTGTGGTCCGTCTGCACCGTCTTTAGTAGTGACGTCAACGCAACGTACCTGAGAGGGTGGACCAGAGATCAACCATGATGAACTACAGAGTAACAAAGATGGCCTCTTCCAACCAATGAGGGTAATGATGAAGACGATAGAAAGACAGACAGCCACCCACCTAATATTTTTGTCATTGTTCAAGAGGAAGCGACCTAGAATATTGATAGCCAATACCTAGAATAAACCACAAAGCACATTAACAAGAGAAATGGCATAAAAGAAAACCGTTATTGAAATGTGTTGCTGAAGGCCAAGATCAGGTGAGAGCACTCACCCTCAGCCCGCTCTCGGACTTGATGTCCATAATAGTCAGGACCGTCTCATAAAGGATGGCATTGCCTACATTTTTACTGGTCTCTGTGTTAGTTGCAACCTAAAATTAAACAAGCACAATAAACCACTAATTAATTACAATGAATCATTAATTAGTCACAAGTATGAGTGGAAGACCATGCTCCAGATACTAACACTACACTGCTCACCTGTGCCAGAATGTCATTCATCGCTTCACTCGAGTCATCGTCACTCCGTCCTAAAATCCGCAGAAGTCTCAATATCCGCACCTATAATGGAATAAAAATAGGTTGCAAGTCAAGGCAGCAACCAGGTATCAAAGAGAGTTGATTGGCTAACCAGCCCAGGTGTGTGAGTCAGGGTAACCTCAGGTTTAGAGGAGACGGGATAATCAGCCCAGATGTGGACGTTCAGGTAGACGTATGGTAGCATGTGACCGTGTCTTACCTGCAGGAAGGGGTCACTAATGCCGGACACGTCGTGCTCAGGGGAGTACCCCGACATTATGAGGTTCTTCAGGATCCTCACCAGCTGTGGGACCAGCTGGTGAGAGGGCACAACAGGAAAGACTCAAACGGTCTGCGGGTCTGGATACTGTAGGCTGTCTGTCTGTCGGTGTCAAATTAATCTCAAACTAAAACCATAATTTACAAATGACAGCCAAGCAAATGCAACTGAAGGACAGGGGGATGGAGATTAATAATTATTAGTAAAATCAACTGAAAATGATAAATTGGGATTTGTAGTAATCTTTTGCTGAAAAATACATCTTTTATATTGAATTGCCAAGAGCATCAGTTGATACTATAATCAACAAATAAAGTATTATCATAATCCATCATTGAAGACTTATTAGACTAAGACTAAGAAAGAGACTTTAGTGAACATGTTAAATCCATGTGGATGTAATATGTACAGAATAGATCCTCTAATTAAATCACACATGATATAACTTAATGTTTCCTTAGGTATGGAGGTCTTCATTACCCTTTAGAAGTACTCCTTCAATATATTAAGATATATTTGGGGGTTTTAACAGGCAGTTTCGCTGGCGGTATATTCTTAGTCAAGAAAACCATACTGATAACTAGAGCGAGGAGCCGGCTAGCCACGTGACAGAAAGCACCCTGCCGACAGTGACAGATCAGTGATCAGTGATACATCATCTGGGCCCGGTGGGACACCTGCAGTGATCCGTTGAAAACAGACCCAACACATTGTTTTCAACACACAGTGATCGGATGAGGTACAGATTAAGCGGACACCTTCACCGTCGTGACACATGTTTTGGGTGAATGGACCAAAATTATATACATCAACAGTAAAGATCACTTACACATATTCAAAAAATTAAAACTGTAAATCAAAAGTACGGGAAATGGCACTAAACTGAACACAGATCTGGACACGTTGGTGGTGTAAGGGTGTAAAGAGAACTAGGTAAGGCATGCACCAGCTATGAAATCAGAATGTCCTCTTACCTTCTCATTCTAACACAATGCAGGAATTGTAACAAAGACAAATGACAGAAAAAATATGAGCCAGATGTTAGGGAGGGGAAGCTGGAAATCATTCATATTCAAAGAGTTTCTCAAAGTGTTTCTGATCATGAACGTGAGGAAGGGCCCCCTGGAAGCTCACAGCTAGAGTGGGAACGGAGATGCACACTAACAGCTGAGAGACGAGGCAGGAGAACACCCCAGGGGCAGGAGAACACCCCAGGGGTAGGAGCAGGAGAACACCCCAGGGGCAGGAGAACACCCCAGGGGCAGGAGAACACCCCAGGGGCAGGAGAACACCCCAGGGGCAGGAGAACACCCCAGGGGCAGGAGAACACCCCAGGGGCAGGAGCTAAAGGCTAAGAGGTAGGCTTAGATGTGGCGCACACCTCAAGTAGGAAATACAGGCTCAGACTCTGGGGCTAAAGTTCAAGTGGTTTATTTTAGCTGCAGAAAAGCCAAATGTGCCTACGGAGAATGAAGTGTGACGTGAGTTTAGGACGAACGCGGGATCCCCTCCTAGGTCACCTCTGCGCGGGAGTGTGTGTGCGTACCTTTCGGAAATGGGACAGCATGTCTGGACTTCTCTCGCACATTTCAGTGAGGAGGACGACTGATGTATGGAGAACACCTGTGGAGACAAACGGAGGTCAACACACCTGGCTCTGTTGGAGGGAGCGGTGCCCAGCCGGCTGACGAGGACCCAAACATTGATAGAACCAAGGAACCCTCACTGCATGGTGACCAAGCGCAGTACATAATGTACATCAATACACTACAACAGCCACCTCTAGAGGGCTCACCACCGAGTAAGATAGGAGATCATCGTAGAGCATAAAAGGAGAAATGGGCCAAAACCGGAACAGGAATGTCCCAGGAGCAGCCTGCTTTGGGACAGCACCCAGAGGGTGCCTTACTGAATCATATGAATGTGGGGGCTGCGTTCTCCAGAGAGCCTTTTCCAGACACACTCTGTTGTAAATAACCCCGTCACTTCATGTTGGGCAGCTTACAAAATGTCTGTGCTTCGCTCTTCCAATCTGCCAATAGCTGATTCGTTGTGACTAGTGACGCAAAGCTCAGATACATTAGAAAGGTAACTGCATCCTGTGGCTTTTTGGATTCAGTTAAATAGCTTTTCCCTTTTCTATTTTGCACATTAATGGTCATGTCCACATCCACCCAGTTTAGATATATTACAATTTCCAATTATTGTGAAGGACAAATACGTCTCTGAGCGGATGATGGACTAATGAACGCCTTCTCTGTGAAGGACACCAGAGAGGAAGACCTTACCCTCCCAGCTGGTATTGAACGCGCTGTGGGGAGGATTCGGGAGTTGTAAAGACAGTGGGCAGGAGAGAGCATGATTTGGAATATAAACAACATCTCTGCTCCCTCCCTACGCTCCTCTGCCCTTAAGTGATGCCATCACCCGCCTGTTTTGGACAGGAGAGATGGACCCCCAAACAACCCGGGAAGAGCTGCCCTGATTGGTCAGATGTGAGCCTGGAGCGGCCCCAAATATAAAGAGCCGCACCGATTGGTCGAGAGACAGCCTGGAGCCCTACAACTAAAGAGCTGCCCTGATGGTCAGAAGTGAGCGTGGAGTTGCCCTACACCTAAAGAGCTGCCTCATCCTTCAGTATAGGACCAGGACGTGGCATAAGAACAATAGTCCTTCAGTATAGGACCAGGACGTGGCCTAAGAACACTAGTCCTTTAGTATAGGACCAGGACATGGCCTAAGAACACTAGTCCTTCAGTATAGGACCAGGACGTGGCCTAATGCTACGGCCACACCAAAAGCGTTACCCGCGTATCACGCGTATAAAATCGGCCATTTTCCCATAGGGAACCATTGGTTTACGCGCGTATGGGACGCGTACACGCGTTACACGCGTTTAAGTAACATTTTACTCGCGTTAGGCGCGTATGAGGCGCGTATATTGACGCGCGTATATATACGCGCGTCAATATACGCGCGTACGAAGAGTTCAAAAAATTGAACTTTTTACGCGCGTACGCGCCGCAATAGCCAATCAGCGTTGAGCTTGACCCGACGTCACTGGCAGAGAGAGCTTGCACAGAAGCATACGGCCGGCCGACATCTTTCTTTATTCTGGGTGGAAATAGTAACATAGTTACGCCATTAAATGCGTTTATGTAAACATTTCTAGCGAGAAATGTGCATTTTACTTTCATAATGTTCGCTCGGTGAATGTGAAGGATGTTTGGTTTGATAGTTATGACGAAGAGGGAACGCTCCATTCACTTGCATGGACAGCGTCTCTGGTTGCTAAGCAACCTCAACGTCTTGGCGGACTATATCCCTGCTGATCAACACTACGAATGCTGGAAACACAACAGACACACCATGTGTTATTATATACCATGTATACCATGTTATTTAACCCGATTATTGTTATTTATATCCGAGATTATTTAATCTAACCCGATCCAAGCTCTATCATTCACCGATGGTAGTGACCTTCATGTTTGCGGAGCTTTGGAAAGAGAATGAGCGGGAGAAATTGGGCGGTCTCATCTACGCGCGTTACGCGCGTATCTGACCATTTGACACAAAATGGTCAAGCAACATTTTAGCTGCGTTACGCGCGTACATGGTACGCGAGTAACGCTTTTGGTGTGTTCCCGGCATAAGAACACTAGTCCTTTAGTATAGGACCAGGACGTGGCCTAAGAACACTAGTCCTTTAGTATAGGACCAGGACGTGGCCTAAGAACACTAGTCCTTTAGTATAGGACCAGGACGTGGCCTAAGAACACTAGTCCTTTAGTATAGGACCAGGACGTGGCCGAAGAACACTAGTCCTTTAGTATAGGACCAGGACGTGGCATAACCCTGTGTTCACAGCAAACGCGACGGGGCGACAAGATCCCATACAAAGTGAACGTAGAGACGCGTATCGGGCGACATATTCGCTCGAGTTCAAATTTTTCAACTTTGACGCGAATTTCGCGTGATGACGCGTGATTACAGCCAATCAGCGTTCACTTCCTTGAGTGACGTAGCGTTCACTTCCCGCTAAAGACATGCAATGCTTGTCTTTAAATGCTTTTGTCTTTAAATGCTTTTGTCTTTAAAAAGGTAAAGACATGCAATGCTTATGTCGGACATGGTTGTGAAATGGAGGACCTGGAGTCAAGTTGTGGCGCGACAAATTCGACAAAACTTGCACAGCGACAGATTATGATGTGTGGCGCGACAAAACTTCGGCGACAACGCGAACGGGCGACAAATTTCGCGTTTGGTGTGAACGTAAGGTAAGAACACTCATCGCCCACTCACCATGGTTCTTCTCGCTGAGCAAGTTTTTTGTTGCTGGAAGGAACATTTCCATCAGTTCAGGGACTTTCCTAATGACATGAACTGCACACAACGCCGCCTGAAACCAAAGAGTTACAGATATTTAAAAACAATAAGTGTCATGTCCTACAAGGGATATTTATTGAAGTATGATAGCAAATTACATTTATACTCAGACCGCTTTACATTTTCCAGGTTTTCTTATGCTACATCCTTCATTCATTGTTTCTGTGATTAATTGACACATCCCATAATTAAAAAGCACAGTCTTGGGCTCATGCCTTGCCCTAACCCAGAGTGACCAGCCCTTGTTCCACATGGCCTGAGAGTCCTTGCCCTTTGGCAAACTGCAAGCTGGGGGTCAATATGCTTCTTACTCCAGAGCAGTCTTACTGAACACCCATGTATAGGGTATGTCGGTACGTTACCAGATCAATGGTGGACTCAACTCAAGGTATAAACAAC
This sequence comes from Melanogrammus aeglefinus, assembly GCA_900291075.1. Classification (NCBI taxonomy): domain Eukaryota; kingdom Metazoa; phylum Chordata; class Actinopteri; order Gadiformes; family Gadidae; genus Melanogrammus; species Melanogrammus aeglefinus. Next base: position 113,944 of record OLKM01000222.1, read on the forward strand.
TAAAAAGGCAACAGCATACATCTATGCTCAAATTTCATGCCAAAAATCTCTGAATGAATACACAAAAGGTTACGTTAGTTATCGACATCTTGTAGGTAACTAAAAGGAACTATTTTTTTATATGTCTGTAATAGAAGCACATCCAATAATAGGTGACGGCGTGACTTTGCTTCACAAACTTCCCCTTCCCATTTGCTAATTTAACAGACAATTGAGAAACCTGAAGTACAGCACTGTGTAGAAACCCCCAAAGGCTGTTGGCTTTAGACAAAAGCATATTTCAGAGATGATTTTTGGACCATTTGTTCTCGATGTGTATGACTTCTTGCCCAAATACAGATACAAGACTGAAGTCACAAAATAGCAGACATTTATGTCAACTTATGCTGAAACCAAAAATGTACCGTCCTTTTCAAAAGTATTTTCCTATAGTCACAATATAAAATTCAATTGTAACGTCTCCTTACAGACTCAAGAATTCGAGTTCTACAGAACAAACTGTAGTTACTAGTGTTATGCAACAAGTCCCATAACTACTGTAGAAGACCAAGCGTACCTTTTTTCTCAGGTAGGAGTTGGATGTTTTCAGCAGCTTCTCCACCTCTCCAGCCAGGTCGCGGCACATCTCCGAGGAGCCCATACACCCCAGCGTGCACAGGGCCAGGCCCTGCACGTACTGCGTGCTGTGGTTCAGGTCACTGGGGGGGGGGGGGGGGGGAAGAAGACGTTCGTCACAACTCAGAAAACGGGTCTATATCTAAAAAGGGTTTTGAGAGAATAACCCAATTACAGTGGATATGAGGTTTGCTCTAATTTAGGGGTGATGGTAGCTTATTTTGGTTTTTTTTGGTCCAGGTTTGTGAACGAATAACATATTTTGCATTTGGAAGATAATGTGTCATCCAAAGTATTTTTTGAAAGCTAAACATAACTACTACTCCATAAAATGGAAAACCACGCGGTGGATCAGGTTTTTCATCGATTGGACAGACAGCTAGACGGGCAGCATACACCGATCCAGGATTATTTAATAAAGCCTTTGTTCTAATACAGAACTATACGTGCTTCTGTTGAGACTGCTATAGAGAATGTAACCTTCACACAACCAAGGAGGCATCCTGCTGAATCAGAGGCGGTATGCACAGATGGCTCCACATATTTCAGTCAGATAAGACATTTCCTGTGGCTCTCGTAAAGAATCCATTGCCCCGAGATGAATTGATACGACCAGCAGAAGTGTCCCTGATAGTTTGCACCGTCTCGGCCTTTAATGGATGGATCTGTTGGAAAGTCTCCTTTGCGAGATGTAGGTGTGTTGACTATGTGGGTTCAGACCTGGGCAGTATCACAGCATCTCAGGGTCTTTAGGAATACCCAAGGTGTTATTCAATACCGTCAAAAATACAGATGCTCCTCTTTGGATTCAACATCCCGACACCTTCGGAACACTTATTATGATATATATTTTGTCCAACTTTTGCTGCAGGATGCATAAATAAATAAGTCCATAATAAAGTCTCCACCTCTGCATTTAGGCTGAGACTGAACTGGGTTCGTCTGATGAGAGGCTGCTCAGGTAGGCAGAGTCCCTCGCACTGATCAAGCTTTACAATACGTCACGACGTCCTGACATCAAAACTAAACGGGACACTTGCAGCATAGCGCTGCTGTGCTGGTGTATTCAAATAATCACACTACTCAACCGCAGTTCAGGCAGTTCAAAAGTATATTTGCTAAAGACAGGACGGTATGTGCCCTGAGGTTCTAGCGATGTGTATCTGCCGAATCGACGGGGTGTCCAGGCCAAGCCATCTGGCAGCAGCAACCCTCTCTGTAGAACCATCCTTTGGGTCATACTTCGACACAACAGCTGAATTACTTAATGAGGACCCTGCTCTAAGACAATAGCCTAGCTCAAATGCAATCCCCATGGATATGTCATTTAAACCTGTTTGGAAGGGTTTTCCACCAGCCCTACAAGAGTTAAAAGCTGATGAGAAAGGTGGGGCCTCTGCCGAGGGATGGAACGCTATTGGGCCGTGAGAAATACAGGTTAAACTGACCTAACATACTATATATAGTACAGGTTGAACTGACTTTCCATGTGTGCACATTGGTGACAACTAGAACACTCAAGACCATGGGACAGACAGCATTGCAGGCTAGACAACATCGTACATGCTAATGACTTCTATCCCCTGCTCAGCCTTTACACAAACCCCGTTGTGTACCGTAACCCGCCGGTGAAATGGTTTGAATGTAAAATGCATTAATATCGCCCCAGCCCTTGTGTTGTGGACAGATACTTACTTCTTGATGCAGTTTGTCATGAGCAGATGAACATCTTGCCTCTCGTCCAGCAGCAGCATGGCTCCCAAATAGCCGATCCGCTTATCCGTAAACTTTTGCGATGCAATCAACTTCAGGCACTCCAGCTGCAAAATGTGTGCGGACAAATTGATGTTAGTTTATTCCCAAACGGGCGTGCGCTCAGACCTGTGCCGAACTCGATGCATTGACGGACACGGGAGGAGAAGGACTTCCTGCATACCTGCCCGAAGTGTGCGGGGTAGCCCAGCATGTGCATGTAGAGGAGCTTAGCCACATTCCTGCAGCGGTACGTGTTGTCCTCCTCTCTGAAGGACGAGCGGATGGCGGCGCACTCCTTCTGTATCATCTCGCGCTCCTCCGCCTGGGTACGGGCTGTCCGGATGGTCCGGATGAGCTCCCGCAGTCTGATCGGAGCGGGCATTCTCTGGAGGACACAGGGGGAGGGTCAGGACACACTGAGCCCTGGTAATGTGGGCGACATGTGGCTCAGGAGGCGGAGCTGGTAACCGGAAGGTTGCTGGTTCAATCCCCGGCTCCTCCTAGCCGAGGGTCGAGGTGTCCCTGAGCGAGACGCCTCACCCTGACTGCTCCTGACCAGCTGGCTGTCGCCCTGAGTGGCTGACTCCGCCGTCGGGGTGTGAATGTGTGCATGAATGGGTGAATGTGAGGCAGTATTGTAAAGCGCTTTGAGTGGCCACTACTTCGTTAGAAAAGCGCTGTATAGCGCTGTCCATTTAACAATAAATGTGGATGCTGGCTGATTAAAACTCTTATGGGGAAAATTATTTGCACAAATCTGAAGCGGTTGAAGTACATGCCGTTGTTTAAAACACAGGGTAAATACATGACTGCAACCACTGAGTAAGAACATAATACAACCTGAATGCACTCACAGACGTTCTATCTTGTCAAACTATAAGTAACTCATCCGAGCCTAAAGTAGTAAAATGTGTGCAGTACAAAAGACGAGCAGGTGAAATTCCATTCCAATGCAGCGAGGCTCAAGACAACGCAGGCTTCACCCGAGATGGTTAAATATTAATAAGACGCACATGAAGGAGAGTGAGATTAGATTCTCCTGCACAAAGTCCCATAAAGACCTGCATCGGAGAAACCATTCACGATACCATGTCAATTTCCAGAAAATAAGGCAAACGGAACTACAATACCACCACCACAGAGAACATATTATACAGGCATTACTTGTTATCCCAATTTCACCAGGGATCAGAAAACTTCAAACAATTTTAACCGAGTCTGGTGGGGAATGAACATTACCCACTTCCAAAGTTCAATAATAATGATGACCAATATGGTAGACATCTACTTAGAAAAATGCTTACCGGTAGTTTGATGGAAAAAAAATTGATAGCTTGCAGCACATAGGCCGTTACAGCAAAAAAGGGAATACAGGGAGTAATTACTTACTTTACAAAACTATTTCTGCATTAAGTGTGCAGATAAAAAGTAATTTACTTGCCAAGGGTAGACACCTTAGACAGATGTACTGACAAACCCCAGGACATAACTTGCATCCTTTAACAAGTGTACAATGGCTCTCTTTATTCCTAGTATAAAATGAGTGCTCTACACTAAAGTAATTAAAATCAATTTGAACAGGGGTGAAACTTGCAATGCGCAACATTTCAACAAGCTAAAAATGACCTGGACGTATCGGTAGTCAATACTGTTCAAAAATGTTTTCAATAATGTTATAAATATACATCACAGCAGACTACTAATGTACCTTTCTCTTTGTTTACATGCCAGTGTGCATCGCCATTTAGTATCCAATCTAATTTTAGGATTGCCATTTTACTTATAAGCTATGACCTATAGTTTACTGACACAAAAAAACATTTATGAATCTATCAAGGAAGACTATAACTTGACCATAGGCTTCTCTCTAGATGCTAGATGCCACTGAATCCTACTTACTTCACCTTTAAAAAGAAAAAATAAACAAATAAAGAATGTTCTGTAGACTAGCAATGACTGGCTGCATTTTAGAAGCATATGAGCATTGGAATGTTAGTTATGTTTTTATTTAATTTTTTCATTGTTCTTCTGTAGTTAATTGTGAAATAAAATGTCATTTGTGGAGAGATTGTTGTATTTGCAAGTGCCGCTGTTTTTCATGCAAGACGTCGAAAAATGTTAATTACTTCAACTCTCTTGCAACCTCTGAAAATGACTCATAAGAAAACTCAATGCGATCCAAAGCAGGAGCCTCTTAGAGTGACCCTGGTCCTATTTCTTCCAACAAAAGTGTCATGATGATGAAACTATGCTTTTGTATCTTTAATGCTAATAGATGGCATCTACAAGGTTTACAGAACTAATGAAATACAACCGACACCAAATCAACAGATATGATGCTGTGCATCCAGTGAGTCTGGTTTGGCTGGCGAGCTGAGCAATGATTCAGGTCTAATGCACTGTGGTGGTGAAACTCAGCAAACATGGTATTGTTGGATGAGCGTTGAGGCTAAAATCCTGTTCATTGACTCTTCATTTGCTTTGGCTGGGAAAACCTTATTTGATGCATGTATTTTAAGTCGAGTCACAGCAAGCATATGAGGGATTACGTAATATAAACCAGGGATAAGAGTGGCTGTTAACCACGCTGGATTATACATTAATAATAATAATCAATGGTGGATAAAACCCATTAACGAAGATAGAACATTCTCTGTCTTTTAAAACCTAGACCCCCGTTCCCACAATGAACTGTCCGTTACATATCTAAACCGGCAGAACTAGCATCTCCTGGGAGCTAAATAAAACACAACATTAAAAGATCCTTAATCTATACAACTATGGTGTGATCTATCTATATAAATGCTAATGTGTTTCATAAACACCAGAAAGCTAAACGTTTACGAAGTGAGCGAAGATTAAGTGGTACGCACAATGCAGGTGGTTTAGAGTTCAGGTGTAAAAGCAATGATCTTATTCAGTAGTTGGCCAGTGAACACGTAGGGGACACTCGCCAAGGTCAGTCCGTCTCCGTCTTTCAGACAAAGAACTCTCTGCTGTGTAGTAACAGTATATTAGACCAATTTCTTCGATATTTCTTGAAACCTACAATGTCTTTCATTCTAGGTCAGTTGGTCACACCAAAAGGGCATGTTTGTCCTCAAACACAACAAAACAACAAAAAAGACATTCACCTGTGATAAACCACCTAGCCCTCAACATTTTGGTTGCAAGAAAAAAGGGCAACTGCGGTCCGATTGGGATATCAACCTGCCCCTGGAGGCTCCGGGACCTAGCCTACACTTCCTGACAACCAGTGGCCAATGGGGGAAAACATGCCACACCTTTCAAGTAACACAGGGATGTATACCTTAAACACAAAATGTATAAAGAAGACAGGAAATGTAATGAAAATTCCAGGTGAACACAAGTGCCTAACATATTGCTTTATTATATTACATATTGAAGGGAAAGCAGCTTAGCTGCGATAATGGTCCACCATTTAAAGAGCAAATCAGATTAGATTCTAGCCCTTGGACACATTAGAGTTTCTTGATGAGGAAAATATTACTAATAGGTTATCATTGTACAAACTTCAATATCATTTATTCAAGTAACATTATACGTCTTAGTATCTTTGCTGTGCTTTTCATTCCAATGCAATCCACACTATTAACACGGGAAGTCAAAGCCTTCAGGCAGAATACGTTGTGGAGCAGAATGCAAATCGGCACAAACCCTGCCCTTCGTGTCATCTATCCGTTCTGGTCCCATTCAAAACGTCAAACTGGCTCCCTGGCTTCATAACCCTGAAACTATCTTCTTTAGCCAAAACAATTCATCGCCCACTTGAACATGACATCTTAAATAAACCCCGTACTAATTGGATGTTGTCAAAATGAACCTTACAAGCTTATCAAAACTAAATTAACGCAGGTTGTCAGTGAACATCACAAGCCTGTCAGCCCGTAGCTCAACTGCAATAAAAAGTTAAGACATCAGATCCTCGTTTTATATTCTGCTCGTTTAAAATACCTTTCTAATACACGAAACACAACGCCCCAGACGTCGGGGACCTCAGACGGCGAACTCTGAAGGAACTCTGAAGGAGACACATCCAGGCTGTTGTCACACTGCTAGTGGGAGAGCTGGCCTTGTAGGAGGCTTCATCTGAAACCATTGCAACCCCTTCTGCACCAGTGGTGGATAACCCAGTTCAGACTGGGAATGAGCCATGAACCCGATGGTGCACTGGTAGTAGAGGGCCTATGGAAGCGTTTGACTTAGCAAAACTAGCAAGATTACTCTTGGATAGGTTAGCCAGCTAGCATCCTGTCAGTTCACATTATTAGAACACTGAACTGGACCAACAGCTTCTGGATCTCGAACTGGTTTGACTGGCGGGTCAGACCAGTGTCCATACTGCGAGGCTGTCATCTCAATCAACCCCTGTGGAGTGTATCCCCCCCCCCCTCACCCTGGTGTCCCATATCGCCACAGTGGTTAGCCTTGACTTTACATTAGCCAGCTACACAGCTAGCACCACTACAGGCTAACCAAGCTATCCCTGTTAGCCGCTGACACCCCCAGCAGCGAGCCGCTTCCCGAGCTCCACAGCCTGCAGCAAAGTTGTCAACATCCCGCTACACATACTGTCACTGGTCCGCCTCCGTGTCGCGGTGGGTTCGTTCACATCGTCCCCGACACGTATCGTTAAAGAATACTTACCGGCCGTGGCGGTACCAGACGGGGACCTTATATACGAGCAGCAGCGGAGGGGGAACACAGCAGACATTCAAAATGGCGGCCGCTCCAGCCTCATCACGTCTACCGCAGGCGGAGGGATCCGCCGGAGCACCGAGGCTTCCGACGGGCGGCGGGAAGGCTCGACGTTCTACGTTACAGTTACAGCTTGTCACATGGACGTTTTTCTTTGTCATCTCTTGATTAACATCTTCGCTTGATATGATATTTTTCATGGGAGAATATGGGTAACTTATGCATGTTTTGTTGTTGATGTGATGTGTTTGGTGTTAGTGCGCATCGTTGTGATTTGTGTCTTTTCCAGCAGGCGATGTGATGTGAAGCGGTGTCGACTGGAAGGGGCTAACGGGAGGCTAACTAACGGACGCTTTCTTATCATCTGGCTGTCGTGTATTTTGCGGTCGCTTCGTTGCTTTTATACAACAGCTGGCAGTTCACACCCTCTTGTTTTGAGTAATGTCATCACGGCGTTCCACAACACAACGTGGGAGACGAATTCAGATTTTCGTCGGCTCACCGCCGCGGATGAATAGTGATTCCACGTCGACGTAGTGCTGCGGCTGTACGCGTACTCGTGGCAGCGGTGACGCGTGCGCGCGACATCACGACGAACCGTTCCGCGCTCGCGCGATCGGGGGGCGCCCCCCTGCGTCGTGAGCGCGCTGCGCAGGTCAGCGACGCGCCATGGACCGGGAGTGTGTTGTGATGATCAGCGCGCCGCCGTACGGAGACCCTCTGTAGGACAGATAGTCCGCATGAGCACCGGTACGCGCTCCGTTTTAATTTATTAAATACATATATGTATGTATATATATATATATATATATGACATATATATATATATATATATATATATATATATATATATATATATATATATATGATATAACCCAATACTGGACCTCATGCACTCTGTGGGAACGCGAATCTACTCTCATTCCTCTGGGTTGTGTTGTCAGGTTTGTGTGAAGGTATTGCTTGTCAGCGTATTGTGTGTGTGTGTGTGTGTGTGTGTGTGTGTGTGTGTGTGTGTGTGTGTGTGTGTGTGTGTGTGTGTGTGTGTGTGTGTGTGTGTGTGTGTGTTGCATCGCCGCTAAGTTTTGTCCCGTGGTGTTCAGCGCTCAGCCTAAACCCGCACTAAGTGAACCATGCCCATCATCTCCCGACACACGGATCCTCTCCGAGCTTTATATTTTATATTGATCAGAATTGCATCCCGCCGACGTGCGGTGGGCTCTCCCACAATGCATCGCGGCGCGGCTATACGTCGGGATCAGCTGAGACGCGCCCCCCGCAGTGAGGCAATGAGGGGGACGGCGGCCGGGTGTGCTGCTGGTGGTCCGTGCTGATCGTATGGATGCTGTTATTAGAGGATCTCAGTCCTAGGACCATCTTGTGTTCAGGGTTCAGGGTTCTCTACCGGTTTCTTTTTTTCTTGTTGTGATTTTTGGTTCCCTCTCCGCAAAGTGGGTTCGGATCTATCTGTGCTGGTTGGTTTATCGATCGATGATAGGTGGAGATTCGTTGTTGTTTTTTTTTACCGGGAGTGGACAGTACTATGTCCAGGCGCAAACAGAACAACCCATTCAGAGTTAATTGTAGGTATTGTCCCAGGTATTGTCTAAATCATTTTCCTTACCGTCCTTTAACAGTGCATGTTATTAAGTAGCAGGGTCGTGTTTATAATGCGTGGTCTGTGGAAGATGTGAATACAAGGCATCGATGATGAGAGCTAATGTGTTGTGTAGCTTCAATGCTGTGGATGTTAATATACGTTTATCATATTTCTCATGTCATCTGCGTAATTTATATTTATTATTGGCTGTTCAGTTGCGCTTTATGGATAATTGGACCGCAACTTTTTATATGGATGACAAACTTTGATTTATTATTGATTTATTTACCCTTTTCAATACAGCATAATTGTGATACTTGTATAGCTACTTCTGATCTACTGTTTTTGAGCATTAATATATTTAATGAATAGATAGGACGAATTTAACTGAATATTTTTCCCTTTTCGTGGGAATACTGTAAGGGTTAATTTTAGGAGTTGTTGTGTCTTAGTTAAGGTCTCATATTCTGATGGTACAGCAATATTGCATAGAAGTATGATGGCTACCTTAAATATACAAGATGCACCCTTTCCCCTGAAGTTAAGATGAAATTAATAGTTGAAGAGGCAGTATTCAAGGGGCATGCTTCTCATTTTATATTGGCCGCCTTTACTTAACGCCATGATGACTGAGAATTGTTGATTCTCTCTTGTTTTTGTTGTAGTGCTATTCTAGTATGGTATAGAACAACACTAAACCATCTATGCAGCACTTATTACGACACTGAAGTCTGTAAGATGTGTGTTCCCGGTATAGTGTAACATAGTCTCTGATTGTCGACGGTCCTACTTTCTAAACATATTGTAAAGAAGGGGTTGCACAACATCTTGCACCTGTGGCTGCTGTAATCCTACGGGTTATTAAGATGAACGCTAGGATCACCCTTTACACACGGTGGAGCGAGGAAACCAGGGGAGATCCTGCAACATTCGAGAGCCAGTTTCATCTCATTGTGGGTGGAAGAGGTCTTAACCATGTCTCTGGTCTGAATCAAACCATTGTGTTCTGAACGTCAGACTAGCTGTGATTATTTTACCTTCCGTCCACATGAAATGAATTCACAGAGCTGCCCTGACTGACTGACAGACCAGACAGGCGGGGAGACACCCAGACTGACACACACACACACACACACACACACACACACACACACACACACACACACACACACACACACACACACACACACACACACACACACACACACACACACACACACACACACACACACACAGTTTCTTTTTGAGTGCCTTTTTTTCCGTATTCAAAGGAGTCACTTCAGTGCATAGACATAAACAGTCTTTCCTGAGGTAATGGCAAAAACAAGTTAGCAAATCAGTTTCAGGGAAAAATGTAATTAGTGACACAAATCTTTGGCGTTGTGGTTGCTAGTTTTGTGTGTTATATCTGAAGGCCCTCTGCTATTTCTTCTAGCGACAGGGTTTCCGTGATAGATGTGGTCTTTAAAGTGGTAGGGGTCCAGAAGTCTACAAGATGTTTTGAATGTGTCTTGTTTGGGAACATACAATGACAATACTCCAATGTTCAGTCGTCTGGGTTAATATTCCCATGGTCTGAAGAGACCAGTATCTTTGCTGCGATGGGAGACGGGGCCCCACTGCTTCCTGGAGACTCAGACAGTGTTGTGTCCGTCCGTCTGTCTCTGTCTGCCTGCATTTGTGTGTTCTGAGGGGGGGGGGGGGTGGCTACAAGTATGGGGGGGGGGCTTCAACAGAACCCCCATTGCTTGGTGTTTGGAGCAGAGTTTTGGCATTTCTCTTTTGTCTGTTTTGTTTAGCCCCCCCACCCCAACCCCGAAAGCCTCCCCCTCTCCCCCCCCCCCCCCCCTTCTCTTCTCTCTCCCTCGCTGTGTCTGTTGGCTGATGAGTTTGTCTCTTTGTCTGGAATCAGTCAGACACTGCGTCACCTCCTGCCTACAGACACACAGACACACAGATAACATCAGAGTGGCAGAGACAGAGCGAGGGAGGGCAGGGGGGAGGGAGGGAGTGAGGAGAGACAGATGTACAGACAGAGCCTAGCGGTGGGGGATGGGTATCTCTCACACATCAATCATTGGCTGGCTGCCGTGAAGCTAGCCTGCTGTGGCGGTTCATAGTTCACCACTCCCACCGGCTCCACCTCATGCTAATGAGAGCTCTGCATTACTATGGGAACGCGGCCCAAACTATTCCCACAGAGGAAGAGTGATGAACTATCCTCTCCCCCTGTCGTTCGCGTGTGTGTGTGTGTGTGTGTGTGTGTGTGTGTGTGTGTGTGTGTGTGTGTGTGTGTGTGTGTGTGTGTGTGTGTGTGTGTGTGTGTGTGTGTGTGTGTGTGTGGATTTCTCAGTGGGCTGTAATTACTTGTCAGTCCCGGCAGGTACCAGAGTCAGTCTTCCTCCTCCACTCCAGACCTCCACCGTTTGCTCTCCACATCGTAGGGAAAAGCATAAGACAGGATGTTATGTTGGTGGGAGGGGGGGGGGGGAACCACCCAGGACCCCCCCCACCAGCGTGGGGTGGGTCGGCAGGAGTCTGGGGGTAAAGGAGCCACATGGCGCATGGGCTACGAGGCTCTGGAGCTGCTGGTGTAGAGAGCCTCCCGGAGTGGCACACGGGCGGCGGAGAACAGAGGGCTATCCAGGCTGTTGAGTGTGTGGGTGGTACTGGTGAGATGGAGAGAAAGAGGTACAGACAGAGGGAGAGGAGGAGAACACTCACTGACAGGCAGGCGGTTAGGATGTGAGATAGAGAGCAGGATGTGTGTGCTACCCCCCCCCCCGCAGGACTGCAGTATGGTCCGTGATAGCATGTGTGTGTGTGTATGCTAGAGAAGAGGGGGTGGGGATGTTGACAGGAGGGATGCACTGGCCACTAGTTCACTGCCATTGTATCAGCCTCCTGGATGAGTTCTGATCAGCCGTGTGAGAGAAAGGCCCCACGTTTAAAGAGTTCAGGGCCGTACCACGGCCTTTGTCGGGGTCTTTGTTGTATGGAAAGATAGTTTACAGAAATTGCTGGATTTGTCATGAATGACTCAATGAGCGGTCTATACCAGCGTTCATTCAGTGTCTAATAATCAAAGTAGGTAGACGTATAGACGAATAGGCTTTTTATTCTGTAAATGTGAGTGTCTTTTTTAAAAGAGTGCAGGATCCGGTGAAGGCTGTTGGGGACACTCAGAGCACTTATGGTGTATCTGTAGAGGAGGCGCCATTGTTGCTATGTTAGAGCTGCTTATAGTACAGCAATACATTCAAACATTTTATCACCGGATGGTCATGAAACATCGACTAGTTAGAAAATAAAATCAACCTTCCAAATACCTCACTGTTCAGTTCAGCAACTAAAAGAATAGAACTGCCCTTGAATTTGGGATGACTGGGTCCTTTTTAAATGCCCACTAGATATAAATACTGTGACTCGGTCTAAGAATACGGGGCCCATTTTCTATCAATTGATCATTGATCTGATCTGTCATTTCCCAGCACTTAATAAGATTGCCCTGGATATGATCCAAAATGCCCCTGAAACAGACAACAAGGGGGCAAAAAAGCCTGTAACTTAGTCCCCTGATATTTATTTGATCACTAATAATTAATAGCTTCATAAAGATAAGGATAATCAATTATTTTTCTGTCGTTGATACTGCGCGTCCTCCGACAAAAACATTTCAAGCCAACAATTTCGGTGACATCTGAAGATTTCAACGATGTAAAGATGCTCTGTCAGACCAACGTAGCTCTGAGGGGCCCCTGAGCGAGGTCCCTTCGGCCCCCCGTGCCCCCCACATGTAGCTCTGTATCTGAGAGCGCACTCACACTAGGCCATCTGTACCGTGCCCCAGTACGTTTGCCACCCTAAAGTCTAGATCGTTTGGCTAGTGTGAGCGAGCCATCCATACTCCAGTACAGTTCAATTTCGTGGCCTCAGTTCACTCCAGAGAGGCGTGCTCAGGCCACGGTACAGACGCTAATGAGCCGACGCGCGCACGGATACGCAATGGTATGTACAAGAGGCAACCATGCTCCCCCGGGGGTGGGGGGGGCAATCGTACTTGAGTACGGTACAGGGTTCCTTTGCCTAGCGTGAGTGCGCTCTAAGAGGTTCAGAGTTAATTGAGGCAGCAGCCTCTGGGCATTACAGTTGGGCGACCCACTCGTCGACTGAAATTATCTTTCCCCCCTTTTATCGTGAAGTAAACACGTGGTCCTACTCCATGATCTGAGCTGATGTTGCTGTGTTTCCTGTTCCAGGGCCATTCCACACTTCAGGCATGACAGGACTGCAGCACACTATTAACATGGACGGCCGGGACGAGTTCATCCAGGGCAATGCGCAACACGGCATCCACTCCCAGGGGCTGCACGAGCAGGACAGCGTCTCAGGTACCGAGGGGGGGGTCCACCAGAGCTGGGCGCGGGGGGGCGGAGCCAGTCAGCCCTGCACTATGCCTGTTGTCTTGTGTGTATTGATAGGGCTGTGTTTGCTTCTGTAGAAGACAGCGATAGCGAACATGGCGACGACTCGTCCTCCAACACCTCCACGGACGACCTCATGAGCGCCAAGCGAACACCGTGCCGCCTGCAAGGAGCCGGAGTCAAGGAGGTGATCCCTGGAGGACTCGTTGACATTTACATCGACACCAACATTCAGGGCGTTTAGCAGACGCTTTTATCCAAAGCCTCCACATACTCATTCGTACACACATTCACACACCGACGGTGGCGCCGACCAGGCAAGCAGTCACAGCTAGCTCGTCCAGGCGAAGGATATCGGGCTAGGTGCCTCGCTCGGAGAGACCTGGCCACACTACACGATTCTAGGAGGCGATGCGATCTTACTTTGTGTCAATTCACCGTTTACAAGATATTTAGAAAATCAAAGTTTTAGAACTGACATAAATGTTTTTTACATTTTTGTCATAAAGGTTCCAGTAGTTTTTATATCTGCTCAATGCAGCAACTCCTCACAGTAGTTGCGTTGCGAGTGACATGAGCGATGTAAATATACTGCCGCATTTCAACCAAAGTTGTCTCCATTATGTTGTTTCATTTTCTCTCGTTTTCTTCATTAGCATTCTTCTTCTTGCTATTGATCGCATTCATTTTTTGTAGTAGTTAGGCTTACTGTGTACTCAGCGTAGTGCAGTGAAGTCAGTTGGTAAACACTGAGCTCCAGCTGTTCGTAGGGTTCCCTCACGCAACTGGGGGCGGGGTTCCCTCATGATGGCTACGTCATGCGATTCCCCAAAAAATTCTGACATGCTAAACTTCTCGTCGTGGGGCTTTCGAACCGCAGGGACGAAAACGTAGCAGATCGCAAGCATGTCACATTACAAGACCTCGTCTCGTCGCCGACCTGTCAAAATCGTGTACGATTCGCAAATTTGTCTGCGACGAAAGAATCGGGGCAAAATCGGGCTGAAATCTAGTCTGAGCCGGCCATTACACATACTCATTCGTACACACATTCACACAACGACGGTGGCGCCGACCAGGCAAGGCGACAGCCAGCTCGTCAGGAGCAGTTTGGGCTAGGTGCCTTGCTCAGAGACACCTTGTCAATCAGCCAGGAGGAGCCGGGGATCGAACTAGCAACCTTCCGGTTACAAGTCAACCCACACTACCTCCTGAGCTCAGCCGACCACAGAGTGTGTTCAACATGTCCCCACTACATCTCCGGCTCAGTACATCGCAACGACGGGTCACAGGTCTCCTGCCATGCTAGCGGCTTCACCAAAGCTTTCATAAGCGCTCCACTGCCTGCCCGTGTTAAGACCCTCCCCCCTGTGGTGTCTGGTGGTCCCCAGGAGAGCGGAGAGGAGGCGGGAGAACGAGGCCACGGCTTCCAGTGTCCCCTCTGCACCCTGGACTTCAGCAGCCCCGAGAAACTCATCTCTCATGTGTACCAGGTGAGAAACTCATCTCTCATGTGTACCAGGTGAGAAACTCATCTCTCAAGTGTACCAGGTGAGAAACTCATCTCTCATGTGTACCAGGTGAGATCACCAGAGAAACTCATCTCTCATGTGTACCAGGTGAGAAACTCATCTCTCATGTGTACCAGGTGAGAAACTCATCTCTCATGTGTACCAGGTGAGATCACCAGAGAAACTCATCTCATGTGTACCAGGTGAAATCACCAGAGAAACTGGTCTCTCATGTGTACCAGGTGAGAAACTTATCTCCCATGTGTACCAGGTGAGATCACCAGAGAAACTCATCTCTCATGTGTACCAGGTGAGAAACTCATCTCTCATGTGTACCAGGTGAGATCACCAGAGAAACTCATCTCTCATGTGTACCAGGTGAGGTCAGAGAAACTCATCTCTCATGTGTACCAGGTGAGAAACTTATCTCTCATGTGTACCAGGTGAGATCACCAGAGAAACTCATTCTCATGTGTACCAGGAGAGATCACCCAGTAAGAGGCATTCAACTAACAAGGACACCGAAGGAACAATTCGATATTCAAGTATATGTACTTGAATATACTGCAAACCGCAGTACTCATGGATATGTTTTATCTATTGCAGCAACTTGACATCATGTCTGCAAATTATAAACCAGCTCGCGTGGCATCCATCTTGAAGTTCTCCTTGGCTCAAAGCGGTCTCAGGAAGTTGTTTGGCTTTATGGGCTGGGTAGACTCTGGAGCAATCTCAGTTCATCCAGTTTGTTCGCGTCCCTGGCTGCAGAACGCTGGGTTTGTGTGCCAATTTGTTTCATAACTGGCAACCCGGGGTACTCTGTGACAACAGTGAGTCAGAACACACCGGCCAAACAAAAACAGACCTCAGGAACCACAACGGAAACCTCAAATAAAACACACTGGCTACAGCATTGTTGTCGGAGAAGCCATTATTTGAACCTGGCATGCTTCCTAAATCTGGTGAAATACCCTGGTCCCTTGACTCTTGGATTTAGTACAGTCAATTTATAACCTTTTTTAATTAACAAAATAATACTTTTTTCAGTTTAACCGATGACAGTGATACTGTATGTTTGTTTGTTTGTTTGGTCATCACTGCCTACTGGATTGTCTTGCATTTTTCCTTTTGATGCAAATGATATTCCTAAAATCCCAATTATACGACAATAATTGTATTTAGACCATTTCCTAAAACGTTTATGCTCAAACAGTGTTGCGGTGCTGTTGGTGATCTGCCTGTGAATGCCAACACGGTGAGAACCCCTCCAGGCCGATGTGTGACCGTGTGTTCCCCCCCCGGCAGCACACCGCCATGATGAGCAACACCAAGAGCTACGTGTGCCCGGTGTGCGGCCGCGTGCTCAGCTCGCCCGGGTCCCTGGGCCGCCACCTCCTCATCCACTCAGAGGACCGGCTCTCCAACTGCGCCGTGTGCGGGTCCCGCTTCACCGACACGGACAACCTCAACAGGTCTGCCCCTGACCTCTGACCTCTGAACCCCCCCCCCCCCACCACTGAGGGGTCACACACTAATGATACTCAGCTGGAAGTGGGGGCGTGTTATATGTTTACGTTCGAAGCACAACATTGATGAGACATGGCCTCATGTGTGGGGTTTATCGTCATCAGAATGAGCTGCGTTTGGATGTTTCTCTCATTACGTCTCATTTACATAACTTAAGTAGTAGTAGTAGTCATTCATGGATCCACACACGGACACATCTACTATAAACAATAGTCCTCATCCGCGAGATCACCACTTTAATTGGCAGCAGCTGTTAGCTATTCGGAAAAACCATCAAGTACAAATCCCTTCCACTCTATTGAGCTTTTATTGGGTTAGTGGTCAGGAGCTGTGTTGGGGACATTATGGCCGCGCAGGCCCTACACGGTATCACCACGGCTGGGTGGCTAACGAGGGCACGCTGATGTTTAAACCACTCCCAGGGGAAGTATCAGTCACGGGGGGTCTTGTGTGACTCTTTAAGAGACAGTGACTCCCAAACCGCTTTGTTTTGAACTTGCTTATTTGTCTTATACGATGGTCAACATAGTAATAAACACCATTTTATCGCTGTGACAGAAATAAATTGAATTTAGAGAAAAAAAAGGGGTAAATCGTGTGTTTTTGTTTCCCGAAACAAGATGTGTACGTTCCACTCTTAAAGCGACCAACGTTCTGCATCTGAACGGTGTTCAGAACACGGTGTGTGTGTGTGTGTGTGTGTGACAGTACCTGTCCTCCGTCCACAGGGAGAAGCTGAAGGAGGCTCTGAACACCAGCAGCATGCAGGACTGCAGCGGCGGCCGCGACGCCTGCTCCATGACCCAGTCCCTCTCCGGCGGGGCCA
The DNA here is from genome assembly GCA_900291075.1 of Melanogrammus aeglefinus. Taxonomy (NCBI): domain Eukaryota; kingdom Metazoa; phylum Chordata; class Actinopteri; order Gadiformes; family Gadidae; genus Melanogrammus; species Melanogrammus aeglefinus. The sequence continues at coordinate 130,921 of OLKM01000222.1, forward strand.
TGGCCCACCCGGGGGTCCGCTCCTGCCAGGGGCCCGGCCCCAACACGTGTCAAAACCCCCCGGCCTGCCAGGGCGCCGGCCCCCGGCCCTGCCACGGCGCGGGGATGGGCCCCGGGGACCAAGGCTCCTCCTTCCCCTCCCTTCCGGACAGCCTCCTCTCGGAGGGCCCGTCGCTCGGCTCCATCACCGACTCCCTCAACTCGTCGTCCTCCTCGCTGCCCCCGATCCCGGACATCCTGAGCCCGGCGGCGCCCGTCTACCCGGCGGGGGTGCTGCTGCTCTGCAACAGCTGCGTGGCGTACCAGCAGCTGGTGGACGCCCAGTCGCCCATGAGGAAGTGGGCCCTGCGCAGGAAGAACGAGCCGACGGAGGCGCGCATGCAGCGGCTGGAGCGCGAGCGCACCGCCAAGAAGTCCAAGCGCGCCCACGAGTCGGACGAGGAGCGCCAGATGCGGCGGCTGCGGGACCGCGAGGCCAAGCGCATGCAGCGCATGCAGGAGTCGGAGGACCAGCGGTCGCGCCGCCTGCAGCGGGACCGCGAGGCCATGCGGCTGAAGAGGGCCAACGAGACGCCGGAGAAGAGGCAGTCCCGGCTGGTCCGGGAGCGCGAGGCCAAGAGGATCAAGCGGCGGCTGGAGAAGATCGACCCGTCCCTGCGCACGCAGATCGAGCACGACCCCGCCGCCATGGCCGCCCTCACCGCCGACATGAGCCTGTTCCAGTTCCCCTGCCCCATGGGCGGCCCGCCCATCGACAACGGCCTCTTCATGAAGCTGCCCTGACCGGACCCCTGGACCGCTGGGCCCCTCTGGCCCGCCGGGTCGCCATAGAGACGAGACCCCCGCCGATTGAACCCTGTTCCCGTCTGGGAGGACCGACCGGGACAACGGACCGCTTAAAAAAAAGATATATACAAAAATCTACTACTTTATAATTTATTAGTCTTAGGATAAACACGTCCGACGGGACGGAGAATGTTCCGTGTTGTGTGAATGACGTGGTGATGATGATGATGATATCCATGCATGTTGTACAGAGATTGATGAGACGAAGAGGACACGGACTCCCCCTCCCTGGAGGATGTTTTTGCACATTGACCCGTCAGTGATCGGAGGAGCCCCCCCATCCGCCTGCACACGGGTCGGTTCGTGTTTACTGGTAACCCCACCTCCCATTACGCTGCCATCACGGGTCAGCCTGTATTCACCCACACAACTACCTCACTAGGGGCCCGGGGCTCTGGGTCCCCCTCCTCGGAACCGTGGCTTACCCCTGTCCATCTCCGGCCCCAGCCCCTCCCCCCCCCCCCCCCCCCCCCCCCCCCAACCAAGCGTTTACCGATCCACTACAGATAACCGGGGCCCCACTCCTCATTTGTCCCTCAGGTACCTTCAACAGGACGACCCCCCCCCCCAGAGAGGAAAGGGGTCCAAACTGAACCATGAGTTTCAGGGTTCAGCTTGTTCCTGTGTTTGCGCTCATATTGAACATGCCTTGTATTCAGTATTCAGTATTACAGCTCATCCATATCAGTATAACTCAATGCGTACGGCCCCCCTCATAGTTTTCCGTTGCCAAATGCCGTTTTTCCTCACCCTTCATACGCTTTGCCAAATAGTGATTTCGGTATGTGTGGGTCAAGTTTCTGTGATCTTCTGCAAAGTGTTTCCAAGGCCATGAATTGTCCATGTGTGCTGCTGTTACCGTACGCGTTACCTCTGACCTTAGAGCCTCGCCAGGAGGAGATAGTACCTCAGACGATACTCGTTCAGTGGCTTCAAGGGTTCCACTACCAACCACTTTCTCATTGTTTAAACCGGGTTTCTCTGATCCGGTTTGGAGTCAATACGACAGTACCTCAAGTTAAAATGTACAACCGAATTGGGCATTAGCATTGATGGTGTATTTTATCCATAAATTACTGACATGTTTAGGACAGGTTCTGTGACAGGAGACGAGTGGATCTCAGTTCCAGGTCCATTAGTTTTATTTTTGTATTTATTTTATTTTTTATATTCATTGGTTTGCAGAGCACTGGACATTATATGAAACACTACACCCCTACAGGGAGAGATTGTCTTGGATCAAATAACCTCATTCCAACATATTTATGCAAGAGGATGTGAATATTAATATTTTTGTGAACATATCTGATTGTGCTTAATTATATACATTTCATAAATTCCAACCGTTGAATGGTGTTTTGTTACGTTTTTGACCCATCCATCTAATTTAATTTTCCAGATGCAAATATTCCCAGGGTCAAGCAACCAGTTTACATAAATGTGACGTAAGAACTACAGGCCTGTCTGTCTAGCGCTCATTTAACAAGCTATTTATGTAAATGACAGGTGAGGTGGCCTAAGTCCTATTTTGTTGTTGAGTACCTTGTAGTCCACGACTGCTTTAAACCTCTATGCAACAGGGGTATATTTATTGAGATAAAGATTAGGTCACTTTCCATGAAAACTATGCAGATCAAAACGGAACATAATTCTTCATCTAGACCTTAGCTACTCAGGCAGTTGAACTCAGTGAGAGCTCAGCGCTCTGACAGAGGATCTCATACCACAGGTGGGATTCTAGGACATGATTAGGGTGCTCTAGGAAACGTCTTTAAAGGTAGTCTGTTGTGCAAGAAATGGGGTGATACCTTGATACCCCAAGGGCAGATCCCTGATATCCAATTATTTCTACATGGGTTTATACACAGGTCAGACTTTGAATACTAGGTATTCTCCATTGTGACTGTTTTGATTCTTGTATTTATGTGATCATCCTGGTCCCCTCGTCCAAGAACTCTACACTTAAATATATGTTCTGAAGAACCATGATTGCAATGGACGTGTTGATGCATTTTCTTTCTTCTGAGCTTATCGATTTTAGGTAAGCATTGCATGTTGTAATAACTGCATTTGTCCTATGGTTTAGTATGAGCTTGTTCTTTTGATGCTTGACTGTTTTATTCTAAATAAAAGTAAATGACTCCTTTCTGGTGGTGTTAGAGAATTGGCCTTTGGTTCTGTCCGTCAGGATTTACTTTGATGTATGCGTTTACATGATCTTTGATTACTGTCACAAATGGCCAAAATGAGAAATTTGGAGATTAAACTGAGTACATTTTTGTGCTTAATGTACTTACATACTGAACGGCTGAATTGATGGCGTGTCCTTACAGTCTCTGGGTAACTCTTGTCTTTTCAACTTGGAATAGACTATGGAAATAAAACATTGAATATCACTGCCCATATTAGAGCCATCTTTCATGTAAAACCAAACATCAGAATAATCAAACTAGTCAAAGTGTGTGATGAGCACAAAGCACCTACCAGCTATGGACCAAAAACACATTCGCACTTTCATTCAGGCTTGTTTCATGTGCTACTAAATATTGTTGGTTCCACGACGAGAGTTGAATAGCCAGTAGAGGTCCGATATAAACACTTTCAAAAATCAGAATTACCTCAAATTTATTGGATGCAAATAGTAACCTTTGTATTATAGAATATGTATAATGATATTTCAGATTTTCACTTCCACTCACTTTTATAAAAAAAACTTAAACGGAAAGCAGAGTGGTAGGATAATAGTTTATATTTATATATGTATATATTATATTGTGTTTACTTAACAAACATGATAAATGCAACGTCTCAAAGAAGTTAGCCATAACAATAAAAATACAATATCTGTGTCCTTAAGTACATAGAATTAAAACAACAAAAAACAAAGAAGACCTAAGTAGTCCACAAAGAGGTACAAATATACAGTACAAATCTATTTTATCCAAAAAAGTAGAAATAAAAATGAAACAAAATATAGTCATTAATGCTTTGTTAAACTTCAGGTAGGTGTAGGGTAGTCTAAGGGAGCACTTTGGGTACACAACTCTACGGCTTCTGATAAAGAATCAATACATACCGGTACGGTCATGGAATAGTAAAACCGACTATACAAAGTTCATACAACCTGGATTATAGTTGAGGATTGAATGTTACATTTACATCATTGCATATATTTTGCAGATTGTGTTGTAAAAAAAGAAAAGAAAAAAAAGATGCTAGTTCTTTTTTATGTTATTCCACGTCACAAACACCAAGTGCCAAAAAGAACAATGTCAATATGAAAACATCTCCATTTAAATGATCTTAAACCGTTCCCGTTATCCTGATTTCATTTGGTAACAGTGATACCAAAATACAATTATATTAAGGCCCAAACTAATTTACAAAAGGGACAAAAAAGTGTTTCAAAACAAATGAACGATTCATTAAACGGTTACCATAAAAATAACATCTTCCATTGAAAAGCATACCACGTTACACTCTCTGCCTCACTTTCACCGTCAATAACCCAGTAAGGAGGAAACCTGGTAGACTTCAAGATAGATACCGACACAGCTCACACACCACCGGCACTCAGTCTGAACTCTCGTCCAGGAACAGCCTCCATCACACACCTGACATCGTGTTAAAAGTGCAACATCTTCCACTAACTTGACGGTCAGACGAGGAAACAAATGAATTGAACCGATCATGCTTAAGGGAAAGAAGGTTATTGTGGTCGTGTTTTAACGTTGTGAAACACTGCACGGGGGGAGTTGATACACAAGCAAAACGAAAGCAGGGGAGCGAGGCTCCAGAAGAGCCAGGGCATAGAACATCTGATCGACGCCTTGTATAAAGCAGACCTTAAGGCATTATCGACAAGCTGCATAATAAAACCATACAAAAAAATACTCATATCTACAGGAAAACATTACGCACAATTTTTTTCCCTTACTTTTTTGGGTGCTTGATATTTGGAAACTTCAATTTACCAATAGTTGATCTTAAAACACTGTAAAGGAGGACTTTTAGTGCAATTACATAGAATAAAGAGCGGTCATCGATCCATCACATTAGTAGAACAGGGGTCACCGGAAAGACCGGGTCAGGAACCGGGAACAAGACCAGGTCAGAGATCCGGACCCGGAGGTTATCTGACAAACCTGGTCAGAGACCTGGAGTAGACCAGAGGATCATCTGACAGACCGCGTCAGAGACCAGGTCCTGGGTTCAGAGACCAGGTCCTGGGTTCAGAGACCAGGTCCTGGGTTCAGAGACCAGGTCCTGGGTTCAGAGACCAGGTCCTGGGTTCAGAGACCAGGTCCTGGGTTCAGAGACCAGGTCCTGGGTTCAGAGACCAGGTCCTGGGTTCAGAGACCAGGTCCTGGGTTCAGAGACCAGGTCCTGGGTTCAGAGACCAGGTCCTGGGTTCAGAGACCAGGTCCTGGGTTCAGAGACCTGGACCAACCAGAGGGCATTGCTGGCAGAGATGTTTTGGCCGTACACACAAAGCATTTAAAGCTTTACTGCCCCGCGCTGTGGCTTCTCATTCCTACCCATATGAGCACAGGACACGCTCTTAGACAGATCATCTTATGCCGTTGTGCTTCAACGATGTGTTCTAATCTGAGCCACAATGACAAAGTGGGGATTCGAAAAACGGGGAGACAGAACAGTGAACAGAATGAAACACCGAGTTTGCCATTCAAGGACGTCATGGGAAAGAAGACTGCGTGTCTCGGGCCTGGAACAACGAACCCACCCGCCTCTCGTAGTCTTTTCCGTTTCCAAGGAGAACTTGTACATTGAAGGGTAAAATACTTGAGTTGTAACTGCATAGTACATGCTAGGACCACGTGAAGTGTATACCAGTTATACGCGTGACTAGATTGCCAATAGCATTTCAAAATGAATAATAAGTGTCTAAATGGCGACCAATCGGTACAAAATTCCGTGGGCCTAAGAGTGTGATTTGTATGTTGATGAAAGCCTGCATACCGGGTACCAGATGAAGAGACCAGGATCTAACCAGGGACACACAGTGCATGAACTAGACTTGATATATTCAGACTCCGACCCCGGTGGATGTCAACAGAACTGCAGGGGCGAGCGTCTCTTGATCAACGATGTGGAGCTCATGGAATCTAAGTCGACGTTCGACCAACGTGGACACAAACACATAAATACCAATATGTTAACAAAACAAAAAAAAGGATAGTATCCAAATCCCAGACCCCGTCATAACAGCCTACGACAGACAGATTGGGTGAGGTTAAATGTTTACAGCAGTAAGAAAGAACATTCAAGCCACCAAGCAGAGAAGGGGGCACACCAACACACAAGGTTCTAGTCGCTCAGTGAGACCATCCAGATATCAGGTTAGCCTTTAGCAAAGAACATCGGCCTGGCCTTGGCTTGCAGCCATTCATATGGGAGCGGCTTAATGTTGTTCCAAATTCAGCTTTCTGTTCATTTTTTTAACATCCTTCTTAAGTCTATTTCAGATTCAAGCTTGTGGTGCCTCCATTGTTTATGCTTATGGTTTGTTCCTGACTCCTCGGACGCCAGCCTTCTGAGTTGCATGTTTGACGTCACTTCCGGTTTCGGAGCATTCATAGCGTTCCTGTTAGTCTTTGTGATTATGGCATGAAATTGGGTAGTGGTTGTTTATTGTTAGCTACATTTGCCTCTTTAGCAAACCAGCCCGAAAACAAACAAACACAACTTTACATTGTATTGCACGCACAGCAAGACCATGCAATGCATAAACTGGTGACCGGAATAAAGTAGCTTTAAATGACCAACATGGTACAAATACTAAGAAAAAAAGAGAGCGTCATCACTGCTCTCGGGCTACTCTCAGATTTTCGAAAGATGAAGACAAACAGGGGGAGTGCCTTCGAGAAATGCCGCAAGAAAGCTGGGAGATCTTCGACTTTCGACTCGGAAGTCTGCCGTTCGAGGATTCAGGAACACACCATATCATTAAATCTGCCACGCCCTGTTTGTTATGAGATGAAAGTCCCTCCCCCTAGCCCGGATTGGCCAATCACTTAAAACTCCCTTGGAAGGCATTACCATTGGGTGGAGGCCAGACGGATCTGAGGTGTGAACGAATCAGGACGGTCTCACCGGGCCAGGGTCTGACAGTTGATCATAGGAATGTTTGTGTGGAACGCAAGCCTGTAATAATAATGTTTACAATTGATTCTTAACATCATGGTCTAATTGCACTTAATAATCTTTCAGTTCAGTGACAAGTCTAAAACCTCTCAGAAGATTGAACCGGCAGCATCCACATTGGCTAAACAGCAAACAGTGCAAATTATACAACAGTGTTCATTTGCAAGCTAGTTTTTAATGAATCCTAAAAACAAAACAAGCCCCAAGGAGGAATTTATTCTAGGAGTTCCACCTTAAAATGTTTTTACGATTAGCATCAATGCCTCTGATCAAAAACTTTTTGAACCGTCTCCCACATGCATGCCGGTTAAAGAGAAAAGTGGGAGACAGTCTGTTCAGAATACATGAGAGAATATTTATTCTGCAGTCGTCTTTCCCAAACTCGCCGTGTTCAATTTGCGGATATGTTAAGGGGTATCACTGGGTGGATTAAAAGTACACTTGGAGCCCATGTAACAATACTTTAAAACATCAATTCAGCCATTTCCCATCTTAACAACGTCACCCGACAGTTTTAAGAACGGTGGGAAATATGTTTCCATCCACACGATGAAACCACCCAAACCCGCCGCCGATATAAAACGCTGATACAAAAAGAACTGAAAAACAAGCCTTACATTCTGAAAAAGGTTTTGATTGTGTCGAAGGATTTGAGCGCCCAGAGCCACGACTAAAGCTGTGGTCTCCTGGACGAAGACTTCATGGATGCAGAACCAGGGTTCCTCCTGAGTGTGAAGGCCGAGGCACGTGGAGCTCCATCCACCAGGGAAACATGAACGGTCTTTGATTTGTTGGCCACAATACAAGCGTTTAGAGGAACCTTTTATGGTCTCTAGCTGATTAGCGAATTCTTGCAAAATAGACGGTCCATCAGAAAGCAGACAGTTCTGGAGACGAGGAACTCTCTCGGCCGACTCGATGAATGAGCAGTAGCAACTAAACTACTTAAACTGCAGAGAACGGTCTGCAGTGACCGCCTCACCGTGGGCCTCTGAGGTATAGACATTAAAAGGGATGGCCTTGACTCAAGATGTGAAATTCTATGTTAACATTTCCCAGAGGTTAATATTCTGATGCATGATATGAATCCAACAAAATGTCCGTCCCCACATCTGGGTAAACTGTAAACGGTGTCGGGTTCTAAGCGGGGGAGATTTAATTCTGTCGGGGGAGGGCGAGGGGTGTGATGCTAATTTGAATGATTGTTCTAAATGACCCTTGATTGGCGGTTGATTATGTGGCAGCAATCTTCCCCCACTAAACCAAAACCTCTGGGAATACGCTTCTCCTCCGACTGGGAATGTGGACGAGGCCTTAGGGTTCCTAGTGGTCTTTGGGCAACAGAGACGAATACATGGCACACATCACCTCAAGAGTCCTGGCATTGGTCACCTCAACCTCCCACCGCCTGCAGGTGGAGCTTAAAACAAGGTGGTGGGGGGGGGGGGGTGTGGTAGTGAGGCATTGATGAACAAAAACAACAACGATTGAACTAACAGTTGTGCCGAGATGACATTCTCCGCATCTCAGGGTGTGGTGAAATGGGTTGGGTGAAACAAAGACAAGTGATGGCTATGCAGAAGTGGAGGTGAGGTAAGGAGGATAATCGAACCGTCTCCGGGTTATGAACGGCGTTTGACCAGCTACATGCTCCAGATTCACCTGCTCCGGCCCCCCCCCCCCCCGTCAGGCCCTCCTCAGCGGCCTGGGAGCGCCCAGACGCCCCCCCCCCCCCCCCCCCGGGCCGGAGAGGACCTTAAGGCCGGGCCTGACTGCCGGCTGAACCCACAGAGCAATCCTTAAGACCACAGAACAACAACGGCCATTGTGTGTCTCGGTAAGTGTGCAAAATCTCAAACATTCTGAGGCTCCATTCTCACCTCCTCCCTCCGGCCCACTCATCCTCTCGTCGTCTTCAGGACCCCTGCTCCTGGTGCTACTTCCCTGCGTTAGAGCGCCCCTCGATGGACAGTTTCACCTCCTGGGGGACGAAGGAGGGCCTGGTCTGTGCATGCGGTCCCTCGCCGCCCTTTATCACACATCTTTGGAGGCCCGGGGCCGACCAGCGCCTCTGGGCGGCGCTCAGCCCGGCCTGAGCGGCCCCCAGCGGGACGGCCGGGGGCCCCGGGGCGGCGGGGCCCTCTGTGTGCAAATGGAAGCTGCTGCTCTGGCTCCGGCCGTGCTCCGCCGAGGGCGCGCCGGGCCGCGAGGCCGCCGCGCCCTCCGCGCCCGGCGCCTCCTTCTCCCTGTCCTGTTCTCTGTACATGCGTTCTACCCGGAACTGGGCCTGCAGCCGGGGCTGCTGGGGAGCGGGGGGCCCCATGGGCTGCGGGCTGGGACCAGTACTGGCTTTACTGGGAGTCCGGGACAGGCCCTGCTGTGCTGCTGCTGCTGCTGCTGTAGTAGTTGGGGGTGGGGGTGGGGGTGGGGGTGGGGGTGCTGCTGGGGCTGCTTCGCCGGCGGCTGCGTCTGGACCTGCTGCTGCAGGGTGATGGACACGCAGACGTCGCCCACCTGCAGGTGGTGGCAGGCCAGGCCGTAGAGCTGCGCCGTGCGCTCCGGCGTGCACGAGGACCAGCCCTGGCCGAACACGAAGAAGGGGTGCTCGGGGGGCACGTCGATGGTCACCTTGCTCTGCTGCTCGCCCACCGTGAAGTGCAGCGCCACCAGGCCGACCTTCTGCTGGCTGGCCCGGATGTCCACCACCATGCTGGAGTCGATCTTCAGTCCGCCGCTCACCTCGGCGCTCCGCACAAAGTCCTGCGTCTGCAGGTCCTCCACGCGCGTTTCAGCTCGCCCGTCGCCAGCTGGATGATGGCCCCCTTCATGAAGTGGGACGGGCTGCCGGGCCCCGAGGCCGCGGCGGGCCCCGAGGGGGCCTGAGCAGCCACTGGGGGGGCATGGTGGGCGGACTGCTGCTGCTGCTGCTGCTGCTGCTGCTGAGCTGTGGCCAGCTCGACCACAGCCCGCTCAGAGAGGCACACTCTGGCTGGGGGGTCAGAGGGTTTGAAGGAAGGGATGGCCGAGACATCGTTGGGCTGGCACGCGTAGTGATGCTGCTGCGGCGGCGGCGGCGGCGGCGGCGGTTGGTACTCCATGGGGATGAGGACGGGCTGCCCGTTGGCCAGGATCACGGCGTGGCCCGGCAGCGCGCCCTGCTGCTGGAGGCCGGCGAAGCGGGGGTCCCCGTAGCTGACGGCGTGGCCCGCGTACGCCGCGGCCCGGCCCGAGAGCTCCGCCGTGGGGTCGCCGTGAGCCTCGCGGGCCCGCTGGGAGCCCTGGGAGAGGTTCAGCGGCGCGAAGGACACTTCTTTGCGGCTCCCGGCGTGGACCGTCCCGGACAAGGGCCCCCCCGCCTGCTGGAGCTGAGAGGGAGCATTTCAGTTTTAGTTCTTAAAACACGATCAACACCACCACCACACACCACCACCATCCTAGCTGCAACAGAGTCCTTGTGGGGCTAGTAGTTTTGTGTTGAGTTTTTTATTTGTTGCCTAGTTCCTATTCCAGATAAATTCTGGAATAGGAACTTCAAAAAAGTTGAATGTTCAGTAATAGAAAGATAAAATGACCCGTTAAAGATATATAAGATATATCTGGGTTCTACTCCAGGTAATAAACTGATTTGTGGGGCCTACTGTCACCACGTGTGCATGTCCTTCCTTTAAATGTTATGTTTGCGATAATAAATGAATTTATCCGATAATAAGACCTTTATGCATCCAAACACGTCGAGGAGCCCTTAGAGCCTAACGTCCTGACGCCTCACCTCCAGGTCGCTGTCCGGCGTGCTCCTCTGGCCCGGGGAGTGCCTGTCGTCCCCCCGGCGGTCCTTGAGGCCCCGGTCCGGGCCGTAGTCCAGCGCCACGCCGCCCGGAGCCACCTGGAGCAGCCGGGAGGTCCTGCCTTTAAAGAGCGCGTCCTCCCTCCCCTCCCCTCCGTTCATCTTGGCCTGGGTCTCCTGCTGCACCATGTGGGCGTCCCTCAGCGCCTCCGGGGGGCGGTAGAAGACCGGCACCCCTCGGGCGCTGAGCTCCGCCTGCTCCGAGGTCAGCATCAGGGGGATCCCGCCGGACCCCCCGACTTTGGTAAAAGTGTGAGCAGCCACCTTGCTGCTGGTGCTGGGACGGGGGAGAGACGACCCCCTCCTGCATGACGGAGGGGTAGGGGAGGAGGTGCGACACGGCGTGGGGCTGGGAGAGGGAGCCCGAGGGGGAGAGGATCGAGCCGTGGACGAAGCCGGGCGGCACGGCGTACGGAACGGCGGCGTAGGAGGGGCTGACGAACTGCAGCTGGGAGTGGGGGATCTGGGCGTAGCCCAGGGGGGGGTAGGGGATCCCTGGATGCTGCATGAGAGGGGAGTGCACCGTGTAGGCAGGGGAGATATGGCTGAGCACGGGGTGGAGGCTGGAGGAGGAGTAGGTGCCGGAGGGGAGGGCCACTTTGTAGAGCATGCCGTACTGGTCGACAGGCACGGCTGGTATGTTTTCAGAACTCTCCATCCCATAGTGAAGGCTCGTCTGGGCGCGCAGCCACTCCCCGGAGACGGCCCCGCCCTGAGCGTCGAGGCTGGGGCCGGCGCTCTGGGTGGGGGCCACCTCATCCGCTCCACAGCCACCCCCCCCCCCACCCCCCCCACCCCCACCGCCACCCTCCTACACTGGTCCCGGGGGGCTCACTGCCACCACCGCCGCCGCCGCCACTGCTGACGGGGATGTCCCTCTTCTTGGGGGGCAGGCACTCCTGGTTGCGCTCCTGAGCTTGCTTCATGGCTGTGTTCTGGGCGAAGGGAGGAGCTCTACTGTTGGGGTACAGAGTCTTCAGGCCAGCGACGCCCCTCAGGATCCAGTTCTGAAATCACCCGGCCGACCGCATTTCACAAACCTGCCTGGAGGCAAAGGGGACGGGGAGAGATACAGTGAGGCATTACAACCCAACGTCAGGAACCCAACGGATACCTTGGCATGAAAGTACAACATTATTACACAGACTTGAATGATAGTTGTACAATAATTGACATGTATATTTCTATAAGGTCACATAACTACAGAGTGAATACCTGATAAGAAGAGGGTGGCATTTGGATATCTTGAATGATACAAGATATTATAATTGTTGGTTTAATATTCTTGTCTTATGCTAGTGAGGTAGGTCTTATACACATATATATCTATATATCACTACATCTGCAAGGCCAGGGGATGCTGTTAAACATCCCAACCAGTGAACAGCAGACTACTCTTTTTCAACATTAACCTCGGCCCAAACCTCCTGTCCACTACAACGCTTCAATGTGTGTACGTAAACCAGTAGTTAATCATTATGAATAGTATTATTATTAGTATTATTATTATCACAGTACAGTGCATTCCAATGAGGGCTAATGATCAGTGAGATGTGGTGAAGTCACTGGCAGGTCGTCAGTGCCAAAACAAACCGCGTCTCAACCCCTGAGACACCCGGGACGTGGACCGGGGACTTACTTCTTTAGGACACGTTAATATAACCACAGAAAACCCTCAGATTTAACTGATGAAAGTGACGGAGAAAGTGAGTATCAATGGATGCTACCAGTGCTAAAGGTGTTAGCATCAGAGCTAACGCTAACTCCGCTAGCAGCTCCAGACCTCAGTCCTCACGGAGCCGAAGGCCGACAGACACCAGCTGAGGAACACCTCGTCTGTGGACTCGGTTGTTCACGTACCTCCCGATGTCATTGCGAGCACACTTTGCATCTAAAGGGTGGAGATGATGAAGAAGAAGCCGCGGCCGGATCAGGGATGGGGCGCGGAGGCCGTCGCAGAGGGCCGTGACAGAGGCGCCTGAGAGTGACGTCACGTAGAGCATCACATCCCCGCCTCATTATTCACCTTTAATCCTCATGATGTCAAACATCTTTAATCCTCATGATGTCAAACAGCTTTAATCCTGATGTCAAACATCTGATAGATTGACATCAAACCTTTTAATCTTATTTTGGATACACCACCCTTCATTTACATTGAGAACAATAAGAAAAAAACTATGTTATAGGCTTTTAATTAACATCATTATCATTCTAATGAATGAACAGATGGAACTGTATGGATCGATCCTGATTACACCATATACCATTTTTATCAACCATTTTTAAGAAGTCCAACCAAATAAATATATCACATCCAAAAGGCCATGTTCCTTAAAGGAAAGAGCCTTTTTACAGAGGAGTCATCCCCAGACAAACAGATCTGTTGTTCATGCATGGTTCTGCTCCTTTTACCATCAATATGGTCAATGTGATATCGATTAGTCACTTTACCAGATTACTAAACCAGTGAAGATATCACATCGACCTTTGGCCTTCATTAAAGGAGTCCCCTGAGTGTTATTACCTGTTGGTCCTGTGATGACACCGCTGTGAAACGTTAGTCTGACATGCTGGCCTGTTTGAAGTTTTATTTTTCTGATGACTAAAGGTAAAAAAGGGAAGAAGAAAAGGCTTAATCTTTCCTTTTGATTCCACCAAAGGGCTTTGTTTCCACCACATCACAACTAAAATGTGTTGCTCAAGAAAGTCCCCGCATGAGACACAAACATGATCTATTTATTCCTCAGTGAATTATTTTATAATAATGCAATTGCTTGTTAACACGTCCTGGTTAAAGATGACAAGATGAATTTCAAACCGTTATTTATTAGAGGTCACAACAACCCTGTCCAAGTCGTTCCACCCTAAAAAGTCCAATTTTCAAATAGGCCTCTAACTTAATTTACATTTTGTAAAAATGCATTCAACGATTCAGATCTGATGTCCACAAACAGACAAATTGTTTATTATGTGTACAGAAAGAGACCCAATTCCCCAAAAGGCACAACGATTCTTCCTCCTCAAAAGGGTGTATTATTTGCTGTTGATTTATATCAAACTGCCCTATAACAGCAGAGTCCTCATCCAATCACAGCCCGGTGCAATAAAGATAATTAGTAGTTAGAACCGTATATAAATACCTCTTCATGAAATACTAACTAAATACATAAAAGTTACTCAGTACCATTATTTTAAGTAGGCCTACAATGAAACAATTCAAGCACACCTTAAGATTTGTTAAAGTTAATCAACTGATAATCTGGCGCCAGACTTTAGTTTATTGTAATGTTGACAGGGAGAGGATACTAGACATTAGTAATCTTTCCTGCATGTAACACAAGTGTTTGCAAAAAAACACTCCAACATCAATCTGTGTCCAGCCTATGCAAAGGTCCCATTTATGGTTTGATCATCAAACTATAGGATCCCCTTTTTACCTTCCACAGGTAATTAATTGATTTTCTTGTTAGTTAAATACATCATATAGATAGTACCTGCACACGACAAGGCATCTAAGAAAAAAATAATTACTACCACAGATTCAACTCCCAAAAGCTTAATTTTCGGTAATCAAAGTGTCATCTGCATTAAAGTTAGTATAACAAAGGTCCTTTTCTCTACTTCAATACAAAAACGATTTTCAACCAAAAAATTAAGACCCTGAACATTTAACTATGTGCTACCTTTATCTTTCCTTAAGCAAGTAGTTTGCTTGTGCAAAATAAACCGTAAGAAACTGCATAACCAATCTCAATCCAACTAGGCCCTAAAATTACAATGCTGAGCAGTCACTTTCTACTTCCCTTTCTGCAAAATATTTTGTCTCTCCAGCCCCTCCATTAAAGAAGTCTGTACATTAAGGCATTCAGAGTATTTACATTCCAATATCGATAAGAACTTCTGATCTCTAAATCCTATAAAGAATGTCAAACCCTGCACACCAAGCACACATGTACATGAGCACACGCACGTGCACAAGCACATGCACACACACGAGAACACATGCACTCGCACAAGCACACGCACGAACACACGTGCACAAACTTCATTGGCAACAACAGAAGCCAACAGCCTTTCGTACCATGACCTCGAAATGCGTTTGCGTATCAAACAGGAGCGAGCGTGGGGATTGGTGGGACGTCCCGACTCGGTACAGCTCCACTGAAACCACAGTTCAGCCAATAGTTTCTGGGTGGACATTATTTGTGTCCAATTAGAAATTCATACACCTCTATATGGTGGACCGTTATTTACACTCTAGATTCTAACATAATCCCATGAACCGACACGTGTTAAAGCTCAGGTGAATACACAACTACGGTCTTAAAATGAAAACTTTGAGAAAACTGTCCAGCTTGCAAGCTCAATGAATCCACAACCTGATCGAGCTCTGATTCTGAATGCGTAAAGTCGATTTGGACCAAAAAACTAAACTCTGATGCACCGAAGCCTCATAGGGTCTCGCTGGCCAGGGTCTCGGTGGAGAGCCACGTCTTGGCCCCGTTCAGGAACTTGCTGATGGGCGTGCCGTGGAGGTTGGGCCGGCACAGGTTCCCCACGGGGGTGAAGGGAAAGGAGGAGCTGAGGAACTCTGGGGGGGACGAGGGTTCGTACAGCGAGCCGGCCTTGAAGAACATCCTGCTGGGCTCCGCGGGGGGAGTCCCGGCGGGGGGCCCGGCGGGGCTGGCCCGGGGCGTGCTCCCCGGCGTGGGGCCCTTGTAGCGCCGCAGTTGGCCCTGCAGCATCTCGATCTCGTGGGCCAGCTGGGAGACGGCGTGGACGGCCGTGACGGGGCCTCCGCGGGGGATGACGGCCTCGGCCACCCAGCGCAGGAAGTAGAGCCGCCACAGGGACAGGTGGGAGGGCAGCAGCTGGGGCAGCAGCAGCCCCTGGGGGTCCGCGGGGCCCGAGAACCAGTCCCTGACGAAGCGCTCCGACGGGCTCTCGGGGACGTCCCTCACCGGGAACAGGTCCGACTTCAGCTGGGCGGCCAGGGAGTTCCGGCGTGGCAGAGTGCTGTGGCTGCCCTGCAGGCCGTTGCGTGCGAGGGTGGGGGGGGTGCCTCGCAGAGTGGAGCTCCACCCTGAGAGGGAGGGGGACGCGCCTCGCAGAGTGGAGCTCCACGTTTTATGCTGCAGGGGCAGAGACGAGCGGAGACATGAGAGACATGTTGGGACTCCCCCCCCACACACACACACACCCCTCCTACGCACTTAGTGTATGTTGTACAGCCTGGCACTTGAAAATAGTACTCAGCATTGTGTAGCGTCTTATCCTAGCTATCTTTGTTGTATACGGGGAATGGGTTAACCTAGTGATGGTTAGTACTTGGTTCTATGAATATCCTCACTGTACCGACGACCGCGGTATATTGTTGTTCCTCTTCTTCTGTACTCTTTGTAAGTCGCTTTGGATAAAAGCGTCATCCAAAGGCCCTCAATGTAAATAAATATCATAGGTATGTTCACTTTTTTTTCTTTTTACGAGACTAGAGCCAATTAACTTTGCAACGGGCTTTTCTCTTCCTTGCTCTGAAATGAGTCAAATCAGGGTCGTCAAGTGGAAACTCGGGTACCGCTAAAAATGACAGTGAGTTGAATAAAATAGAGGACGTTTTCACTTTTCCGTACTTAAGGAACGAATGTGCTGTACTTCCATCGACACATGACTGGAACTGGTTGCCAGTATCTTTCCGTCCTTCTCCATGTCCCCACTAGAGGAGCTGTGTTTAATGGAGAGTCCTTCTCCATACCACCACTAGAGGAGCTGTGTTTAACGGAGAGTCCTTCTCCATACCACCACTAGAGGAGCTGTGTTTAACGGAGAGTCCTTCTCCATACCACCACTAGAGGAGCTGTGTTTAACGGAGAGGCCTTCTCCATACCACCACTAGGGTAGCTGTGTTTAACGGAGAGTCCTTCTCCATACCACCACTAGGGTAGCTGTGTTTAACGGAGAGTCCTTCTCCATACCACCACTAGGAGAGCTGTGTTAACGGAGAGGCCTTCTCCATACCACCACTAGAGGAGCTGTGTTTAACGGAGAGTCCTTCTCCATACCACCACTAGGGTAGCTGTGTTTAACGGAGAGTCCTTCTCCATACCACCACTAGGGGAGCTGTGTTAACGGAGAGGCCTTCTCCATGTCCCCACTAGAGGAGCTGTGTTTAACAGAGTCCTTCTCCATGTCCCCACTAGAGGAGCTGTGTTTAACGGAGAGTCCTTCTCCATACCACCACTAGAGGAGCTGTGTTTAACGGAGAGTCCTTCTCCATACCACCACTAGGGGAGCTGTGTTTAACGGAGAGTCCTTCTCCATGTCCCCACCAGGGGAGCTGTGTTTAACGGAGAGGCCTTCCCACTGACCTTTGTGCGTCTGAAGGACTTGACCGCTCCGTTGTGAGCGTAGGGCGCCGCCTTGCCCACGTAGATGGGGTTATTAAACAGGGCCTGGTCCGTGACGGACAGCTGCTGGGACCAGTCCCAGACGGGCGGGAGACACAGCCCCTCCCCCTCACCCAGTATGATCTTCTTATCCTCGAGGAAGTCCTGGAGTCAAGACAACATGGAAACACAACATTTAACCGGAAATAACGATCAGTGAAAAAGATTTAGAAACAACTATCTCAACTTTTGACATCATTACCCAATCCACTAGCTTTCATCCAAAATAAGAAAGTAGTAACATCAATATATCTCATAAGGACAGGTAACACTTGGAACAACACTTTAATAGATCACACACACACTTCCACATGGAGGGAGTCTGCATGGCCACACTGAACTGAGGGGAGCATCTTGCCGTGTCTCTTACGTGCATGGTGTCTGCGTGGTGCTTGGGGCCGTTGAAGAGGAAGGAGCTGAAGACAGGAACCCACATGCTGTCACTCAGCACCGCCAGGTAAGTCTCTGTGAACTCGAAGGCGGACGGGTACTGGTTCATCAGCTGCCACACGCAGTCCAGGAAGAGCAGGAACAGAGGAGACTTCAGCGGGGAGAAACAAAATGGAAGTGATCCATCACTACGTGAGGAAGGCTGAAGTCAGGAGACGCAGAGGAACGCATGAGACGTGTTCCACCGTCTGAGGGCGGCGACGCTTCACTCTCCCCAAACAACCTCAGAGTGATACTACACCAACATGCTCCGGTTCCAGCCTCACCGAGCAGCGTCTGTATAAGACACATAGTACCGCTATGTTCCTTCATGCTACGGGGCGACATGCTGCAGGCCTACCTCCTCCTTGTCGCTCTTCTTCAGGTGATTGCAGCGGTCCAGGAAGCGATAGCCGGCCATCACCCACTCCTTCTGCACCAGGCTCTGGAACCCGGACAGCGAGCGGAAGTGAGGGTCCACCATGATCTGCACCAGGGAGGACACCACACAGCTCAGGTCCCGGCCCTCCTCCTCTGGAAGGGTGCAGGGGAGGGAGAGGGAGGGAGGGAGGGAGGGAGGGAGAGGAGGGACAGACAGACAGACAGACAGACAGACAGACAGACAGACAGACAGACAGACAGACAGACAGACAGACAGACAGACAGACAGACAGACAGAGACAGACAGAGAGAGAGAAGACAGAGACAGACAGACAGAGAGACAGAGGCAGAGAGAGAGAGACACAGACAGACAGAGAGACACAGAGACAGAGAGACAGACAGAGAGACAGAGACACAGACAGAGAGACACAGAGAGACAGAGACAGACAGAGACAGACAGACAGAGAGACACAGACAGACAGAGAGACAGAGACAGAGTGACAGACAGCCAGAGAGACACAGAGAGACACAGGGACACAGAGACAGAGACACAGAGAGATAAGCCAGGTTCATATTCAACAGGCCCTATGACACAGTCCTTTGGACAGGTTTGCTCACAACGTTTAAGGGGCTTTAGGTAAGACCTATTTTGGATAGGCCAGAATACCTTCTAATTTCTTTAGTTCAATTCAAATAATTTATTTTTCCGTTAAGAACTTCAGATGTGGAGGAGAAGCAGGGTATGTCCAACAGTACATACAATAAACACACACACACACACACACACACACACACACACACACACACACACACACACACACACACACACACACACACACACACACACACACACACACACACACACCATCAGCCCCGCAGAAAATAAAAAAAAAAAATCCTTGCCTAAGCCTAATGAATAAATAGTATTACCTCCATAGTGGAGGAGAAATAAGTAAATAATTTAAAAAGATTCCAGGCATTAAAACGAGAGGATACAGGTCAAAAAGATTCCAGGTGAAATGCGCTATGAATATATTTGCAGTTCCTCTGTAGAAGCAAATTCAAAATTAAAATAGACTTTCCGGCCATCTCTCTGACCAATCAGTGCATTCTTCCCAGATAAGTTCTGGGAATCCACCTTGCCTGTCAATCACAGGTGAAACAACTCAATGGGGAAGAGTGTAGAGGGAGGGAGGGAAGTCTATTGAGTCGTTTAGTTAGTAAATCGTGGTCTCTTCTGCTCTCTCCATTTGCTAACAACCAATACAACAATACATACAGCACCTTTAAACAAAACAAATCCTTTATTGAAATGCTGAGAAACACACACAGTCACATACACATACACAGACACACAGTCACACACATAGTCACACACACAGACACACACACACAGTCACATAGTCACACACACAGTCACACACACACACAGTCACACACAGACACACACACACACACTGGGGGGGGGGGTTACCTTGCAGAATGACCGAAGCGTTCAGGCCTTCCAGAATGTACACCACATCACATGAATGTTTCAGGAAGGTCCTGCAAGCCATAACAACACACACGGTTAACCTTTGCTCAAGAGTTCAAGTGTCCACATACCTCCCAGGTAGGACACTAAGACATGCTCACAGCAGCATGGCTCCTGAGTTAATGTTATCCGTGAGTAATGTTCCCTTTCCCTTGGTGGTTGGGAGAGTTCTGGAGCGTCGGAAGAGAATGAGCTTGGAATGTCATGAAGGAGCATACTTAACCAGCTACACATTGTGTAACAATATTACTACAAATGGGAGGTAGGTTTACCCATATAAACATTTCACAACATTATTTTAAAGAAGAATCTAAAATAGTTTACATTCTCTTGAAAATAATTTAAAAAATAAAGTTGCCATTATTTAAAAAAGGAATCAAAATAATTTAAACCCAAAACAAGTCCCATCCCAGCTGGGAGGTGCAGAGGTCTGACCCACCGCACATAGTCCAGCCACTGGGAGTTCTCCACCGACGACAGCCACTTCTCCTCCGTCTCCTCAAAAGGATCTGGAAACAAACAGACAGAAACATATTAACACACACACACACACACACACACACACACACACACACACACACACACACACACACACACACACACACACACACACACACACACACACACACACACACACACACACACACACACACACACACACACACACACCCTAAGGGTCTCACCTATCACACAGACGTGTCTGATCCTGACCAGGCTGTTGTGGACCTCCTGGATGTTGGGCAGGTTCTTGTCCAGGTCAGACTTGTGGACCTCCCCCCGCTGGGGGTGGCTCTTGATGATGGCGTTGCAGATTCTACGACCACCGGAGAAGAAGACCTTTAATATAACTCATTCACCAACCGAGTCCACAGAGTTTAAAAATAAATGTAACAGCTCCCTCTGAATAGGAAGAGATAGATTGGTCATTTGGTCACTGAAGTTGGTCGCATTTCAGAGAATTGAGAGTTAGATCAGTCACTACACACTCTACTAACACCACACACTAACACACCATTAAGGTAAAAACACACATCCTGTGTGCCAGGTTAACACTGGCAGCAGTATAGAGAACTACACCATCAGATATTCAAGTTACATTAGAGGCGGGATGCTTCTACGATTTTATAACCAAACCATATCCAAAATAAATGTGCATATTGGCAGAACACCCCTCCAATGACCGGATTCAACTGCGTTACTAGAGCTGGTCGTCTGGTTATGCATCGACATATTTGACCACAACCTTCCCCTGCTTACCACATCTAGGCTCAAACTAAAGCGAACCCGTGGACCTACTGCTCTACTGTGGCCTCCGTATACCTCTGGTCCAACCTCTTCTGTTGGACGGGGTCAGTGATGTTAGCCATGCGGGTGAGGGCACTGCCATTAGGGTGATTCCAGCACCATACCTGGAACGGGGAGTGAACGTGCATCAGACACAAAAAAACCCAGAGAACAAACCTGCTTCCCCCCCCACCCCCCCAATACAACCAGGTGCAGCTATTCAATGTGGTTTAACAAGTGGCGTGAGTACCAACGGTGCTCTAGGTTCGAGGCAGTAGGGGATACTACGTCTGGAGGAGGACTCACCGGGAGGCGCTGGCCGCTGAAGGACTCGGCATACTGCCTCAGATCCTGGTCCGCTAGAGAGGCGGGAACCACAAAGAACTCCGGGAGACTGAAGGGGGAAAAGAGGAAGAAAAAGTATGACAACAGGGCGGAAACAAGGAATACCCTTCGGCACGAAGGGTATTCCTTGTTTCCGCCCTGTTGTCATACTTTTTCTTCTGACAACGGGGCGGAAACACGGAATACCCTTGATATTCCGAAGGGTATTCCTGTTATCGTATTTTTTGCAGCCCATTTGTTTGAGTCTTTAACGGGTAAGAATACACATCCACTGGGGTTGTGGAGGACGTGACGGTCCCACCTGGGCGACACGCCGTAGCCCTGGTTGACCGAGCAAACCCTCCACTCCGCCGCGCCGGTCCTCTTGATCTCCCGGTCCCAGTCCGAGGAGCAGGCGAACAGGGGCGTCTGCGAGCCCCCTGCGGGCCGCGCTCCGTTCAGCCGGTCCTCTGGAGGTACACACACACAGTCAGTGCTGACCCACTATGACACTGGGGTACACACACAGTCAGTGCTGACCCACTATGACACTGGGGTACACACACAGTCAGCGCTGACCCACTATGACACTGGGGTACACACACAGTCAGCGCTGACCCACTATGACACTGGGGTACACACACAGTCAGCGCTGACCCACTATGACACTGGGGTACACACACAGTCAGCGCTGACCCACTATGACACCGAGGTACACACACAGTCAGCGCTGACCCACTATGACACTGGGGTACACACACAGTCAGCGCTGACCCACTATGACACTGGGGTACACACACAGTAGCTGACCCATATGGGGTACACAACACAGTCAGCGCTGACCCACTATGAAACTGGGGTACACACACACACGGTCAGCGCTGACCCCACTATGACAACACTGGGGTACACACACGGTCAGCGCTGACCACATGACCTTTGACACACACGAGGTACACACTATGACACAGTCACAGCGCTGACACACTATGACACCTGGGGTACACACACAGTCAGCGCTGACCCACTTGACACCGAGGTACACACACAGTCAGCGCTGACACACTATGACACTGGGGTACACACACAGTCAGCGCTGACCCACTTTGACACTGGGGTACACACACGGTCAGCGCTGACCCACTATGACACTGGGGTACACACAGATAACTGATTCTCTATGTATTCTGTGGCACCAACTGTTTTAAAAAAAATACAACTAAGCAATCACCGAGTTGTAATGATTTGTCATTTTATTCTCATAAACAAAATCTGACTCATGTTTTAATTTTAAAATAAAATTGTCCCATGAATTGTGGCCTTTCACGGTTATCTTATTGCAGAGGCCAAAAATCCCGCTTCAGATTCATATGAATAAATTGTGCAGCCCTACACACACTCCAATGGGCTGATGATGAAGGACCCTGAGGGTGTATGGTCAGAGCGTACCTGTGGAGGCCAGGTATCGGGTCCCCATGAGCTCAAAGCCAAACAGCAGCTGAGGGTCTGCGGGCCGCGAGTAGTGGGCGATGGCCAGGCACACCTGGAGGGGAGAGACGGGGAGGTCGTTAGCAAAAAACATCTAGACGCAGAACACACTTTTTAGACTTTCAATATGATAAAAATCAGGTTCTATAAAAGGCTATAATATTAGAGTGGTTGACATTGAATACTCAAAGAAATCTGGATTGTTATTTGAGATTTGAGTACACACACATAAGAATGAAATTCGGTTTAGTTGTTTAGGATCTCATTGAATCCTATTCCAAATAAATAATACTTTTGATCCTAAATTAATGAGCTTCTCCCCATTTGTGTTTCCAATTCCATCAGTGTGTCTGAGCGTGTGTGTGCATTTTAGAAATAGCCGTGCTGCCCCAGCTCTGTCATTTCCAGTGGCAGAGAGATCTATTATAGATTGGCTTCAATCCATACTGCACAATAAAAACACAAGGCCCGTTTTAAGAGGAAACCGTAATTGCGTGTGTGGTTTCCATAAATAGACAGCTAAGGATAGGGGCAGAAACATGGCCTCCATGCCCAAGGTGGTGCTATGTGGTACCACCTTTAGGGAGAGCAATTCAATCAACAGATGGATTTCGAAACTAAAATGTATATATATTTTTTAATGGGTCGGAGTTCAGCAGTGTTTCTGAGCTGGTCGCCATAGGAGTGAAGCCGAACCATCTCCATGCTGGTCCAGACTCAAACCCTGGCCCACAGCCTACTGTCAATAACAGAGTTCTGGGCACACCAACTGTTTGGGTGACTGTGTGACGGGAACTAGCGTAGCGTAGCTCGGTGGGCTGGTGGCCCTGTACGTGATGGTACAATTATTGTAAACAAAGAGACGTACGGGCTGGGCAGCATCTTTCAGTCGTAGAATATATCAGTTATAGGCTGCGATTTTGACTGTAACATTATTTTGGAGCGAGACTAAAAACACCACAGAGCTAACGGAATGAGGTGTCAGAACAACGTTATCTTTAATACCGGTTTTTCCTCGCAAAGAGGAAACGCAACAATCAGTGCAAAACAATCAGAACCCCATCCATAATTACAGCATGTGCATAACCAACACTCGTTATTGTCTCTCCCTTGTCAGACTCTGCCCTGACGCGGCGCGGCGACCCCATAGGGCGAGTGGATGAACAGAGGCCTTGTTCCCTGGGCCGTGGTGCTGAATCTAAAGCTCTACTCCAGTCACATGTTCCCCTGGTCAGCCACTACATACGGAGGTTGGCTTTTGATCCCAGCATCCAAACTGGGGTTTTATACTGGTGTGACCTCAGCATAGCCTGGTCCTACCGGACTCTCGTACTTCATCTCATTTGCACAGAGAGTCTGGCCACTCTCCTTTGACAAACGTTGACTCACTTGAAGGCGGGTGTCTGTTGGAGTTTAAAACTATTGGATTGTCCAGTGCCAGTCTGGATCTGCCACAACCAATGGCTAATGTTTGACTACAACTCAAAGTCATTGTTGTCAGCCACTCCCTCTGTTCGCTGATTGGACTGGCAAAATTTAACCGGAGAAAACCTGCGAATATACCGCAAACAAACCCAGACGTAGTACTGAAGGGAAATTAAATTTGAGCAGAAGTACGTAGGCGAGCGGAGCCAGGCTAACCTCAGCATGCCTGATCGACCCGAGTTATTTAGACAATACACTGGGGTAACGCGTTACCACTTTCACCTTCTTGGCCCCCTCGGGGCCAGCCTCATCGAAGCTGAACCGCACGATGCGGAAGTCCTTGCAGTACAGGACGAGATCGCTGGGGTTGAACTTGAGCTTCTGATTGGAGCCCAGGACTTTCTTCTTCCCCTTTGCATCGTTGACTGGAACACAACAACAAGAACAACACAATCTGAGCTTAAAGTAAACAGAAAAGGCCTTTATGATATTGAGGAAGATGAAATGGAAAAAGAAAGTAGCATAATTCAGATCCCTGTACTACAAGTACTATACAACATCAAATCCTGTGTAAAGGAAAGTCTCCCTCATGCATATTTTCTATTGAGGATAATCGAGAAGATTTCGCTGTAATTAATAAGCAAGTAGGAAGTCTTTGGAGAGAACAAGAATTGCATGAAGAGTCAACAGAAATAATTACTAAAAACAAAGTCAACTGTGCTGGCTCTCTGAGTAAACCTATTGAAGGAATCACGCCTAAGGCAAAACTACTACAGAGCTGCTCTTTCATAGTGATTGTGAATTATAATAATGATTTAAAAAATAACAACCTAAGAAGTATTTTTGATCATTATAAAAAGAATAACGGGTAAATTAACATACTATAACCCTTGATGAGGCATAAAATGGGTATGCATACAAGCTTTTTCATCACACATTGTGTATGGAGAAAATATGATAATATATGGTGAATCCCAAATGATCTTGCCAGTAAATGTCAAGCAGAACCAAATAAACAGAAGTGGAAATGCTTCTTCTTACAAAAGGACACATTTAAAATCAACCCCAGAAGGCTAAAGCAGACAAAACACATACAGACCGAGAACACACCCAGAACAACACGTGAAGAGTGAGTGGATGCGCGGAGGTGAGGTTTGGAGGTGAGGTTCTGTGCAGTAACCGTAGACGCAAATGAGCAGAAGAAAGAAAATGGGAGAGGTACATGCCCGTTGCCGCGGTCACAATTCACACTTAAAAGGAAACCACTGAAACATATGTAGAAATAATGAAACAACAGAGATGCAGCGTTGGCTGCTGTGAACGAATGGTCAAACACAGATGGAGGAAGACGCTGGTCTGGAAGGAGAACGCTCCCGTTGTCTACTCACCAAGGTTGACGGGAACCCTAATACACTCTTTGTATCTTCATAATAACGCAGCTCTCAAAATCCAAACAAAAACGTGTACAATTATCAAATGACTCCTAACAGCTCATGCATCATAGTTAAGGTACTTAAAAATACGTCACAGTTTGTCTGAAATCCCCTTTTGGACAGCACCTGGTAAAGTACCTAAAACATGTCTGTGATACTTTTAATCGTCTCTCTAAGGCTAATAGGAGAGAATAAAACTAAAAGCAAACCGGATGTGCTTTGGGACTACTTTTAGCATTGTTCATTCACAAACGAATGGTGTCACGCATGGACTGGGGAAAAACAAGTCCCAGCTCCGTAATATTAGACTAACAAACAGACGCTCCGAGCGCTTTAACCTTGCCCCGTCAGCGAATGACAGCCCAGAGTTGCATAAACAAGTCTAATCCCTGGCCCGCGGCACCACCAGCGCTCCATCCCCTAAGTGTTGGCCTGGCTAATCCCGAGGGTGGCCCACCAACGACGCACCCCCAGCCCGGGAACCACAGGTACAGAGAGGAGGCTTTTCATCACAAACAGTGAGTGAGGAAAGCCCAGTACATCACTGACCGACAGGCACCAGGGGTGGGAGAAGGCCCCGGTCATAAGGAGGAGGAGCAGCACACACACACACACACACACACACACACACACACACACACACACACACACACACACACACACACACACACACACACACACACACACACACACACACACACGATCTGCAAACCCCTGAATTATCCCCAAAGCTTTTCAAATGGTTCTCTTTACGTACCTGTCACCACCTGATCCACACAGGCCAGGGGAATGTCATGTTCTCCAAGTAAGCGGTTGGAAACCTGAAATCTCTGAAAGAAAGCAGAATCAAATATATTAATGGATTGCATTAAGGCAAAAACAAAACACATACAGCCTCTTATATGAAAAAATGACATCTGGAGCAGTTTACAGAGGGAACCTACTGGTTGGGCCAGAGCCTCATGGGTGACGAAGGAGACCTTGAAGTTGGTGCAGATCAGTTTCCCCCAAAGGTCATCGAGGCTTTTCTCCGCACCGATGCATTTTCTCACAAAGTTCACCTCATTGACAACAATCTCTCCTGGAGTAGTACACGACAATAAAAGCACTGGATCAACACAGGGAATCTGCAAGGGGGTTGGGACGCCATCACAAGGAAACCAACTCGACATCCATCAAACCAACATCCATCAAACCAACATCCATCAAACCAACATCCATCCACTACTCTTTTGGACCAAACATATATTACATCACACTTTAAAAACCTAAGCCTGTTTAAAAACCGAAGCAATGAAAGTCCCAGTACATCAACGCACATGACCTAATGAATGCACAAGTCCTAAACACTCCCACCAAATACACCACGGAATCCAAGTGTCATGTGACCATTAGTCATCAGCGGTAGTAAATACGTTTTTTGGTTTGGTCTGAAAAAGCCCACAGACAGCTAGCCTCACAGACACTGGACTGCTTGCCTGAGCAGCTCAAGCACTCCTTCTTTTGCTTCAAATTAAGACGTTCATTTGCCTTCTCCATGTACACAAAAATACTAAACATAAAGCTCCTATGATTCCTTGGGCATCAACGAGGAGCCAGACCCAGCCCACGGTTCCTAGTACACAGAGGAATGATAGTAAACATAGGAGTAGATTCCAAACCCCTTTTTTAAATATGGGGTCACCAGCTAATCACAGATTCAGCCCCCAGATGTGTGGAGGACCCCTTAGGGCACACCCATCGTAGCCCCGTCTGAAATCCTCCAAGGTACTCTTAAAAGCTTTCACTTCTGCAACAGCTTCTACCATAGTGTGTGCACGTTTGTGGCCGTTGCGTTATTTTCAGGACCTAGAGTTCACGTGCAGATTCTCACTTCTGCGGCCTATTTGCAAAGAAAGGACTGGTGTGTACGTGCAGATTCTCACTTCTGCAGCCATTTGCAAAGAAAGGAAGTCAAGTGATCATATAGGCCTTGTATTATCATTGCCAAGCACTATGACAGTGGCAATGAACGACTTAAAACCATCACAAAAGACACAGAATGCCATGGCATTTTTCACTACCAGCATAAATGTGCTATCATGTTGAGTGAGTTAGTGAACGACTCAGTAGTTTAATATTATGTAAATTACTCTATAAAGATTTGACAAGCCAAGTGCATTGTCCTGCTGTATTGTCACATTATTTAATCTATGGCAAAGAAAACTCACCTGGAAGTAGTGTTGCTTCCAACTTTTTAACAGGAGGTTGTAGGCTTTTCTTTACATCCGTCTGGAGATAAAGAAAACAGGCAGCACAGGGTCACATTGGAGAGTAGAACTGAGGCTTATGTCTTTCAATAACAACAGTATCTCAGCTAATTATATCAACTATGTATACTAAATTTAACAATATACACAATTCGAAATGCATAAGACTATGTGTGTGTTTGTTACGGCACAGACCACCAGGATGTAGTGACAATAAAACACTTCTTACCAACACTACTACCACTAGTGAGCATTTTGACATGAGCTTTAAGTGAGTAAGTAAGTAAGTAAGCAGGTAATAAGTGTACAGTAAGTACAGCAGGATGAAGTGACAGTGAAACAATTCTTACCATCACTAATACCTCACTAGTGAGCAAGTTGGACTTTAAGTAAGTTATTAGTAATAGTACGTGTTGCATGTGTCCTGTGAGGATTGTTATCCTGACAACAACAATGTTAGGATCGTACCTGTAGAGGAGGGAGGTAGGACTTGAATGTGGGCTTCAGGGGTCTCACAGTAAACATGGTTTAAGTCGGATTACAGTCCACCGCCCGGCTCTAGGGTCCCCTCAGCAGGGGCTGGGTGTACTGGAGTCAACACGGTGTTAACCAATGCGATCTACAACCAATACGTTGAGGTCACCGGTGATCATAAAGAGGGGCTGTGGTCGGGACGGAGCGGCGAGCAGGTCGGATCCCCCATCGGTGAGGAACCAGCGGGGAGGCGGAGAGTTGTCAACGGTGTTAGCCTCTGGGGCGGCTGCGAAGCTATGAGCTACGAGGCTAACAAGCTAACAAGCTATGAGCAATGAAGCTACGGAGCTATGAGGCTAACTAAGCTATGAGCAATGAAGCTACGGAGCTATGAGGCTAACAAGCTATGAGCATTGAAGCTACGGAGCTTTAAGCTAATGAAGCTATAAAGCTACGAAGCTATGGCGCTAGGAAGCTAGGAAGCTAAGAAGCTATGAGCTATGAGCTATGGAGCAGAGCCTCCGAGGAGCATCAGACCTCCACTCACAGTCACCGGACACTCGGAGTTCAGCGTCCACCCTCCGCTCCTCTGGTCCTCATCGCTACAGATCCTTTACGGTCCATGGCTTCATTCAGAACACTACAGGCTCAGTAGGGCTGTTGGCCTGACGTCCATGTTTATGTTGGTGGGAGGGGAGGGCCCGGAGACGGGGAGGGCCCTCAGACACAGGGAGGGCCCTCAGACACAGGGAGGGCCCTCAGACACAGGGAGGGCCCTCAGACACAGGGGGGGGGGGCATGCACAGGGAGGGCCCTCAGACACAGGGAGGGCCCCCATACACAGGGAGGGCCCCCAATACACAGGGGGGGGGGATACACAGGTAGGGCCCCCAATTCACAGGGGGGGCCCATACACAGGGAGGGCCCTCAGACACAGGGGGGCCCCAAATACACAGGGGGGTCCCCCATACACAGGTAGGGCCCCCAATACACAGGGAGGGGGGGGGGGCATACACAGGGAGGGCCCTCAGACACAGGGACGGCCCCCAATACACAGGTAGGGCCCTCGAACTGGGAGGGCATATATATATATACCTGTGTATATATATATATATATATATATATATATATATATATATATATATATATATATATATATATATATATATATATATATATATATATATACACAGGTATATTAGGTAGTACTGTGTGTGATATCCCTCAAAACTCTTGAGATGAGAGCAACAAATGGATGTGGGGCAATACAGAGAAGATACTTTCGTGGGCTCTCAGAGTAGGGACCTGATCAATTACATATATGAACTACTGTATGTTTCTTGGGTTGGTTAT
Source organism: Melanogrammus aeglefinus (assembly GCA_900291075.1). NCBI lineage: Eukaryota > Metazoa > Chordata > Actinopteri > Gadiformes > Gadidae > Melanogrammus > Melanogrammus aeglefinus. Next base: position 160,595 of record OLKM01000222.1, read on the forward strand.
ATTTGTTTACTATACAGGCGAGGGACTGCCATTTACACAGTGAGTTCAAATTGTTAGAAGATGATGATCCATGCAGTCTAACTTGTGTCCCTTCAGTAGTCCACCAGATGGCGCTGTTTCCCAAGTATTGGGAGCGTAGTTCTCAGCAGCAGCCTGACGAGGACTACAAGTTCACCTCACGTCATTCAAAGCCCACTGAGAACGAAGACTGATTAGTGGAATTACATAGCAAGAGTTTAGTTTACCTACATTGCAATTTTTAAAAAACACTTTTGTTGATCAAATGCAATAAATGGCAATTTTTCTTTCTCTTTTACACACACACAAACACACTCACACACATACATAAACATTTAACAGTACTTATTAACACTAGGCTGTTACAACATTAAACCCCCTGCCCAATCTTCCTGTCCGCTACATCGCTCACATTTGCATACATAAGCCATTATTTATTACTATTCCAATTATTATTATTATCATTAACATTTTTTTAATATACAGTGCATTCCAAGTAACGCTACACAGCCACACACAAACGTACACAACTTTCCTGAAGTGCATTACAGTACATACAGCCTCCGGTCCGGGAAGATCTTGCGCATGTGCAGTGCATGTTTTCCCCGACCACAACTCGTGAATATTTAAATAGTTTCCCGTTCCGCTCCTCTCATTGGATCCTCTCTCCCGGTTTCCTGTGTGATGTTTAAGATGGTGTTCCATATATGGTGCGTGCCGCCTCTACGTCACCAGAGAGTCTGCCCATCGCAGCGACCGATCGGTTGTCGGTTCGAAGCCCAGAATGTCGTGAGGACGCCGCCGGAGGAGCATCCATGCTGTTAAACACTATCAGGGATCTTGCGGTAGACTTGGATTTTAAGTTCTTGACGCGTTCGTCGCGCAAAGTTTTTGGTTTTGGACTCCAGGACTAGACTTGGATAAAGTGATACTTTCCGCTGTCCCAGTGGGACACAGCAGAAGATAAGGTTACCCAGTAAGGCTACCCATAAACCAGTTCAGGATGGTGAGTGATCAAGAGACTTATGGCACTGATATTATCCTTATGGAGTTTATGGACTTATCATCTGTTTCATAAAACTGCACTTTTTAAAAAAAAACATTATTACATCACAGTAGGCCTTTGTATGATGCTCTCATGTTTTCATAGTTTAAACTTTAAAGTCTTCATTAATTTGAGGCTCATTTATTTTGTCCAGAATTTTATCAGTAATCAGACAATTTATTATTCTCCTCTCTAAGTCGAGATACACGAATGATCTCTCTCTCTCTCTCTCTCTCTCTCTCTCTCTCTCTCTCTCTCTCTCTCTCTCTCTCTCTCTCTCTCTCTCTCTCTCTCTCTCTCTCTCTCTCTCTCTCTCTCTCTCTCTCTCTCTCACTTTAATATCTTTCTGATATCTAAGACTAACAGGTAAATATTGACCCAGAGCTGGTCATTTGGTGTCACCTTTGACCCTTTTGACTGGCAGACAATACACACATCTATAATCTTTCCCACTGGGACATAAACAGGCTCCAGAGTGTTTATGGGTCATGTATCACAGCCCGCCAAACCAGCCCGGCTGCCAGAGTGGGCCGCAGGGTATGTGTAGCGTGTTGTCTGCTCTGAGCTCGGGCCGGATCTGAGACAGGTTTTTCCTGGTGGTTGAATGCATTCCCCTCAGCACACACACGCCCAGGGCTAACGATAGAAGAGGAGATGGAATGGCCTCCGCCTTGGTACGTTGGCAGGCTGGTATGTTTTGCGTTCAGATGCCCTGACCGGTTGTGTGTTGTCACCTGGATCACCCCTGATGGTAACTCATGGGAGATTGGGTCCAGTACCTTTATGGGGACATTGCGCGTTATTATAGTGTTCGAGAAGGAGTTAAAGAAAATAAGAAAAGCAACTTCACATTGGTGTCTGCCCTCTTGAAAAGTAAGAGGACTGTAGAAGCAGATATTAACCTTTTTGTTTTGGGATATTTGAAGAGGCACAAGAATGCTCCATTCATTGGAACAAGAGCAGCCTAGCTAGTCTGTCCCAGTGTCTGAAATAGCAAACAGAAAGCCTGCTTATGGGTTCCCTCCCAGCCAGATGCAGAAAAGTAAGTCACTCTGACAGCAGATGGCTTGCATTAGCGCTAGTCTCTCCTACTGGGAGGTGCGTAGACTCAGAAACACCCCCCTCCCCATTTTAAAGCATTTTCCCAAACCCATCTCTGCTGAAGAGATTTACCAAGGAGCTGAGGCTCTTGGAGAAGGATGAGGATCCAGAGTGTTGACCTGCAGAACTCGTTACGCGTGTCTCTCTCTTGTACGCCCATTCCACCTTCTTGTGTCAGTCACCGGGCCCGGCCTAACGTGGATGAATGAATGTTGAGGCGCGCTGTGATCCCTGCGTCATGTCGACATGGTTCACCCTCACGGTGTCTCTCTGATTAAGTATGAGTGGTTCAAAGAGAGTGCTGAGCATATTCATAGCAGGTTGATTTATAAGTATGCTTTTAGCTATTACTACAGCTATTAGTATCTGTAACGCTTGCTTCATGGAGCATGAAGCAAGCCATGCTCAATGGAGCATGGCTGTAGAGGAAACAGTACAGGCTTAATGTTTTTGAATCGCCTGCTGGTTGATTTTGTCTGGTTGTTCTTTTAACACGATTCTCCGCCACACTCAGTAGAAACAGAACGAAGCACAATTCAAGCTAAACATTGAACCAGACAACCAGACAACATGTGGCTGGTTTCTGGGGTCAGTATCATCCACAGCTTGCAGTATCTCTGTTTAAACCAACGTATGGCAAGGTCATGTTTGGCAAAGTCACGTCTGAGCCCACAGAGAGTCTCATGTATTCGTTGTAAAAGAAGATCCAACTTGTATCTCATAAGCCAAGTTTTAAATCAATTAAATGTTAATATTTTGCAGCAGGCACTGTATGCTTTTAATTTACTTCTTATACATAAATAACACTGGGAACCCAATTCAAACACATGCACGTGCTTCACATGAATGGATCGTCAAGGTCTTGTTTGCCCCTGGGCTGTTCATTACCCACAGTAGCACTACACCACCTGGGATTGGCTTATTCAGAACTGGTTTGTAATGGTGTGAATTCTATCGGTGAAGGTGACTTCACAAAGACTCCATAACTGGATAAATACTAAACCCTCTAGTCTGAGTGGTCACCTGTGTCCCTGTTCAGTGATTCACGCCGTGAAAAGGGAGAATGTGTGCAGCGGTGCTATGACTGACTCTGCTGGTGTCCCTGTGCTCATACGTCAGGTGGCCTCTGAGTCTGGGTGTTGACTCTCTTATCACTGGCGGTTCTGCCCTTGGTTACCTTTGTTTCACTCTACTCCCTCTATCTGGGAACGCAGAGTGGCTCAGCTGAGTATTTCTAATGCATGGCTTTTAGAACAAGCGTGCTCTTTTAGAATGGCACGGCATTGGCATGGGGTTTTTATGTTAATAAACCCAGAAAGGGATTCATTCTCCGTGTTGATAATCATTCTGATTGGCCAGTGTAAATAGTAAAGATTACCAGCAATAGTTATGCCTTAACCTAATCAGTCTCAGCGATCCTATTTAGAGATTAGAATCTTTGTTTTAATGTTTACTAGCATGAATACTAATGTAGTGACTGAAACCCAGACCACATGACCTGTATCTTTAAAATACTCTCAAATGATCTCAATGGTTTACAACAATAGGGTCTAAAAATATACAATTGATTTAATGCTACAGAGTGACAACAAACCACATGCTGCCTGCCTGATTCATCACAACCATGCAGACAGTCAGTGCTCAGTCGGCTAATACACCAAATATAACCAAAACACATAGAGATAGATGCAAAAATAGATGCCAGCCTATATACGGACAAACGGAACAAACAGGACAAACGGTATACCAGTTTTCTATTTGTCTGTTTCTCTTCCCATGTCTGAACATACGACTCCAGGCATATTGTAGAATCGGCGTGTCCGAGAGGTGGGAGAGACCCCCAGAGTAGCAGAGTGTCTGCTCTGCATCGGTGATCAGAAGCACACGTGATGCTTCTGAAGAGCGCCGCAGTGCAGGCGGGGGGATCCCTGTCCCCGACCGTCGACCACCACCCCCCATCTGCAGGTGTTTACGTTTCGTAGAGAAACAGCAGGGGCTAATGGTCCGTGCAATTCGTGTTCACATACCCGTAACCCAGGGCAACAAAGACTGTTCCAACCACTCCCTCTTTTAACCTGTTAATACTGTTATTTACTGCCTGGTCAGGACAGCAGGACCACAGGGGGGGGGGGGGGGGGGGGCTCGTTGCGCACAGGTCCTTTATGTGGAGCGCCCCCCATGGGCTCAGCTTCCCTCCAGCAGCCTGCTGTCCTGGGTCGGAATGGCTCGACGGTGCTCGTAGCCTGGAGGCAGTCAAGGTGACTTGACAGTTCAATCTGCGTATCACAAGATGGACGCCCGTGATCCACTTGAATATCGTCTGGATCGTTACCACGGTGGCCCATGTCAGATGTGGTCGGCCATTGTTTCTTTCTGTTTCCTCCATCGGTCCACTGAGATCAGTTATGATCCTTATGCAGATGTCTGTTTACCATTTGCATTCCTGCTGAACTCACCTGAGCGGGGGCTGCTGTTATTAGACGTTTCGGATCATAATATCCTCCAAACAATGAACATCTGATGGCGGTCCATGTTTGTCTTGGTAACCTGACACCGAGATCAATGATTCACTGGTTTACAGCAGCGAACGTGCACGTCAGCTTCTGTCACCCGGTTGGTTGTTTGTGTTTAGTCTCTTAATGTTTAGCCATGTCATTCATACAATAAAGCAGCACCAGGGTTTTTATTATCCAGAAGTGCAGTCACCTAAAAACGTTACGTCAGCATATGACTGCAGGGTGTTCTCGGCTGAGGCCCACCTCATGCAGACGGTGTAGCCTGGCCGTGGAATCGCTTGCTTTGCATAACTCATAACCCTCTCTCTCAAATGATCTCTAAACACAGACGTTTGCTTTGTTTTTGTTTGCAAATTGACCTTGAAAGAGAGGTTTCAAATTCTGGTCCTGAATTGTCACAGACTTTTTTTTCTCATTCCCATTTATCTTTATTTTAATATACATACTATACTCTATATATGCATATTTTATCAATCTCCTTTTTAATTCCTCTGAACACATGGTGGGATGTGTGTCAAATCTGGAGCCGAGTAGGGACTTGGCAGAGCCGGCAGAAGAGGGGAAAAGAGCTGCTTTTGATACTGAATCAAACCCAGCCATTTCCTGTACCCTCAGCCCAGCTTTGCTCCGCGCTCGCCTTATATGGTAATGGTATTTGCATGAAGGCAGCGCTTGTACTTATGGATCAGGGTGCAAAAAATCCTAAAACATTGACACTAAATATCTCGTTCCTAACAGTTTTCCTACCCTTATCGGTTCTCTGGTAGGCTGACAATACCCTACAAGACAACATGACAAGTCCTCCAACATGTAGTCGTGTAACGTCCCATGATGCAGCAGAATGATCGCCCCGACCGCGACGTGTTTAACGCGCCGGGGACGTGAGGCGGAAGTCCAAGGCGCTTCCATGGCGACGGTGTTGTTACAGCTGACTCTAGCTGGCTCTCCGGTGTCTCCCCTGGGACCTGTCATCTTGTTTGCATTCTGCCACCTCGCCCTCCCTCCCCTAGACCTGCTGCAGCTCAAGGTGTTCTCTCGTTAGGAGAACCCACAGCCCCGCGCCTTCAAAACAAACAAAGATGCACTTCCAGCGTTTTATCCAATAAAGCGCGGGTCAAAATAACCATAGCACCCAGGAGAATGATCTCTTGGCCATTATGTGACACGTTGGAAGGGGAATTAAAACACGACCAACCTAGCATGATTCCTTTAAGCCTATGTTGGACAGAAAAGAAGAAATACAAAGTTAGCCCTTCTTGAATCACTTATGGTGTGGAGCTCCTAGAATGGCGAGCGTCTGCCTAAAGGGCCGTTCAGAGAAACCCTGGACTCAGGCGAGGAGAAAAATGTGGGCTGGGAATTAAATAACAAAGATTCCTCCCCTCCTTTCTCTTTCCCATCATCTTGCCACCAGGCAGACCTCAACACTCCACCGTAGCAGAGCTCAGAGCAGACATTTGGTGGCTGTTGTTGTAGTGTGTACACCCCCCAGGCAGGGGAGGTGTACACATGTGTACCTGCGAACCACACACACTGACACTACACCGCTGTTGTGAATCACAACATGTTGGTGGTTATCCAACCTGGTGGAGGAAGGGGTTAACGCTGAGAAAGTAAAGCCATTCTTTGAATAGCTGACTTTTTAAGCGTTCACTGCCTATCTGTCTTGAAGTAATCATTCCAAACATGTCTTGGTTCAATGAAGGATGAGGTGGATGGGGACTGACGGCAGGCTGGGTTAGGTACTTTATCTTAATGGCACCTTTCTGTTTGCTAACAAAGGCACTGGGAAGTTTCACTTGATTTGAAGTATATGAAAATGAGATGTGTTTTTTGGTTACGTTTGAGAAATGGGAGAAAGAAACACCTTTTGTACAAGTCTTGTAGGACAGAATAATGGATTTATGGCTTGTATAATGAACTGCAGAACAAACATTTAACACAGCTGAGCTGAGCTACATGTTGAACCAGGTCTGTGTGGTTTGTTTGTTTGTGTGCCTTGTGTCGTCCTCCATCTTTTAACCTCATCATTTGAATGAGCATATTGCACCCATTAGGTGCATCAATTGTAAACAGGATGCATCCTCCTGTAAAACAGGAGGATGTTCAATGATTAACCAAGAGCGATATGGAATTATTCAAATCAAAAAGGTCATGGAACCAAAGGCCTTATTGATGCTTTTTCACATTCAAATCTTTCTAAATGGAATACTTGTTCAGGGAATACTTCCTTTCTATGGGATGATAACGTTAGCTTGAAAAACAAGAATCACCTAAAAGGCCCTTTCCCTCTCCCTCCGTTGGACCGATGGGTTCGGCACTGAAGTCCTACACTCAGGGCCATGGTGTCTAGCCGTGACTCATGTGTTGGAGCTGCTCTGTTTGGCCGTCCAGGAGGAGAAGAATCACTCCCCTTAGCAGCCAGATGAGATTGACTCATAACACATGACCGATGACCTCAGCCAGGCCCAGAGAGTTCTCCGACGCACTCCTTCTGAAACAACAACACGCGCAGAAGGTGGACTGTGCCCACAACGGGTCTGAATCAGCACTTATGGGAAGCCTGACTTTGTTCTTTTTCGAAGTTAGAGAAACTCAGCTCATCACTTGTGTGTGTCTTCGTGACAGCAAACAAAAATCCCATTTACTAGTCGAGGTCAAACAGGGCATTTATTTGTCAACGCAACCTCATTGACTCATTGGACACAAAATGAAGACACAAACTGCAATACACATGGCTGAGGCCCCAACCCTATGAAACAAACAAATCATTTCAAGTACATTTCTTTCTTTTATTAAAAGGATCTACGTTAGTCTAGCCTTGGCAGCCACCTTCCACGGGTCCACCACAGAAACACACACACACACACACACAACGGCTCACAGCTCAACATGAATATAGCCACGTCATGATAACGTGACGCACAAAAATGATACAAATTAAAGAAAGACACTAAAAAGGGTGCCGCAGGCGTGCTGTGTGTCTGACCGCGGTGGCGCAGGTGTGCTGTGTCTGACCGCGGTGGCGCAGGTGTGCTGTGTCCGTGACAGTAGTGAGTACGAAGGCGTGTGTTTGTGACGGCGTGTGTTTGTGACGGCGTTGTGCGCGCGGCCCTGTGTTTCAGGGGAGTCGGGGACAACACCGGTACCACTGGCAGAGCCACAACGTGAAGATCAGCGGCGTGGACGACATGGTGCTGCTCAGCAAGATCCACGAGGACGCCATCGTGGACAACCTGAAGAAGCGCTACATGGATGACTACATCTTTGTATCCTCTCTCACACTCCCGGCTCGCAGGCCGGCGAGAAATACCTTGCCCCCCCCCCCCCCCCCCCCCCCCCCCCCCCCCCCCCCCCCCCCCCCCCCCCCCCCCCCGCCCCCACCCCCCCCCCCCCCCCCCCCCACCCCCCGCGCCCCCCCCCCCCCCCCGCCCCCCCCCGCCCCCACCAAAACTGTTCCCAGAATAGCTGACTGGCTGGTCCACGGTTCTGAGCAGCTATGAGTAATACGGTAACGTTTACAAGGGACCCGCCCACCCACCAGTCTGTTCTGTGGGCTGGGGGGGGGCGGGGGGGGATCGGTCTGGCCCCCTAAACACCCCAGTCAGGCCTCTGAAAGTTCCTTTTATAATCCCTTAAAGTGTGTGTGTGTGTGTGTGTGTGTGTGTGTGTGTGTGTGTGTGTGTGTGTGTGTGTGTGTGTGTGTGTGTGTGTGTGTGTGTGTGTGTGTGTGTGTGTGTGTGTGTTGTCTGCTTTGATCTAACTGGGCTGTATCTCGTACCAGTAAGGGGAGAGGACAATGACAGTGGAGTGATTCAGTGACGGTTTGTGTGAATGAAACCTTCCCTTCCTACCACAGGCCCTGCTTTGTGTTGTACCAGGATGTGCTGCTGGGGGTGAAACCCCCCCGTATATATCATAGTGGAGGGTTCGGACACCAGAGTGGGGGTTTCGTGCACATTTTATCTACGACATTCCCACAGGACTTTTAGGACTTTTCCAACAGCTGAGTGCCAGAAGTTAAACACATTAAAGTGGTTGATTCCGTGATTTATTAACTGTAAAGTGTAGTTATAGAATCGGAGTGAGTCCTTGGGTGATCCTGGCCGCTGAGCGTCCGTAACACTGGGGTCTTTCAGCTGGGGTCACTGAAGGACCCCAACAATACCTCCTCTCTTCACCCTGAGCTGTTTGACCCCTGGGCCAAACAAACATCTCACAGTGATACAGTTTGTGATCTGTTGGCTCTAACGTGTAAACAGTTGAGTCGTTGTGAGGCTCAGACTGGGTCCCCGTATATACTGCCACACACGGCCTGACGGCGCAGACCGGGCCCCGTAGAGCACGTGGTCATTTGGGGTTCCCTCTGATGCGTTTGTACGTGTGTGGCAGTATAAGACTCAAGACTCACTTGTTCAGCTCTCACCTAGAATATAGCCTCCCCCTAACCCCCCCAAGCCCCCCTTACACACTTACTGTATTTTGTACGTCCTTGGGCTTAAAGATAGCATCTTACCCTAGCTATCTTTGTCATGTACAGGGAATGGATTAACCTAGTGATGGTTAGTGCTTGGCCCTTGGTTCTATGAACATCCTTTCTGTACCAACAGCGATATATTGTTGTTTCTCTTCCTTCTCAAAATTGTACCTGTTGTAAGTCGCTTTAGATAAAAGCTAAATGCCCTGAATGTTTAATGTAAATATATACGCTCCCTAACCGGTGACACCAGACGTACATCGGTCCGGTACTCATCTCCATCAACCCCTTCAAGCAGATGCCGTACTTCGGGGAGAAAGAAGTGGAAATGTACCAGGGCGCGGTGAGTGACCCCTCCCTGGAGCCGGAGGCGACATGCGAGACGGCCACACAAAGTCACAGGGCTCGGCTTTCAGAAAATATAATCCATCCATCCACTGATTTGATAAATATCGTAGTCTGGGGACTGGAGATGAATTGAGCGAGGTGTTGCTGAAACCGTTCCCAGCGTTCTGTGAAGGGACCGTGTAAGCCTTCACCAACAGGCGCTAACTTTCCAAAAGAACAGCCTGCTGAAGTCGAATGCTCTTTGCGAGCCTACTGAGAGCTGATATAGGTCAAAATGACCTCATAGTCTTGCAAAAAAGCTGCTTAAGAATAGATTTTAAATACACATTGGCATTAAACGACAAACGTACCTTAGGTCCAATAATAATGGTAATGACTTGGTTTGGTTTTGTTAGCGCCCTTATAAAACGAACAATAGAAACATATACATAGAGATTTAGAGGGCCAGTTCTATATGATTTACAAGGTATGTTCCAAACACATCATACGGAGTGCTGAACAGATCATACGTTCGCAAATTTGCGTACTCCATGCAAAGCAGTGTTCCTTTGTTGTCATCCATCCAGGCCCAGTATGAGAACCCTCCTCACATCTACGCTCTGGCAGACAACATGTACCGCAACATGATGATCGACCGGGAGAACCAGTGCGTCATCATCAGGTATGAGAAGACCGCAGCCTGTTCCGCTCTCCGCAGAACACACTGATCCCTGCGCTGTCCTCGCGCAAGGCACGTTGGTCAGTTCACCTGTCTTCTGGGAACATTCGCTCAGCCGGCACTGAAAGTGAAGAATGAGGAAAAGGAGATGTTCTTATTGTGGCAACAGGAGGGCAGGGCGCAGGAAACGTGGTGAACTGGTTCCACCGGCCGGTCATGTGCTCAGCTGAACCAGTTAAAGGAACTTTACCTCTTGGCTGGAATTGTAGACCTTTTGGAAAACGTGGAGGAGGAATAAATAGGAGTTAAATGGGGGAAAATGGTATTAATTAGACCACATGAGGTCGGTATTACAACAGGTTGAATCTCTGCAGTCTAAATGTTACTTCTTGTTGATATCTGAGCAGTATTTGGAAGTCTTGCAAGGCTTTACCTCACCTACAAGGTTGTTCATAGAACTGTCGTTATTCGATACTGTCAGAGCTTTCCCCACTGTGAGCGCTGTAATGTATTTGTTGTTGTTATAAAACACTAGTTTTATGGTCGGGTGGTGTTGAGTGTAAAGTGTGGTGTCATGGTTTGAGGCCTCCCCCCCCCAGTCCCCCCAGTCCCCCCAGTCCCCCCAGTCCCCCCAGTCCCATGCTGGTCCCCATTCACCTGAGCCTCTGCATACCAGTGCTCCCAGCATCGCAGGACTGCTGCTCAGCACTTTCCCTCTCCCGTTGTGTGGCCCACCAGCATCGCAGTGGGTCTGAAATCAAGCAGAGCGGTCAACAAAGGCCGGGGCTGTTTTGTTATGAACCAGCTCTCAGCGTACAAAGGCCTGCTGCCAAAGAGCTGTCCGGACGATGTTGTCAACAACATCCCCCCGGTGTGAGTGCAGGGTGGTGCCTCCCATACTGTGTGATTAAGGTGTGCTGAAGGTGTGATTAGGTGGGGTAGTGATGATGAGGGGTGGTTCTGCAGGATAGACTATCACTATCATGCCTGTGTGCTCTCTGATGGGAGGCCAGGCCACCCGCATTTGCATACGGTGTTCAGTCTGGTGTGAAGGGATATGTCTCCGAGTCGTATTGAGCATTCGTGTAAAGTCTTCTAATGGTTTGTAGGCCGATGTTTGTGCGCCTCAATCCCCCTCTGTTCGCGGTCATCGTGTGTGTAATTGCCACCCTGTTAATTGCACAACTGCACTGTACTGGGAGCAGTGAACTCTGGACCCACTGGCTTGAAATAATCTGCTCCACATTTTCCTGAGCAGAGCCAATTCCTTTGTTGTTGTTCACAGAGGCCGGCCCTGTGCCAGCCGGACCAGAGGAAACCGAGTTACAGCAGTAAACATTAATGTCACTTTATGGCTGTTTAACCCTGCTCTGGTAACATAGCATAATACCCCTCTGATAAAACACTGTGCCAATGGCTCTCAAAATACCTCAATGGATTCTGAACCTAAAGAAGTAATAAAAGACATGGAATTCAAAATGACGGCATAAATATTATGCAATGTCATGGAATCAAGACTATGAATAGACAACATGGGAAGCCCTCGCCAAATAACAGCGATGAGAGGTAA
>OLKM01000222.1:177327-182327 GCA_900291075.1 Melanogrammus aeglefinus
AACCATTTGGGTCAATGTATCCTTTGGTCAACCAAGTTAAAATGCTCATGTTCATAAAACATTCCTGGCCCCCATCATGGTTGTTTCCATGTCCACCAGTTTAGCTTAAAGGATGGATGCTGATGAACTATTGCTCAGGGTACGAAGCCAGGGTCACGGCTCTGAGGGCCAGGGTACGAGTCCCAGGCCAGGGTAGGAGGCCATAGCCAGAGTACGAGTCCCGGGCCAGGGTACGAGTCCCGGACCAGGGTACGAGGCCAGGGCCAGGGTACGAGTCCAAGGCCAGGGTACGAGTCCCAGGCCAGGGTATGAGGCTAGTGCCAGGGTACGAGTCCCGGGCCAGGGTACGAAGCCAGGGTCACGGCTCTGAGGGCCAGGGTACGAGTCCCAGGCCAGGGTATGAGGCCATAGCCAGAGTACGAGTCCTGGGCCAGGGTACGAGTCCCGGACCAGGGTACGAGGCCAGGGCCAGGGTACGAGGCCAGGGCCAGGGTATGAGTCCTGGGCCAGGGTATGAGTCCCGGGCCAGGGTATGAGGCCAGGGCCAGGGTACGAGTCTAGGGCCAGGGTATGGGTCTAGGGCCAGGGTACCGGTACGAGTCCCGGGTTAAGGCTCCCAGACGACTCTGACCTATTATTGGTTCTCCATAATCTCTGCCGTTCCTGTTCCTTCCAATCTCGTGTGTTTGTTCTGCCGTGCTGCACATGTGCAGACTATTCTAGTGCTCCGTCCTGAACTACAACAACACGAGGAGAGCCACAAAGCCTCACCCCCCCTTTGTCAGTGTAGGGTCTTTTGGGCATTTTTGTCATGCAGTTTATTCACAGATATAAATAGTTCTGTTTTCCTTCTCAATGTACCCGATAAGTTTCCAGTCCACTCTACACCCTTCTGGGCTCCATCTCAGCGTAAGTCCGGGCTTTTCCACATGCTTAGGTAGACACACGCTCCCCGGCACAGTTCCAGCAGAGAAGCTACTGCAGAAACCTGATGCATTCCCAGACACCGCTGGACGCGAGGCCTGAGAACCATTTCCTTCCAGGGGAAGTGAGTCACTGCAATAATGCAGGGAGGGGTCCTCCAGGGACGTGTCAATGCCAGGTTAGAGCTAATGATCTATGGCACACTCAGCCCCCTTCCAGAAGCCCCCTTCCAGGAGCCCTCTGCTGACGCTGGCTGGGTAGCTGTGCTGCCTCTCCTCTGTTGCTATTCCTCTCGAGTAAGACTATAATTATTAGTTATTCACAGTATATCTGTGGATACCTATTGTTATCGTCGCGGTTGGCTATTAATGTTCCGGATTGGTAATACCGGTGGACGGTCTAAAAGTTTACACATGTGGGATATATATACATATCCCATGTAAACAGGTCTCTGAAAAGGTTGGTGTCGGAATTCCCCAGTTATTATTATTATTATTAGTTTGATTATTAATAGTCAATCCTCTGATTTTGAAACCAACCCAAAGAATGGCAGACCTTTCAGTCAGTGTCAAGGACTTCCCTAAAGAGTCGACTTGTTCGTCTGCACGTTTCCTTATTGACTGCAAAGGTCGCCTGCAGGCGTCTCCTCTCACGTTGGGAGCTGAAACAAAGCCCTCTACTGTGGCTGCATGACGCAAGAAAAGTCTATTTGAATCATCAAACAAACGTATTAAAGAAGTAAAGAAAACATGACCGTGCCACCTCAAATGGCCTCCAGAAGATAGAGTTTGAACCATGATGACAAGTCATGTTTTAATACTTCTGAAGGTAATGCAGCTAGTCACCGTCAACAGCAAACGATGGTACCGTGATTTATAGGTAACTCTAACCCTAACCGTGTGTGTGTTAATCTAAAGTACGACAACCGAGAAACCGTACATCTGTTTCTCACATTAACGTCTGAACCTTCTGAACTGTCTCCCATCTTACCGTCTGAACCGTCTGAACCTTCTGTCGTCTCCAGTCCTGGCGTTCCCGGCGTTCCTGCTGGGCATCGACCAGAACCGTCTGAAGGAGAAGCTGACCAGCAGGAAGATGGACAGCAAGTGGGGCAGCGCCCTGGAGTCCATCGACGTGACGCTCAACGTGGAGCAGGCCTGCTACACCCGCGACGCGCTCGCCAAGGCCCTGCACTCGCGCCTCTTCGACTTCCTGGTGGAGGTACGGCGCTGGTTAAAGAGAGGCTGTGTGTCTCACTGCGCGGTCTACAGAGAGAGGCTATGTGTCTCACTGCGCGGTCTACAGAGAGAGGCTATGTGTCTCACTGCGCGGTCTACAGAGAGAGGCTATGTGTCTCACTGCGCGGTCTACAGAGAGAGGCTATGTTTCTCACTGTGCGGTTTACAAAGAGAGGCTATGTGTCTCACTGCGCGGTTTACAAAGAGTGGCTATGTGTCTCACTGCGCGGTTCACAGAGAGAGGCTATGTGTCTCACTGCGCGGTTCACAGAGAGAGGCTATGTGTCTCACTGCGCGGTTTACAGAGAGAGGCTATGTGTCTCACTGCGCGGTTTACAAAGAGAGGCTATGTGTCTCACTGCACGGTTTACAAAGAGAGGCTATGTGTCTCACTGCGGGCTTTTCAACGGGTGGTGCTTCTAGGCTCTGCCTCCGGAAGGCACAACGTTGGGAAGATGAAGCCAGTGATGGTGATGGGGGAGAGGTGGAGTGTAATGGGTGGGAGGTGATGGAGGTGGGGAGGTGGATTGTGATTGGATAAGGGTGGATTGTGATGGGAGGAGACTGAGGTGAATTCTGATGGGTGGGAGGGGGAGGTCATCTACTAATGGCCCCGACTTACTGAACGAAATCGCGTTCTCATGCAGGCTGTCAAACTGCTGCTGAATACAGCGATCGCCCGGGTACAATATAGGCTGTGAGATGGGTGGGATTCTTACCCTGGACCCTAGTTTCACACCGTTTTGGTCCAAGTGACCGATACACACAACCCCTTCTGACATTGTTCAAGGGTTGAGTGACAGGGCTTCAGTCGTTGCTTCATTACACTTAAAGAAAATAGCTCCTGTCAAAGCACTTCCTCTAAGAACGCTTGCCTTTGCCACTGACTGCTCAGATGGTTTTCAGAGAGAGAGAGAGAGAGACACTCAGAAGTGTCTGACAACCTGGAAAGGATCCCTCAAGACCACTAAACATATCATCAAGACCTTCTGCCTGATCCATGTTTGTTATCGTGTCTGACCACAACTCACTGACAGAGAAGTCTCGCCCTGAGTGGTTGCGGGAAACGTCCCTGCTCTCAGTCCAATCTAAACCCTCCCTTACCGCAATCTGTTAGATAACACTGAGCTTTCTTTGGTCCAACACAACAAGCTCTTAGCTGCACTCCCCTCCCTGACACTACGTCTCAAGGGATATCTGGCCTCAACAAGGGTTCAGAGCAGAACCTCTCCTGAAGACCTGGTAAGACACAATAACAACCAGACCAAATCAACCTTCAACGAGGGTTCAGAGCAGAACCTCTCCTGAAGACCTGGTAAGACACAATAACAACCAGACCAAATCAACCTTCAACGAGGGTTCAGAGCAGAACCTCTCCTGAAGACCTGGTTAGATGACAGACAGACAGAATCAAGCGACGGTGAAGAACAAAGCAGAGCTTCTCCGTAGGGATTGTTGTGGTCAGGGGCCGAGCGAGCCCTCTTGGAGGTCTCACATGACTTGATACCCCTCAGCGTATCACCGCAGTGGTGAACAGACTGAGGAGCTGAAGAGCTGGGCCCCAAATTATGGGAGACAGTGAAATACATCACAAAGTATCCTTCAATGATGATGAACTGGGGAGGTGTGTGGGAAACGTTTGCCTATCTTCAGTATTTCCTGAGGAAAGGGGTTGGTCAGGCTAATGGCAAAGTCCTGTTGGGGAGCCTGGCATTAATCAGTCATTTCTGAATCAATCATTCATTATTTTAATTTCAGTCAATCAACAAGGCAGTGGTGAAAGATTACCAGGAACTCAACATCGGAGTGTTGGATATCTACGGATTTGAGATCTTCCAAGTAAGTGGTGTTCTTCATCAAGGAGTTAACGTGGGTCTTTAAAACGTTACTCTGTGGCCTGGGATTAATGCTGTAAACCTTAAGCACGATTAAACACAGCTAAGGGGGATGAATGATTTACCTCCTAATTAAGAGAGCAGGGTACATTTGATAATCTGATTAATGACTGTGTCTACTAAAAGGGGTGACTAGACTGATAAGATTTTTCCTCCTTCGATAATTAATTAGTAGTTCCAGCTTGTTTTGTCTGAATATAGTTTGAACTTTCCAGTGATAATTAAGTTATTGATCTCAGTTGGTGTTGCGTTCCATGGTTCATGCATGTACTACCGTGTATAGACTGATTGATTATTAATCATTCATTCATTTCACTGTATGCTTCATGTCACTGTACTACTTTTGCCATGTGACAAATTTAAACCCTTGATTCTTGAATCTTGTGATGTATGGTGCCTCTAATGCAGTACATCATGGTTGAACCGCTTTGGTCCCGTCTTATTTTCTCGATAGAAAAACGGCTTTGAACAGTTCTGCATCAACTTCGTGAACGAGAAGCTGCAGCAGATCTTCATCGAGCTGACCCTCAAGGCGGAGCAGGTACCTCCCCAGGGTCCTCCTCCTCCTCCCCACGCTGCCTCTGGCCGCCGCCTTCCTCCTCCTCCCTCCTCCTCCCTCCCCCTTTCCCCCTCCCCCTCCTCCTCCTCCCCCTCGTCCTCCCCCTCCCCCTCGTCCTCCTCCTCCTCCTCCTCCTCCTCGTCCTCGTCCTCTGTTCCTCCTCCCCCTCCCCCTCCTCCTCCTCCTCCTCCTTCCTCCCCACGCTGCCTCTGGCCGCCCGCCGCCTCCTCTCCTCCTCCTCCTCCTCCCTCCTCCTCCCTCCTCCTCCTCCTTCCTCCTCCTCCTCCTCCTCCTCCCTCCCCACGGCTGCCTCTGTCCTCGTCCTCCTCTGTCCTCCCCCTCCCCCCGCTCTCTGTCCCCCCCCCCCCGCTCTCTGTCCTCCTC
>OLKM01000222.1:187327-192327 GCA_900291075.1 Melanogrammus aeglefinus
CATGTTGCACGAATGACACATACGCAAACATGTTCAATGCTTAAATCTCTCTGTCGACAGAAAAGCACCTGCAGCAGACACCTACTGCTGTATCATTGTCCTTTTCTCACCGCCGGATTGTTCTCGCTCTGCAGAAACAAGCCAACGACCTGGTGAGCACGCTGATGAAATGCACCCCGCACTACATCCGCTGCATCAAGCCCAACGAGACCAAGAAGCCCAGAGACTGGGAGGAGAGCCGGTAGGTCATTGGTGCCATTCTGGACCCCCGTCAAATCTTGTCCCCATCCTAAAGGCAGTTGTGCTTCATACTTTCATGCTTAAAATCCCAACCAGCGTTCTTTTTCATGCCCACTGGTGTGATTGATAAATGTGCTGCATTTATACCGCACTTTTCTAACCAGCGGCCCCTCAAAGCACTTTACAATACTGCCTAACATTCACCCGTTCACGCACACATTCACCCACCGACGGCGGAGTCGGCCACGCAGGGTGACAGCCAGCTCGTCAGGAGCAGTCAGGGTGGGGCGTCTCGCTCAGGGACACCTCGACACTCGGCTAGGAGGAGCCGGGGATCGAACTAGCAACCTTCCGGTGACCAGCCAACACGTTGACCACCCAGCTTGTTGTTTTGTCCTGGCAAGGATGTTGTTATTCTCCTTATTCTATGTTGTGGTTTCAAAAAGCACCTTCCACAGGAAGTGCCCAATCTTCCAAAGGAAGTGCCCAATCCCGCCTCCTGCTGGTTCCGCTTCCCCTTCCTTTCTTCTCCGGTCTTCAAGCCCGGGCACTTAATGTACTGACGGCGGGCGCACTCTTATTGTTTAGGCCCTGATCAACTTCCTGTTGCCAGCGGGCTACACGCAGGCTTGTGTAATTAGCCACGGAACCACTCATGGACAGGAAGTCCAGACACATTGAGTCATCCCAGAGCACTTTGTTACAGTATGATGAATCA
Organism: Melanogrammus aeglefinus; assembly: GCA_900291075.1. Lineage (NCBI taxonomy): Eukaryota > Metazoa > Chordata > Actinopteri > Gadiformes > Gadidae > Melanogrammus > Melanogrammus aeglefinus. Next base: position 188,286 of record OLKM01000222.1, read on the forward strand.
TAAACCAGCAGGATATTACCTCTCCACTCTGAGGGCAGCTGAAGGTGCATGAGAGGAGTGTGTGAGCGTTCTGAAGCATCGGCAGTCAGACCGGGGACAGAATGGGTTTTATAACGAGTCGGGAACACCACGTAGTTTATCTCGGGCGGCATTTTTGGGCAGCAAGTGGCTCAGCAGGTAGAGCAGGTTGACTGGTACCCGGCTCCTCCTAGCTGAGTGTCGAGGTGTCCCTGAGCGAGACGCCCCACCCTGACTGCTCCTGACGAGCTGGCTGTCGCCCTGCGTGGCTGACTCCGCCGTCGGGGTGTGAATGTGTGAGTGAATGGGTGAATGTTAGGTAATATTATAAAGCGCTTTGAGTGGCCACTGGATAGAAAAGCACAGTAAATACAGTATATGCAGTCCATTTACTATTCCCATCACTGAAGGTTCCAGAGTGTTGTGACCCTCTCTTTCTCCGGCCTGTGTTGTGACCTCTCTCTCTCCGGCCTGTGTTGTGACCCTCTCTCTCTCTGGCCTGTGTTGTGACCCTCTCTCTCTCTGGCCTGTGTTGTGACCCTCTCTCTCTCTGGCCTGTGTTGTGACCCTCTCTCTCTCCGGCCTGTGTTGTGACCCTCTCTCTCTCTGGGTGGGTGCTCCAGGGTGAAGCACCAGGTGGAATACCTCGGGCTGAAAGAGAACATCAGGGTGAGGCGAGCCGGCTACGCCTACCGGAGGATCTTCAGGAAGTTCCTCAACAGGTGAACTCCACCGACTAGAACTCCATTAATGATGGGCCATCATCAAGTCTCTTATGTTTCTCTCTCCCTGACATCTTGGTGTCTCCCTCTAACTCTGCCATCTTTGAGTCTCTCTCCCTTTCTTTCTCTGCCGCTCTCTCCGTCTCATAACGTATAATTGTTCTATTATAATTATCTTACAGTGATTGTCTAAACCTCTATTGCTGTTGTGTGTGAAGCTATAGTGAGGCAGTGTTGTTTCTCCTCAGGTCTGTGTGTGTGTGAGTCAGTGTTGTTTCTCAGGACTGTGTGTGAAGCTATAGTGAGTCCCTGTTGTTTCCCCTCAGGTATGCAATCCTCACCAAGGAGTCGTGGCCCACATGGCGCGGCGACGAGAAGCAGGGGGTCCTCCACCTGCTGCGCGCGGTCCACATGGACCAGGACCAGTACCAGATGGGGCGCACCAAGGTCTTCATCAAGGCCCCGGAGTCGGTGAGTCTGCAGCCCAGGATGAAGGTCGAGCAGAGAGCCGGACTAGAGGTTCTGCGTTTGGAACGGAGCCCAGACCAGAGTTCAACGCTTTTCGTTCTCAAAACATGTACTTGGATTTAGAGATTATGAAAGCTGTTGCTGTGTTCAAATCTCGTTGGTTTGAAAACATCAAAAAAAGCTGTAATCTGATTGGATATACCTCTAGGGGGCAGCGTCACCCAGGTCAAAGTTGAAATAGATGGATCATTGAGCGCAGCAGCGAGATGTAAACCGAAGCTGTGGCCAGGGTAGAGTACAGGCGTGGCGGGCTCAGCTCCAGAGGAGCACAGAGGGGACGGCAGCAGGGCTTAACCCCGGTGTCCAACTCTGGGCATAGAGTCCCCCAGGCCACCATAACGCCTCGGTTCGAGAAGACTACAAGGAAATGGATGGAAAGCTGCAAACTAGGAGCTGAAATAACAATGAAGAGGTTGAATGTGACTTAATGTAACTTAATGTAACATAATATAACTTAATGTAACTTAATCTAACCAAATGTAACTTAATTTCTTTAAAGAGGAGGAGTTGGCCTACAAAGGCCTTCTGTGTGGGAATCAAACCTCTGACACTTCAGATGGTCAAACATGCTCAGTCCCAGTCTCAGTCTCAGTCCCAGTCCCAGTCCCAGTCTCAGTCTCAGTCCCAGTCCCAGTCTCAGTCCCAGTCCCAGTCTCAGTCTTATGTCCCAGTCCCTGGTACGACGTCAGCACTGGGAACAAAGCCACACACACAAGCACCAGTGCTGTGTGTCACAGAGCCGGTGTGACGTTGTAAGAGGCACCTCCTCCTCCTCCCTCTCCCCCTCCTCCCTCTCTCCCTCCTCCTCCCTCCTCCCTCCTCCTCTCCCTCTCCTCCTCCCTCCTCCCTCTCCTCCTCCTCCTCCCTCCCTCCTCCTCCTCCCTCTCCTCCTCCTCCTCCCCCCCAGTGTTGCTGTTCCCCCTGCTGGGAATGGCCTACCTCCTCAGCTGGCCATGTTAGCATGTCCTCCCCTGCTCCTCCCTCCTCCTCCTCTCCTCTTCCTCCTCCTCCCTCCTCCCTCCTCCTCCTCCTCCTCCCCCCCCAGTGCTGTTGCTGTTCCCCCTGCTGGAATGAGAGCTCTACACTCTTCACGCTCTCCACTCTCCCCAGGTGTCCCCTCTGGGATGAGAGCTACACTTCAGTCTTAAGCATGTGTAGCATGTATTAGCATGTGTACACATCATCTACACTGAAGCATGTATACCACACTATAAACTACACACACAGCGGTCTTAGTGTAGAGGAGGGCCATATGGAGCTGTTGCTGAATGCGTTCACTCATTCACTGCCAAGAGGCGACCCCCCCCCCGCAGATCACCATGGTTACAATCGCCAAGTCGCCATGAAGAGTCAGCGGGCTAATGAAAGCTAAATATCACGCCAGCCTGGTGCTGAAATAAGTTGACAGCCTATGAAAACAGTGGTCCCTGCGTGATAGACAGTAGGTCATTACTTCATGGCCCCAGCTTCTCTCCCCGCCTGCAATTAAACGGCTTTGTGATTCTAAGACGCTATCGCGGAAGGTCGAGATGAGAGCCTGCCTGGGTCTGAGATAAAGAATCAGTCCAGTGACGTAATCACTTGGATCTAAATAAATAAAACCCTTGTGTGTGGTGAAGCTATGGGGTCTGGTTTTGGACGGTTCTGTTAATGTATTGTGGCTATGGGGGCTATGATTCATGCGTGTCAGGGCAGTGGCGATATGTACGGGCAGGATGTTTAGTCTGGGAGGGGGGGGGGGGGAAGGAGAGGACGCCATGTTGTGAGGCCCAAGAGGAAGAGCAAAGCTAATGCACTAGCGGGGATGCTAGCCTGGGTCTGGGGAAATGTCCCCCAAACAAGTTAGTGACTTGGATGTTTTTTTTGATTTCAATCAAACATTGTTTGACCGTCGTATTATTTCAATTACAAAATAACATTTAATACACACACACGTCCAGACGTCCACATGTGCATCATGACGGTATCTTTGCGTATCCCGGGTTCATGTGGGTTCTGTTGTGCGGGCGCTGCTCTGTGTGTGTTAGCTCTGTGCTGCTCTGTGTGTGTTAGCTCCGTGCTGCTCTGTGTGTGTTAGCTCCGTGCTGCTCTGTGTGTGTTAGCCCCGCGCTGCTCTGTGTGTGTTAGCTCCTGTGCTGCTCTGTGTGTGTTAGCTCCGTGCTGCTCTGTGTGTGTTAGCTCCGTGCTGCTCTGTGTGTTTTAGCCCCGCGCTGCTCTGATGTGTGTTAGCTCCGTGCTGCTCTGTGTGTGTTAGCCCCGTGCTGCTCTGTGTGTGTTAGCTCCGTGCTGCTCTGTGTGTGTTAGCTCCGTGCTGCTCTGTGTGTGTGTTAGCTCCGTGCTGCTCTGTGTGTGTTAGCTCCGTGCTGCTCTGTGTGTGTTAGCTCCGTGCTGCTCTGTGTGTGTTAGCTCCGTGCTGCTCTGTGTGTGTTAGCCCCGCGCTGCTCTGTGTGTGTTAGCTCCGTGCTGCTCTGTGTGTGTTAGCTCCGTGCTGCTCTGTGTGTGTTAGCCCCGTGCTGCTCTGTGTGTGTTAGCTCCGTGCTGCTCTGTGTGTGTTAGCCCCGTGCTGCTCTGTGTGTGTTAGCTCCGTGCTGCTCTGTTGTGTGTTAGCTCCGTGCTGCTCTGTGTGTGTTAGCTCCGTGCTGCTCTGTGTGTGTTAGCTCCGTGCTGCTCTGTGTGTGTTAGCTCCGTGCTGCTCTGTGTGTGTGTTAGCTCTGTGCTGCTCTGTGTGTGTTAGCTCTGTGCTGCTCTGTGTGTGTTAGCTCCGTGCTGCTCTG
>OLKM01000222.1:197327-204827 GCA_900291075.1 Melanogrammus aeglefinus
ATGGTCTAGGAGAGGTCCATGTGTGACAGTGCTGCCATCTGGTGGCTGCGCAGTAAACGACCAGTTTACGGATAAGATAATAATGAGTTGTTCTTTAATTTCAGTGTCACTGCAGAAAGAACAGGACACTAGAATGAAAATAAATAAATAAAGAATAAACACAAAAAAAATAAATAGGCAAAGATTATAATGTACATACCCGCCAGGAGTAGCATCATGAGGGAAACTACAACTATCTAAACTGAGCTCCTCTCTCTGAGCCTTGTGTCGACGTAAGGACACCAAACCAATGTCATCCTGTTGCTCTCCCTCGTGTCCCCAGGGCCCATCGGCCCTCCGACAGCCGGCCGGCCCCCGGCGGCGGGCGCCCCAAGCCGGCCCCCAAGCCCCGCCCCCAGGTGCCCCAGTGCCGGGCTCTGTACGCCTACGACGCGCAGGACACGGACGAGCTCAGCTTCAACGCCGACGACCTCATCGAGATCATCAAGGAGGGTAAGAACCGGTCTGAACCGGATCCAGAGCAGGGGAACCCGGGTCACACGAACGTCTGCATGAAGGCAAATCCGCCTGAGACGCATTTACATGAACTCCATAGGCTGGGAACACAGGCGTGCCCTGGTCTTAGGGTAAGGGCTAGTGTTAGCTCGGGAGGTAGAGCGGGTTGACTGGTTGGTTCTGACGGTTCTGACGGTTGGTTCTGACGGTTGGTTCTGAACGGTTGGTTCTGACGGTTGGTTCTGACGGTTGGTTCTGACGGTTGGTTCTGACGGTTGGTTCTGACGGTTGGTTCTGACGGTTGGTTCTGACGGTTGGTTCTGACGGTTGGTTCTGACGGTTGGGTTCTGACGGTTGGTTCTGAGGGTTCTGACGGTTGGTTCTGATGGTTGGTTCTGAGGGTTCTGACAGTTGGTTCTGAAGGTTCTGACGGTTGGTTCTGAAGGTTGGTTCTGACGGTTGGTTCTGAGGGCTCTGACGGTTGGTTCTGACAGTTGGTTCTGAAGGTTCTGACGGTTGGTTCTGAAGGTTGGTTCTGAGGGTTCTGACGGTTGGTTCTGAGGGTTCTGAAGGTTCTGACAGTTGGTTCTGAAGGTTCTGACGGTTGGTTCTGAAGGTTGGTTCTGACGGTTGGTTCTGAGGGCTCTGACGGTTGGTTCTGAGGGTTCCGGCGGTTGGTTCTGAAGGTTCTAATGGGTTCCTTCTGTGTTCCTCAGACGCCTCTGGCTGGTGGACGGGGAGGATCCGAGGGAAGCAGGGCCTGTTCCCCAACAACTACGTCGGCAAGATCTAGGAGTCCGGGAGGACTTCAATATGAGGGACGGAGGGGATGAGGGCCCCCTGGAGAGGACCTCCTCGGAGAGGCCCCCCCCGCTGTCTCACCCACCCCACCACCACTATGTGGTCGTCACTGGGGGCCCGCCTGGCGTCATGTGACCCGTCTGAGGTCATGTGACCCGGAGGTCCGTAGTCTGAACTAGGTGGGGGGGATGGATTTTGGCTTTCAAACCGAGAAGACTTTTACCTTTTACTTAAGGGACGACATCAGCTTCCCCACGAGTACCAAAGAGTACTGAACAAAACTATTTATTGTATTTATAGCTTTATATTTTTCTCGACTGTCTCGTTACACTTTTCTAAGCTCAGTGGTGTAGCGTCCTCTGTGCAGCGGGCGGCTCGGTCTGCTGTCACGCTCCTCCTGCTTTACTCTGAAATCATGTAACCAGCGGGAGTCAAGTTTGTCCGTGTGTTCAGTGCGGTTGTTAAGTTGCTGTATTTTAAAGCCATGAAGTGATGCTGATGGTTAAGTGTTCTGGAAGATGATATTTCACTGTGTTTATTCTAGAAATAGTTTTTTATTAAAACATATATATATATATATACACCATATCTCCCAAACTGAACAGATTGTGTCTGTTGAGCAGATGCATCCAAAGAACCAGAAGGCAGGAATCAAAGACTAGTCCACGCGTTGCTGGGGAACTTTTAGCCAGTAAATGTAAATTTTTTGATTGTCCGTATCATATTGTCCAGGTTTTTGTATTGAAGACATTTTTAAATAGCAAATTCCACACACACTGACGGTATTCTGGGTGTCGTTTGTGGTTGAAGAGCACTTTACTGGGATAGGTACTATCTTGGGGACACAAACATACTCATTTGGTCATAATACAGCCTATGTATCACATCGATGAAGGACAAATTGCCAAACACAATGCAAATAGCCGAATTTATGAAGAGAATAACTTGTTTACATGGAAATATTGTGCAGGCAATTTGATTGATTTATGTTTATCTGCTGATACCTAGGACATGTTTTGTTTTTGGGTTCACGTTTAATTCTGTCGTATATTTTCTTTCTCTTGATATTCTGCCTTCCTCTTTGGTACCTAGGGCGATGTGTGATTGATGCTGTTTTTAACGGACTTCATTGGTTCAAAGACTCCAGGCGATGTTGGGTTTAATCAGTCTCACAATCATTTCAGACGAAAGGAAAGACTTTTACTTTTACCTTGCTTCAGCTTCACTATGTCTACCCTCCCTTTGCACTGCCGTTGCATTAATTTATCATTCTGTCATAATTTAAGAGCTCACACACCCATGGCTGGGTCCTCCTGACTGACAGCTGTCACAGGGCTCAGCGATATCGAAGGTTTGATGCTGGATGTCGACACATCTTTGTGCAATATGAAAAACACCAGTTGGATCTTTTAATAAAGCATGTTCATGTTGCAAACCTTATGGCGTGTTGATTGTGATGGCCTATTGACTTATTGTATGTTGATGTTGAAATGTACTTTGACAAAGTAGTGAAACTAAACAAATATATATTAGAAAGTTTATCATGTTTAGATTTACCTTATTCACTTCTGGTGCTTTAATCTTCAGCATCAACATGTTTTCATTTAGAGTATTCTTATATCTCACCATTTGCAAAGTTTGTTATAATGTAGTACAGACTTCTAAGCATCCATACTAATTGCTGGCTTATGTTTCATGTTTTATACTTGTTGATGTAGAAGTCACTAGAGCTCATTACACTTTCATCCTCAGTGAATAACTTGGTGAACTACATCTGATTAATCGGAGGGGGCTTTCTCCACCCACTCGTACGTTCCAAAGTGTGTTGAACAGACATGATCACAGTAACTTGAAACCCAAACGACCACAGAGGAAGGAGCACTCAAGAAAGAGTTATCCAAGTTTATTAATATTATTTTTTAAAACTAATATAAATCCCACGGAACATGAGCGTGGTTCCAGTCGGCCATGAGTCCATGAATACCTGCTTAATGTACTGCTCCCCAACACTCATTCAAAATGTTAGTTCTCTTCTTTATTAATATTCATCAAGAGGGAAATACATGGCCTCAGCACACCGTCAGATTCACTTTTGCACCCATAACTTTTTCTCTCTTGTGCAAGTATATGCAAGTGAGTTAGTCAAGAATTATATTAGTACTATCTTTTTTTCCTCCAGCAGTGAAAAGAAGACTGCCGCATAACTACAGAGAGACAAGAGACTACAATGTTCTGAATCCAAAGAATAACGCGCCACTGATTCCGTGTTTGTGCCATGTCCTTTCCCCTCCACACAGTCTTCATCAAAACCAGGTCACCACCAAACCCAGTCTCTGTCCCAGAGCGATGAAGACCTCGAGCAGGCCCAACAGAGCCCCGCTAACGACCCCCGCTAACCGTGTGTGTGAGGCACTCTGCCTGCGACGCAGAGGGGAGGAGACCTCTTGGGGGAAAAAACAAAACAAAACAAACCACGACCTCTGACCAGATCCCCGTCGCGCTGAGAACCTGGAGCCAGCGACCTCCCGCCTCTCGGGCACCTCCCCTGAACTCAACAGGCCTCAGTTCATGTCCGTCTCGCTCGACGGAGGGGGAGGAGGGGCGAGGAGCGCGGGTCACGCTGGCTAGGCGCGTGCATAATGCTGGGAGTGAACGTGTGAGCATTGGCAATTATTCCAACTGTAAAAATACTGGGTGTGCACGTGTACAGCAGCCGATACTTTAAACGGATTCTTCCTCGCTGGGAATGTCTCGATTCACTTTAAGAAAATGTCCCCGTCCACTAACAATCCACATCTTCTAAAAACATAAACTAATCCATACACTGATTGGTAAAATGAATCCTGCAAATGTTCTGCAAGCAGAGGCCGACATTGAGATCCAGTAAAGCAAGGCATCGCGGTCTACAGGAACGCTTGTTTACCCGAGCGGCTGCGAGCCTCGCCCGCCAGGTGCTGGCGTGACTGGCGCGCTTGTTCACCCAGGCGGCTGCGAGCCTCGCCCGCCAGGTGCTGGCGTGTGGCGCCCGCCAGGTGCTGGCGTGTGGCGCCCGCCAGGTGCTGGCGTGTGGCGCCCGCCAGGTGTGCAAAGGAACGCATCGCAAGGAGACATGCATGACGACGGAGGACGTGACACTTGAGTTAACAATCAAAAGCTACATAAAAGCTTTTATAAATACAATAAAAATTTTAAATCCTTAACGAGGAATTCTAGCTTTGTGTGAATATGTGACGGCCGGCACTCTGGGCTCATTGTTCTAGTCCGACGTTCCCGTCTCTCTCTCTCTCTCAGATCCCGAGCTGCACGGGGTCATTCATGCCATCTTTGGTTGACTGCAGTACTGAAGAGAAAGTCGAAAAATGATAGAATCAAGGAAATCAACAGAAAAAAAGAACATTTTTTTTGTAGCGGGACCAAAGGGGCCGTGGGGGGCGGTGGGGTTGGGGGAGCATCAACTCTCGGCCGACAGCTGGGCCTCGATGTCCACCCGGCAGATGGGGCACTTCTTATTGGTGAGCAGCCACTGGTCCACGCACAGCTGGTGGAACAGGTGCATGCAGGGGAGGCGTCTGGAACACAGGGGGGGGAGACGGCCGGGGGGAGAACGGCCGGGGGGAGATGGGGGTTACACTCTGGGGTTCACCGCAGAGCAGCATCTCGTGTGGGACGTCCCAGGTGGAACCCTTCTGCAGCGTTTAGCCGAACCTGGGAGAGACGCTGACTCAACGCATCTCGTTTTTTGCTATACGACACGAACGCAGTTATTTTATACTTCATTCGGAATGTAAATACAAAATATAAAATTAAAAAGAGTAAATTCAAATATTTATCATGTTGGACAATTTATTTGTGTGTTCTGAATACATTAATCTAAATATGATATTATGTGGTTTTCCACCAGCAGGGGGCAGACGTCCCTGCTGGGGTATTTCGGGGAGCACGGTGAGTGCCAAATGCCCCCCCCCCCCCCCGGAGGGTCGTCTCGAGGGGCGGTTGATTGCATTACCTCTGGGCCTGAACACCTCTGGAGTGTGTGTGTGTGAGCGTGTGAGTGAGCGTGTGTGTGAGCATGTGAGTGAGCGTGTGTGTGTGAGCTTGTGTGTGTGTGTGTGTGTGTGTGTGTGCGGTGTCTCTGTGTGTGTGCGGTGTTTCTGTGCGGGTGTGTATGCGCGCCTGTGCCGCTCACCTCACGTCCTCCCCCTCCTCGAGGATGGACAGACAGATGGTGCACTTCTCCTCCGTGTCCTCTTCGTCCGCACCCTCCTCCTCCTCCTCCTCCTGCTTTCCCAACAGCTTCCTCTGTGGAGCGGGGGTCCAGAGAGACCGGGGTTAACACCTGCAGCCCAGCCCCACCACCACCCCCACCACCACCACCACCTACCTCCACCACCTCAGATCTCCACACCAAGTGCTTCATGTGTGTGTGTCCGTGCAGTAGCTGTGTGTGATGCTGTGTACGTGTAGTGTGTGTGAAGGGGTGTAGCGCATGTGCAGTGTGTGTGTGTTGTGTGTCGTTCACAGCAGAACACTGAGGATAAAAAAGTGCTGTGTACTGGAGCCCTGCTTGTCTACAACACACTGGTAACACAGGTAATGTACACAGTGCACCTGATGAGTCTGTATTAAAGGGGTACTAGTCAGTCTGTATTAAAGGGGTACTAGTCTGTATTAAAGGGGTACTAGTCAGTCTGTATTAAAGGGGTGCTAGTCAGTCTGTATTAAAGGGGTACTAGTCAGTCTGTATTAAAGGGGTACTAGTCTGTATTAAAGGGGTACTAGTCTGTATTAAAGGGGTGCTAGTCAGTCTGTATTAAAGGGGTACTAGTCTTTATTAAAGGGGTACTAGTCAGTCTGTATTAAAGGGGTACTAGTCTGTATTAAAGGGGTACTAGTCAGTCTGTATTAAAGGGGTACTAGTCAGTCTGTATTAAAGGGGTGCTAGTCAGTCTGTATTAAAGGGGTACTAGTCAGTCTGTATTAAAGGGGTACTAGTCAGTCTGTATTAAAGGGGTACTAGTCTGTATTAAAGGGGTACTAGTCAGTCTGTATTAAAGGGGTCATAGTCTGTATTAAAGGGGTAACTAGTCAGTCTTATTAAAGGGTGCTAGTCAGTCTGTATTAAAGGGGTACTAGTCAGTCTGTATTAAAGGGGGTACTAAGTCAGTCTGTATTAAAGGGGGTACTAGTCCAGTCTGTATTAAAGGGGTACTAGTCAGTCTGTATTAAAGGGGTACTAGTCAGTCTGTATTAAAGGGGTACTAGTCTGTATTAAAGGGGTACTAGTCAGACTGTATTAAAGGGGTACTAGTCAGTCTGTATTAAAGGGGTACTAGTCAGTCTGTATTAAAGGGGTCATAGTGTGTCTGTATTAAAGGGGTCATAGTGTGTATTAAAGGGGTCATGGTGTGTATTAAAGGGGTACTAGTGTGTATTTTATTGTTTAAAGGGGTGATATCATGCCACCAGGTGTTAGTGTGATCAGCCATTACAAGCCGGCACGTCCCTGTGCCCTAGTGACATCACTAGTGGGCGTGTCCACCGTGGACACGCCCACTAGTGATGTCACTAGGGCACAGGGAAAGGCAGGTTTTCAAACGGCTTGTTACGGCTGACCACACTCGATATAATATCCCCCCTTTAAGCACAAAAGCCGGGCCGTATGTCGGCAACATGGACGGGGGAGATGGCTCAGAGGGCAACAGACCAACTACATTTTCCTCCCTCCAAGAACGACACATGAAATGTTACATGTCCAGAGGAACACCCCACACACCCCCACCACCACCCCACCCCCAGACCCCCCACCCCAGAACACTCGTACTGTAAATGTGAGCAAGAGACATGATGGATTCCAAATTGATTTGTTCTGATTTTTCTCACCGATTCTGGGGTTGCGGGAATATTTTTCCCAATAGATGACCATGCCTCAGGGGTTAACTGTTCCTCAATGACTCTCTCCAACACCTTCTGTATTGGGTGGCAGGGAGTTAGATTCTTACTGAAGAACACACTTAAGGACAACTAGAGCAAACCCTCGGTCTGAGGACCGCATCGAGGAGGCTCCTCGGGTAAGACAAGAAAGAAGTCAGGGACGAGAAGAGCGCCAGCGCTCCTCCCTCCTGCACGCACACACACACACACACACACACACACACAACCACACACACACACACACACACACACAACCACACACAACCACACACA
>OLKM01000222.1:209827-312327 GCA_900291075.1 Melanogrammus aeglefinus
GTAATGCCTGCAGGAGGAGAGCTGTGCCTGGGGCGGGGCGGGGCCCAGCAGGGCGGAGCTGAAGGAGTCCACGCCTCCGGCCCCGGGGCCTCCACTGGGCCCCGGGGCTGCCTGGGGGGGGAACCCAGCCGGCCGCGGGGCCCCCGGGCAGCACGGGTCGAAGGCCGAGTTACTGCCGTGGAAACCGGCGGGAGCGCTGCCACGCACACCGCTGTTACTCAGGTCCACCGGGAGAGTCTGCTGGAGAGAGAGAGAGGGGGGAAGAGAGAGAGAGAGAGACAGAGAGAGAGAGAGACAGAGGGGGGGGGGGAAGAGAGAGTTAATTTTAGTTAATATGTCGATTTTGTGTAATTTGTAGTGGGGGTGTAGGTGTACCTGGTCATAGTAGCGGGGGTGTAGGTGTACCTGGTGGTAGTAGCGGGGGTGTAGGTGTACCTGGTGGTAGTAGCGGGGGTGTAGGTGTACCTGGTCGTGGTAGTGGCCGGGGCCCCCAGCCCCGGCGCTGTTGTTGGCCCCGGAGCAGGAGGCGGGCAGCGGGGTGGGCCGCTCCACGGGGCAGCCGGCCTCCGGGAAGGCCAGGCTGCCGGCGGGCTGGGGCGTGGGGTGGTGCAGGTGGTGCAGGAAGTGGTGGGCGGGGCCGTGGGCGGGGCCCTGGGCGTGGCCGTGCTGGGAGGAGGAGGCCTGGGAGCAGCTGGAGTGGTGGGCGTGGCTCAGTGCCAGGTGGGCGGAGCCCGGCCCCCTGCAGGGGGAGTGCTGCTGGCAGCAGGAGGGCAGGCGGGGCATGGCGGCCCCCCCGCCGCCCTCCCCCACCGCGCCGGACAGACCCCGCCGCCCGTCACCTGAGGACGACAACCAGGGAGGGGTGAGAGAGGGGGTGAGAGAGTGAGAGTGAGAGAGTGTGAAAGAGAGTGAGAGTGTGTGAGAGCGTGTGAGTGAGAGTGAGAGAGTGTGAAAGAGTGTGAGAGTGTGTGAGTGAGTGTGAGTGAGAGTGAGAGAGTAAGAGAGTGTGTGAGTGAGTGAGTGAGTGAGTGAGTGAGTGAGTGAGTGAGTGAGTGAGTGAGTGAGTGAGTGAGTGAGTGAGTGAGTGAGCGAGTGTGTGTGTGAGTGTGTGAGCGTGTGTGTGTGTGGTGCCCATGCCGTACCCTCCGTGGCTGTGCGCCCCCCCCCGTTGGGCCCCTGAGCGGGGGTGCTGTCTGCGGGGCCCGAGCAGCTAGTGGAGGGTCCGGGGGCCTCGAGGAGCTCTGAGGTAGAGGCCAGGTGGAGGGAGGAGGAGGAGGAGGAGGAGGAGCGCAGGGTCTGGGGGTACAGGCCGCTGGAGGTGGTGGGGACCACGGTGAGGTCTGAGAGAAGGGGCAGAGCAGAGCGATGAACAATTAATCATCAACTGAGGTGGAGAAAAAAGAGGGGTTGATAAAGTAGGAACCAGAGCCTGGGCAGACCCTGGTTCCCCCCTACTCTCCATCCAGGTCTCTGGGTCAATACCCGGACACCAGCGCCACAAACACAGCAGCACAGACTTCAGTCCCTGCGCCCCAGACTGAAGAAAACCCCAACTGGTGACACACACACACACACACACACACCACAACACACACACACACACACACACACACACACACACACACACACACACACACACACACACACACACACACACACACCACACACACACCACCCACCACCCACCCACCCCCCAGGCTAAACCTAGAGTGCCAATTACGCAGAGCTCTGCCAGCCCCCAGAGAATGCCCCAGCCCCTCCAGCCGACAGACACACAGAGATAATCTACCCAGCCCTGCAAAACAAAGTACAGGATTGTAAAGGGTGTTCCTGACCTTGATGGGGGAACAGCAGATCAACAGCTCCACCATTAAGGCCCCCCCACACGCTCGCAGCAAAATCCAAATTGGTGTGTTCACCCGCTGTCAAACTGCTGTCCAACCGGGCGCCTTCAACAGGGTACGTTTTAGTCTGCGTGCTCTGTGTTTAACGACTCCAGCAGTTCACCGCCGTGGCTGTGAACTCCTGGTCCCTGCAGTCATACTAACGGGGCCTAAACCCTCCCAATCTCAGCATCGCTCTCCACAAACTGGTTCCTCTTGAAACAAACAGGGAGCCAAGACGCAGTAGTCTACATTTTATGGATAGCAGGAATTAACAGATACCAGAAACTCACATCATCATAGCCTCTCCCCTAGCCCCCCTCTTACACACTTATGTATAATGTACTTCCTGGCCCTTGAAACTAGTACTTGGCGTTGTGTAGCGTCTTATCCTAGCTATCTTTTTGGAATACGGGGAATAGGTTAACCTAGGGATAGTAAGGGCTTGGCACTTGGCTCTATGAACATCCTCACTGTACCCACAGAGATATATTGCTGTTTGTCTTTCTTCTGACAAATGTTCTTATTGCAAGTCTTGTGGATAAAAGCGTGCTTAATGCCCTGAATGTAATTGTCATCGTTGTTCATGTGATTTTGTTGACCGATGTGTGTGGCGTGTGGAGGCACCATGAGCACACTGTGCCCATCGATCCCTGATGCAGTGTTTCATTTGGTCGCACACCCGCCATCGTGTGTGTTGGACCCCCATTTCGGACAGAAGTACGGGAGCTGGCTCACCGTCCTCGTCCACGGTGAGGTCCACCACCTCGCCGGCGCTCTGCCGCAGCGGCTGGATGACGGTGGAGAGGCGGTGGCGTCCGCGGGCCTCCCCGACACGGCTCTGAGAGCAGCTGCTGGCCCACATCCTGCCCAGACCGCCGACGGACCGAGACCTGGGAACACACACGCGCGCACACACACACGCGCGCACGCACCGCGCACACACACACACACACACACACACACACACACACACACACACACACACACACACACACACACACACACACACACACACACACACACACACACACACACACACACACACACACACACACACACACACACACACACACACACACACACACACACACACACGTTATAGATCTGAAGAGCCGTCACCAACTGCGTCATGGCACGGCCTCGTGTCATGACATATGAAACGGTTCTTGAGGCTCCTTTGGGTTGAAAGTAAATCAGTTTTGTACCCTCCGTTGTTTTCTCACAACAAACTGTACGCAATGGTTGAATCAAGAAAACAGCGCCAAGAAAAACGCCTCCTGAAGTGTTGTATGCACTCCCTTTCTTGAAACGATTAAGCTACATCTTGAAAAAATGTCCTTCACAAAAACAAAATAATAATAACTCCCAGTTTATCCTGTACCCCGCTGGCTTCGTGAGGTTCGATCAACATCCTGACTGACGACGAGTAGCGAACGCAACATCAGGAGGTACTCTGAGGGGGTACAAAAATGTGCGCGCAAAGGGCACACACAAAAATTGTGCCGGCAAAGGGAGTACCCAGCTGTAAAAACCTCTTAGATGGGGTACACACGTAGAAAAGGTTTGTGAACCACTGCTTTAGGGGAAGGTAAGGGGCTTGGTGATGACGTCGGCCCCTATACTGTATCTAGCCAGTGGCTCAACATGGGCTTAATACACGGGCTGAATGCGTATGAGGCCACGGCTAATAGATAGCAGAAAACTTATTTCACAAGTTTTCAACATTTTAAGAGATTTCGCAACCCTGCATGTTTAACCAGGTGCCATTTTGAAGCGCTCTCCGGTCTGACCTCGGCCCGGTGGCCTCCATCTTGAAGTCCTCATGCAAAACGGGAGCTCTGCTAAAACAGCTCAGCGACGCGCGGCCATGACTTTGTTTTTGGTGCACGGTGAGATGCTGCGATACATATACCCGGAACGCGGCTCAGGTTTAGTGCAGAAGCAGGGGAAAAGGGCAGCCCACTGGAGAGACGCTCCTAATTACCCCAGAATCAGGCGGGGGGTGAACTGGTAAATATCTGTTTACCACCGGGGCCCCCGGGGGGCCTGGCAGAGGTAAACAATACACAGTCAACACGCACACCAGGGGACCCCCTCTGCCGCCCCCGCCGCGTGACGCTAGCCAAATACCTGAATGCTCCGGGGGTGGGGGGGGGTGAGGTCTGAGCTCTGGCGTAATGCTGGCGGGCCTACTGGGACCAGTGCGATGGATTCTACACTGACTGGGCGCTGGGGAGGAGATGCCCCCGCTCAGAGACAAGGCAGAGGCCGGAAACTATTTGGGCACGCTCAACCTTCAGCTAAAAATTAATGACATCATGCATTTGGATTTGATAAAAACACACAATGGTGTCAAGTTTAACATGATTAGGTAAAATAGTTTTAAAGTAATACTCACTTCTGTTTAAGAATGAAGCAGATTGAAGCTGCTTGAAGTTTCTCTTATGTTTTTGCATGTGTTGAAGTAGGCTGTTGAATATTAGTAAGCAGACACAACCCCAGGGTGTGTGTCTGTGTGTGTGTCTATTATCACAACCCTAGGGTGTGTGTCTGTGTGTGTCTATTATCACAACCTTAGGGTGTGTGTCTGTGTCTATTATCACAACCCCAGGGTGTGTGTCTGTGTGTATGTGTATTTTCACAGCCCTAGGGTGTGTATCTGTGTGTGTGTCTATTATCACAACCCCAGGGTGTGTGTCTGTGTGTGTCTATTATCACAACCCCAGGGTGTGTGTCTGTGTGTGTCTATTATCACAACCCTAGGGTGTGTGTCTGTGTGTGTGTGTGTATTATCACAACAGTAGTGTGTGTGTGTGTGTGTGTGTGTGTGTGTGTGTGTGTGTGTGTGTGTGTGTGTGTGTGTGTGTGTGTGTGTGTGTGTGTGTGTGTGTGTGTGTGTGTGTGTGTGTGTGTGTTACAACAACCCTAGGGTTTGTGTCTGCTTGTGAACGTCACTCTGCTCATCCCGCTGACCTTTGACATCCCGCTACTGATATTCCCAGATGCTCACCCCCCCCCACTCTTCATTCTCAGGCCAGGCGGGTCATCTCCCACCCGGACGCAGGGACACACGGAGAAGAGGAAGGACAGACCGCGCACCACAGGGCCGGTCACTGTATTCCTCCCAGGAAATAGTTTCACTTCACGGCTCAAACCAGAATTAAATTTTGCCTAAAATTTGGTAATGAAATACGCCGTTATGCCATGGATGTGTGAAGCTGGTGTTGACACGTTGATAACCCGGTCATCGTCTGAGGAAACACGCACTAGAGATGCACTGATCTGATATTCTGTATTGTATGACAGATTAGTGAACGGCACTGCATTGTAGATACCAAATAATAAGATAGGTGTGCAATCCGATACGATCCTCAGACAAATGCTGCAGAAGCACCGTGCCGAAACATTCATCGGATCAGTTACTGTAAGGCCGGCCACATGCAAACAGAGGTAGTTTAGACATTGGTTCAGGTCGTTTGATTATAATTCTAAAATATTAAACCAACCGGTACACACGTGTACAACTGCATCTGGTTACAAAGTTTGGTTAGAATAACTTTGGTTTGCATAACGTCACCAATATGAACTAGATAGTGTATTCTGGGGTTCATTGATTAATTAGCATTACTTTCCTACGTTTTGAAAAATGGCTGCACCACAAAAATCCTGATTTAAAAGCAGTTCTAGACTCCGCGGATTTGTTCTGCCTTAAAGTAGTCGAACCCGCGGTTTCAGCTGGAATTACTGTTGGGAGTTCCTCCCCGACTGCATTCAAGCCCTGGTCAGACAGAGCGCTACATGTCCAGCACACACACCCGAGAGAGTCTACTAACAGGCACTGAGACGTCACCAAAAGACCGTTACCTGCGCTCGAAGCAGAATGGAGCGGTCAATAAGTGTTTCACAGAGACTGGCAAAAACAGAATTTACTCCTGCTTTCTATAAAAGATCAACTTTATCAAAGCATTACAATTCTGCTAACGCAAACACGGTAACATAAAGATAACATTTGCCAATTGGTAGTCTGATTTTCAGGGCTTTTCCAACAGGAATTGAACCCTGGGTGAATCTCCCAGGTCCTATTTTTGATTATGTACCACAAATTCTTTGTATTTGGCTAAACAAAGTATTAATTTGCATTAGTCTGCCCTTTCTAGTAAATATATACCCAGCGCTTTAGGACCAATGCACCCTTGGTACACCTTGTATACGTCGTTAACACTAACAATCAGCGGCCAGTCCTTGCTAGAGGTCATGCTACACCGACACTGAAATGGTTGCATTCTTGCTTTCTGCCCATCTTGGAAAAAGCCTTTCCAATCGTCAGACGGGTGTAAACCAAACTTGTCTGTTTTTGAAGATAGGCCTTCCCATAATCTTCTTGCATTCCATAACCCGATGCAACACACAAGCCGTTCATGTGCACACATGCACACAGTTTAGGACAAGCAGCGTCAACAGAGGAAGAGAAAGGCCACATCGATGGAACCGACACAGAGGACCCCTGGTAAGGCAGGACTTGGATAGATCGATAAATGCGCCTTCTTAGTGCTTTGAGGAAACCAAGTTAATCAACTAAAAAACTAAACAGAGGCGAAAGAGACTTTGTACCGGGCTCAAAGTGGGTCTCAGTCAGCTGACATGGACCAAGACATATTTCCATGGTGGAGACAAAATAAAGAGTTTAGAACTTTCCAAGCCCCAAGATTTTCTTAACATCCACAGTTCAGAAAATGACCAAACGCTTTCAAACAACCTCTGGGACAGTGGATGAAAGCAGCAGCGCTCAGAGAAGATGAATGCTTAATGTGTAGATCCTCCAGTGGTTAGGATGTGGTGAAGATCATCCTATTCTATTCTGGTCATCTGCTATACTTATTGGTCCGGATTGAGGAAAGGCCACAGCAGAAATCAAGCAGCATATCAGATTGGACAGCCCGCATACGAGAGAGCAGACAGCGAAATAAGAACGCAGACACACAGTAGGGAGATTCATCACATGCATGTGATCCTACATCTAAGGAAACCTCTAAGACTGCCCCGCCAACCTCACAGGGTATTTCATATACCATGTACCTTCAATGAGTACATCTTTATCTATTCTATACATCTCTATCTCTATATATGTTTTGCTATTCACCAAAAGGCCTCAGTTTATGTTAAACGGGAAAGGGGAAACAGTGATGGTTGATGAGAGACAAGAGGCTCCTCAGATGGGGAAGATTGGGCCTTTTCTATTTAGGTGGAACGATGATCAGTTTGCAAGGACATCCGTTCTTTTTTCAGGGACGCAACGTTACTCATTAACAGATGTGAGTGTACCCTTGGACTGAAAGAGGTTTGGAGAAAAGCGAATGAAGATGAACTAAATTCTAATTCCGCCAACTTGAAGTGTTAACATACAATGAAGAGGTCATAAACACAATCGGGAATCTGCATATTTGTGTTCAGAACAGCAGATTTCAGTTTGAACTATTGGATTTACGGATCAATTGCACACCGAGATTGTGAACATGATACCGAGACAGATGCACAAATAATTGCACTAGAGCCAGGAAAGAGCTTATCCTGATGACGATAAGGATGTATCAAGACTCACTGCAGTTATAGCGTGTAGGATATTATGGATTACCAACCCACCTACAGCAGAATAGTTTTGCTGAAGGATTTCACTCCTGCCACTTACTGTTATTTAGATTTGAAATTGGGAGCAAAACAGTTTTAGGAAAGATCTCATGAATGATCTCTGTATTAGAAAAAACCTGCAGTCAAACATAGAAAACAATGATTCTTAATTGTGTGTAACTGAAGAACGTCCTCAGAAATCAAGCAGGAGGCTCCATCACATGGTGAGTCACTTCTCTGTGCCAGAACGTACCTGAAGCCGTCTCCCACGGTGACGATCTCCACCTCGCTGTCCGTGGACGTGACGTTGATCTCCTCGCTAGCCGGGACGGGCGGGGGCGGGGCGGGCGTGGCCTCGATCACCACCACGTCCTCGTCCAGAACACCTAGGAGAAACAACACATCACGGTCAGACCCGCTGGAAAGAGCTTTGGCCAGCAATACTAGTGTCGATTGAACATAAAAAGCCTGAGTAAATGGTAGTTGGACTGCATTTATACCGCGCCTTCTTAACCAGTGGCAGCTCAAAGCGCTTTACAATACTGCCTAACATTCACCCGTTCATGCACACATTCACACACCGACGGCGGTGTCAGCCACGCAGAACGACAGCCAGCTTGTCAGGATTAGTCAGGGTGCGGCGTCTCGCTCAGGGACACCTCGACACTCAGCTAGGAGGAGCTGGGGATCGAACCAGCAACCTTCAGGTTACCAGCCAACTGGCTGTACCTCCTTAGCCACATGCCGCCCCAGAGCACATAAATGTTGCACCAGAATTGTCTGACTTCGAGCAAAATGTATGACAGGCTGGCATTGTCAACCCACATATAGACACAGAGCTGTCCTGTTGCTAGGGCTGGGCGATATGACGATAATATAGTGTGATGATATAAAAATGTCTATCGTTTCATATTATGCTCTATCGTTTCGAGGATATTTTTCGTCATTTGGACGATGCTTCACATTCTTCCACACATGAAGGCAACACGATCATAGATGGAGACACAGTACGGAGAGAGTCTACGGATGAAATCCACCAAAGTACAGTCGTCGAGTGCTCAAAACTTACTTTTTATATTCTATATATTTATATTGTGAGCCTTATTTGGTTTTGCTGCATTGGTTTAAATTTTATTTTATTTTTTACATTACGTATTTAATCAGTGGCGGTGGGTCAATAGGGGGCGCTAGGGCTCCGGCCCTCCGTGAAATATTCACTTGAATATATCTGCCAAATAACTAATCAACTATTATCAATAAAAAATAAAACAAACAAAAATACATAGCGTTTATCCTTGTTTAATTGTGTGACATAGTTGTCACAGCCAGCAACCATTTAAATGCGCTGAACGTCAATGATTTGGGCTAGGCTAGTGATTGGTCATTCGATATAAAGCCCTCCTCCAAGTCAGGGGCGCCGGCCCCGTTGGTAAGCGCGCTAACTTTTTGCTGTCTATCAAGCAGGGACAGCTTTTCATTGGCGCAAGAAAATTCGCCCTCGGGACGCACCAGTGTGCGCGCCCAGGCCAATGGTATCGCTTTTCTTTTTGTTATCACCACATGATTGGACAATTCAGCGAATCAATCAAACAGGCTACCTCCCTCAGCAGCATTCGAGAGAAGAGCTAGATCGCTAACTAGCAGAGAGTTCTAAGCACTGTCCACTTTTCAGTGGAGGAATTGGACTCCACAAGCAATGTTATACTTAAAAGGAGCAAGTAAACAACATATTCATTTAGTCTTTCGGTCTGCAGCATCTAAACAAAATGAAGCAACTGTCTCATATTTCTAACTGCATTTGAAGTAGACAGACTCACCAAAAATGGACGCATAGGACAGTGATCATGATTTGTCTCAATATCAGAATAACAACAATGGGTCAAATAGCAATGGCTGGTGGAATGGACATAAAGTAGGTCTGTATATGCAGTGTAAGCTCCGAAAAAAATATAAAAATTTTTATGGGGTGGGGGAACCCCAGACCCCCTGTCTATTACTGTGCCCCACCAACATTTTTGATCACCAGCCTCACTGTATTTTATGTACCAATATACATGTTAGGCCTGTATTCATTTTTGTTTGCCGCTACAATACAAAGTGCTACTGTTAAAGACTATTGGTATGATTGGTTTTTAATATTTTGAAAACCAACCAAAAAAGTGTTTTCTATTCACCTTTTTATATTTATACATTCATATTTTGTTACATGCATAATTTGCACAAAGGTTCTAAATAAAAATATAAAATTCAAGTATATAATTCAAAATGTAATACGAAATAGGCCTTTCCATGTGGTCATTTTATATAAACTATTCATTGAATTTACAGAAAAGGAGCTATATCGTGATATATATCGTTATCAGGATATTGAATCGACCTATACTCGTCGCGATATACTGTATGATTTTGATCATATCGCCGCAGCCCTCGTTGCTATTCCGATTAATATTACATATATACTACGCTTCATTGCGTGATAATTGTTTCTTCAAAGAACTGGGTGATAATGTTTCTTCAAAAACAGCATAACTGCCGACTGCACACTAGGACCATGAGAAATATAGGTCAGCAAATGCTGCTTTACACTGTTTGCAGTGGGATTGGATTTGTGCCGAGCTGTCCTCCAATCTGCCCCCTGATTGGTCCCCTGTGGGGTCACTCTCTCTCAGACCAGGGTGCCCGTTCTGTGGGGATGGGTTCTGTTCAATGCGCCTGGAGGACGCTTGTGTGAGAAGATAGTAGTAAGACCAAGGAGAGTAGCAGAACTGTCGATGGAACTGCCCCTGCCTACCTCCAAGCATTGCTAAAGCCACACACCCCAGCTCGATCGCTCCGCTCAACTACCTCAGCTGGACGTCTGGTACCGCCATCGCTAAGAGCTAACAAAGGTCGTTCAGCAAAGACACAACTCTTCTCGGTTTTGGGACCTCAGTGGTGGAACGAGCTCCCTGCCGTTCTCAGGACCGCAGAGTCGCTCACTATCTTCCGAAGACTCACCTGTTCAGAGTCCACCTCGACTCTGCATAGCCACCCTCCCCCCTCTGGCCACCATTGTACACTGTATTGTGTTGTGTTGTATTGTATTGTATTATAGTACTTAACTGTGTAGCAAGTAGCAACTGCAGTAGCTGCTATCATTGCTGTGACACGGGGAATTGGTTAGCCTAGTGATTGTTGTACTTGCACTTGGTTCTATGAACATCCTTGTACCGATAGTGATATATTGTTGCACTTCTTATGACAAATGTACTTATTGTAAGTCGCTTTGGATAAAAGCGTCTGCTGAATGCCCTAAATGTAAATGTAAATGTAAATGTAGCAGGACCTGCCGTGGAACACGAGGCCGGGCCAAATGGAAGCAGCTCTTAGCACTAGCCATGAACGACAGCGATAAAGATCACGATATTCTTATGAATTCAAACACCATTTTGAACAGTCACCATTGGCTTGTAGCTAGGGCTGAACGATTAATTGAATTCAAATCGAAATAGCGATGTAATCGAACGCGGTATGCAAATCGTAAAGGCTGCGGAAAAAATAAGTGATTTGTTACTGACTGGAAATCAGTACGATCCATTTATTTTTATTGTACAATTCAATAGTTAAAAAAAGGAAGTTTACAATATAAATTAATCGCCAACACATTGGCCTGGCCTAAAAGAGAAGAGCAGTTTTTATGTTGACTGCTTCCAATGTTGTGTTGGTCATACTAAAGAATGATTTATTGAATTTTTAGTGAATAATACAGCAACATAAGGAACTTAATAAATTATAAAAATCGCACATTAAATCCCAATCGCAATATTGGTCAAAATAATCGCAATCAGATTATTTCCCCAAATCGATTAGCCCTACTGTAGCTGTATAGATTAATGATCAGTACATAATAGATAGTGATAGATATATTTTAATGTAGTTTACCACTACGATGCAGTTAGTCCACTGTGTGTTGAGAAACATAAACAGGCAGTTACTTCTGCCATGTCCAACAACATATAGATTGCCGATTAGAACTGTAAAAATCGACCTTGACGCGAATAAAACTGATTTGATTTGCCGATTAGAACTGTAAAAATCGACCTTGACGCGAATAAAATGAATGTTGTTTTTTCACAAGATGGACATTACGTCGTATGTGTATGGTCTCGTTCAGCTCGATGATTTGCAATTGTTTTATTGACGTGGGAAAAAAATAACATAAGAAACGGATAATTGCGTTCAATGTTAAATGGGGCTTTAGTGAGGGTTAATACATCGAAGGATATAAATCTTTAAAATATGGTAATGGCATAGAACATAAACTAGTTTAACGTTCTAATCCTTTACCTTGTAGTCAAACAACAAACAATAATACTGATTATCGCCCCACCCTGATGGAATGAAAGAAACCGTAGGCTTAGGTACCCCGACACAGAGCAGCTGCAGAGCGATATGAATCCTCTTTTAAACCGACATATTCCCATACAGCCAACACGTTCGATAGTTCAATACACACCAGGTTGAGCACTGGGGGCTCGCCCTGCTGGGGGACCCCCAGCGCCCCAGAGGGGCCCGTCCTGGGAGCTGCTGCTTAGCACCCTGCAACACGCCCCTGGTTGGTACACAGAGGACCCCCCGGGGAGGGGAGGTACACCCTACCCATATCAAAATCAATTGTCATCGTCACCTTGCTTTCAACGTTAACGAGACCACAGACACTTCCGAAGTCCTTCTATGTATCTCCATTGATGACCTTATCCAAACAGTACGAGTCTGTTTTAGTGTCCAGACTTCTATCTTGATCGGTTACGGTACTGGGTGTGTTCATTCAGTCATTTGTTGGACCCGAAACAAAAAGGTGGTGTAGGTTAGATTAAAGAGGTATCCTTTTTCTGTAACTTCTGTGAAAATCTGTTCAGAGCAGTGCCTGTATCTGTATGAGACCGTTTAGATGCTGGACCACTCCATTTGTGACCAATCGCGGCGCATCGTCCCTGATTACTTTTGGGAATCAATCTTGCCTGTCCATCACACGCACGCACACAGCACAGTCATGGCTGAATCATAGCGTGAATTCAACAATTCTTAATGGCACAGAAATGTAGGGAGATTTTCTTTACGTTGCTTATTTTTAAGACATTGCCTCATCTGTGCTCTCCATTTACATTGAGGCAGAAACTTCTACCCAAAGCGACTTACAATAAGTACATTTGTCAGAAGAAAGATATATCGCTACTTGGTACAGTAAGGATGTTCATAGAACCAAGTGCCAAGCACTAACCATCGCTAGGTTAACCCATTCCCCGTACACAACAAAGACAGCCGTCTGCGTGTCAACCAGCAGTGGAACCACCATCAGTTCCACACATGCTTGTGTCGAGACAGTAGTGGTAGTTCTTTTCCATTTGT
This sequence comes from Melanogrammus aeglefinus, assembly GCA_900291075.1. NCBI lineage: Eukaryota > Metazoa > Chordata > Actinopteri > Gadiformes > Gadidae > Melanogrammus > Melanogrammus aeglefinus. The sequence goes on from OLKM01000222.1 coordinate 222,727, forward strand.
CATTACATTTGTGCACATGCTTTCACCATTAACGAGGCCCCAGTTTACCTTTCTCCTTGCTGTAAACAAATATCCAGCTTTCCCTCTGCTACCTCCCTGCGTGGTTCTGCACTGAGGTTGAGCAGACAGCCTAAAGCTCTGTATGGTTCCACATTGACGCAACCCAAGGGCCTGTTGTGCGCCTCCCAGAAATGTTTACCCTGTGTCGAGGCGATGCAGCCCCAAGGGTTTTGATTGCCCCGCTGACTACATCATTTCCTTTGTGTGTAAAAAAAAATCTAAAGGCAAAACATGTAGCTTTGGCCTTCATAGCCGTAACCTTTATTTTTACTTGCTAGTAATCTGTAAACCGACTGCGTGGTCATTGCGTGTGTGAACATGGAACCATAATCAGCCCTTTAGTGTTCAGCCCACTGGTTTCCTATGATAGAAGCACAACAGCCTCCTCTAAGCTAACCCAGGACACCCCCAAATTATAATGTTGCTATGATTAACAACCTTATGTTTCAAAGTTCATTTTGGTATCAAAAATGCAAAATTTACACATAAGGTATTCGGTGATTCAATTACTACAGGAACTGTCGTAAAGTAGAAACTGTAGGAAGTGAAAAATGCAAACAAACACAGACAGAATACCACCGTGCCATTACACCACCAACCCAGGAAGTAGCCAGGTTTGAAGTGGAACGTGGGCAAAACATTTCTAAATGTACATTTACATTCAGGGCATTTAGCAGACGCTTCCTTCCAAAGCGACTCACAATAAGTACATTTGTCAGAAGTAAGAGAAACAGCAATATATCGCTGTCGGTACGGTAAGGATGTTCATAGAACCAAGTGCCGAGTACTAACAATCACTGGGTTAACCCATTCCCCGTGTACAACAGAGACAGCTAGTGTAAGATGCTACAAAATGCAAAGTACTATTTCTGTGTGCCAGGACGCACAACATACAATCAGTGTGAAAGGGGACAGGGAGAGGGTGAGGGGTGGAAGGGGGAAGGCTACGCAGAGTCCAGGACTCTCCGCTTGTACCCCTACCTGAGGCGGCGGCGGCGGTGGTGGGGGGCTGGCTGCTGGTGCTGCTGACGTCCACGTACAGCTCCTCCTCCACCTCGGTGGACGACGGCGAGGAGGAGCCGCTGCTCAGCTCCTCGCTGGAGCTGCTGGTGCTGTGCAGCAGCGCGTACTTCCTGCGGGCGATCACCTCCCTCTTCTTCCTCTGCAGCAGCAGGCGCTCCTTCTGCTTCTGAGTCCGTTGGGGCCCGCCCGGCGCCGCCTTCACAAACTTCTTCCTGTGCAGCGGCCGCCGCCCGCTCAGGCACTGGCTCTTCAGCAGCACTGGCTCCGCCTCTGACCGCGCCCACTTGTGCGAGCGGTTCCCCCGTGTCCGCCCCAGCACGGGCCGCAGCCCGCCGCCGGCCCCACCCGCCGCCGCCGCCGCCACCGGGGTCAGCGCCGCGGGGGGGCTCTTCCGCAGGGCCCCCCGCCGCGCCTGCCTCCAGCTCTTCCTCCGAGCTCAGCGTCTCCGAGTCCCCGAAGCGGAGGCTGGAGGACGGGGACGAGGCGCAGTCGCTGAAGGACGACTCCAGGTGGAGCTCCTCCTCGCTGGGCCGCTCCAGCAGCTCCACCCGGGGCCGCTGGGGGGGCAGCTGGCTGTCGCTGACGCGCCCTTCCTTCAGGGGCCCGTCCGAGGGCCCCGCCTGCTGGCTTTTACGTTTCTTGCGGCCGGGCAGGCTCTTGTCAGAGTCTCTGCGTGCTGCCGTGTCCCTCAGGGTCCGGTGCCTGGCGTCGGCACACAGCGCGGCGAACTCGCTCCCCGCCTTCCCGATCACCTCCATGCTGCCGGGGAAGCTCTTGGCGGCGTCCAGGGGCTCGGCGGGGACCAGCGCCTCCTTCAGGTGCTCCGGTCTTCCTGCGGCGTCAGACTGGACCTCACTCTTCATAGTGGTGGGTTCTCACAGCTCCAGGGCTACAGGCACCGCGACTTACATGGGGCTGAGCTGCATCGGACTCAACCTGGGGGAGATGAGGGAGAGAGAAAGGGTCACTCACGGAGAGCACACGACTTTGTGGAGGATGTGTGCTTCATTTCCTCTTTTCCGTATTTTTCACGGAACTTCTGCTGAATTTTCATATTCGTTATCGATTCAGAGTGGACGAAATATAATAGCATGTTTGTTCTACAAATAAAAAAGGCCACGTAGGATTTTAGTGTTTTGAAATTGTCATGGGGGTAAGTGTGAAAAACCGAATAAACACTGCTTTCATTTGACAGTATTAGCATTATGTTCTAGCCTTTGACAATTGCTAAGGCCACAAAGTCCACAGGATTTGTCCATCTTAATACGTTCATGCCATGACTTATAACTGAATAGACATTATACACGTACTGTGAGATGTGGGTGTCTTCATTGCCACCTACTTCCATTACAAGGCTAAATGATTCTGCTTAATGAGATCCTTCCATCTAAAGGAGCTATCTCTCTCTGAACTGATTAGGTTTTTGTTATGTTGCACTGAACTGAAAAGAGAAGCTTTCCATGTATATAAGATTGACACTTCTATCCATTTTGTAATCACATTCACACTGTGTGTGTGTGTGTGTGTGTGTGTGTGTGTGTGTGTGTGTGTGTGTGTGTGTGTGTGTGTGTGTGTGTGTGTGTGTGTGTGTGTGTGTGTGTGTGTGTCCCTAAGTTGTTTTCCTTCTAATTTAATACTTCATTATGGGATTTCAAGAAAGCTATGCGTTAAGTCCCTGGGGACAATCTTGCCGACACCGAATGTCCCAATAAAGAATCTCAATCTGCAATGCCAGGAAATGAACACGGGGGCTGGAATGACGATCCTGAATGCAAGATCCCTGGGAACCGACCAGGAATACAGATGTCCGACCAGGATAACGTTACTATAAACCAGGTAACGCAGCAGATAAGACACACATGCTGAACGAGGCTGCTGATAAGGAGATGAAGGACCCTTAAGGACTACTGAACAGCTGGGAATGATCCGGGTTGGGTTTGTTCTCTGCTGGCCCGGTCGGAGCCCTGCTGACCGGCAAACCAAGAAAGAGATACCATCCCAGAAATAAATCACGCCTTACAGCCATCCTTATCTGCTCACACTAAACACGTTTAGTTCCCAAGAGATTAAATAGACGTAGTTCACTGGACTTCCGTGCTCATCTTCCCCTTAAATATGTACGTCACTGAATGGCTTCATAGACATGTTTCATAAGGGTGAGGACACCACATCTCTATAAACCCATCCACACACATGTACACACACGTACACAATACGTGTACACACGTACACATACGTACATACATGTACACACATACGTACACATACGTACACACATGTACACACATACGTACACACATGTACACACATACGTACACACATACGTACACACATACGTACACACATACACACACTCGAACACATAGACACACACACACACGGCCAGTGAAACGTGTCCCAGCTGGTTAATTCACTAATGTTTAGCGATGGCAACAAAAGACCCAACATACCTTGGGCCAGTCCTCCCAGTACTCCCAGAGGGGTATCACCTCCGGTATTAACACAGACAGCCGTCCGACCACTCGTCCTCACCGTCCACCCGGCCAGGCCCGCATACGAACCCCGATCCGGCCTCCCCGGTCCCGTCAGCTGGGACTGTGGAGCTGACAACAGCCTAGAGATGGGAACAGAGGAAGGAGAGGGGGGCCCTGATCCGAGCTAGGCTAGCCTCGTTAGCTTCACTCCACTGCTTAAGGACATGACGATAAGCCGATCGTTTGGATGTTTGAAACCAGCGGGTCGGATTGCAACGAGTCCACCCGTTCTCGTTATCGGGTTTCCCTATTAATAAATACGATTGCCTCACTAATAGCCCTCGACGAAGTTCCCAATTCCTGGATCTTCGAAGCATCCACTGTTGTTGATCAGGCAGCTCGTCTGTTTGCTCACTGCCGCTGCTACGACATGAAGAGCCGCTCACGGCCAGACGGGGGCGCCACTTCCCCGCTGCTCCTCACGGCCACACGGGGGCGCCACTTCACCGCCGCTCCTCACGGCCACACGGGGGCGCCACTTCACCACCGCTACAGCATGAAGAGCCGCTCACGGCGCCGCGGGGGCGCCGTTTCACCACCGGTCCTCCACGACACTTTGTGACAGTGGAGTGTGTCGTAGTTCTGGTTCAGGTGTTCTTCGCATGGTTCTTCGTCAATGGTTAATATATATCAGTTCGGTCTTTTCTATATAATTGCATAATATATGACTATATTATGCAATTATATAGAGTCAATATTTGTTAAAAATCACTATTATACTAATATAATATTGATATTATAAAATGTAATATTTAAATATTTATTTATTTAAGTTGGAAACATTCCTATGTGTCGTACTTGACAGTTTGTCCCTCAAGTTCCACCAGCTGATGGCCGATGAGCCTGACTTTAGCCTGACTCCACTCTGACGTGACGTAGGCAGAACCACCGTAGGGGGCGGGCTCTTGTCTTGTAGAACGAAAGCGCGCGCGCACGCTTCAGTCGAGGGTCTTACATATGCGCATGCGCGTAGTCAAAAACCACTTGTGCGGTGAGATGATAAAATGGCGTCGGGTGCCATTTCCACGGAGTCCAAGAAAATAGTCGAATTACGAGTAATTGATCTGAAGTCTGAGCTTAAACGAAGATCTTTAGACTGCTCCGGGGTGAAGAGCGTCCTGATCGCCCGGTTGAAACAGGTACGGAGCGGTTCAGGGGACGCATGCGTGCGGACATCGACCGCCTGCAACCTTGCTAGCCGAGCGCTGCTAACTAGCAGTGCTGAGCTAGCAGCACTCGGCTAGCTGTTATTTTGCTATTATTGTCGTTTGGTTCACTTCGTGCAGGTGTGCTTGTATGCAAGTTATTGCATTGGATTTCATAAATTATAAAACTACATTGTTGCATAATTAATAAGCCGTTTAGCCATTGTACCAGTAATGCCAGTGAGTGTAACTGGTCTGTTTGTTATGTATGGGCCCACTGTAATATCATTGAGTCTTAACTGGTCAGTGTGTTATGAATGGGCCCACGGTAATACCAGTGAGTCTTAACGGGTCAGTTTGTTATCTATGGGCCTACAGTAATAATAACACTAGTCTAACTGGTCAGTTAGGTATCTGGGCTCACAGTAATACCAGTGAGTAACTGGTCAGTTAGGTATCTGGGCTCACAGTAATACCAGTGAGTGTAACTGGTCAGTTTGGTATCTGGGCTCACAGTAATACCAGTGAGTGTAACTGGTCAGTTTGGTATCTGGGCTCACAGTAATACCAGTGAGTGTAACTGGTCAGTTTGGTATCTGGGCTCACAGTAATACCAGTGAGTGTAACTGGTCAGTTTGGTATCTGGGCTCACAGTAATACCAGTGAGTGTAACTGGTCAGTTTGGTATCTGGGCTCACAGTAATACCAGTGAGTGTATTTGGTCGGATTGGTATCTGGACTCACAGTAATACCAGTGAGTGTAACTGGTCAGTTTGGTATCTGGGCTCACAGTAATACCAGTGAGTGTAACTGGTCAGTTTGGTATCTGGGCTCACCAGTAATACCAGTGAGTGTAACTGGTTCAGTTTGGTATCTGGGCTCACAGTAATACCAGTGAGTGTAACTGGTCAGTTTGGTATCTGGGCTCACAGTAATACCAGTGAGTGTAACTGGTCAGTTTGGTATCTGGGCTCACAGTAATACCAGTGAGTGTAACTGGTCAGTTAGGTATCTGGGCTCACAGTAATACCAGTGAGTGTATTTGGTCGGATTGGTATTTATTAGGGATGTACCGAAATGAAAATTCTTGGCCGAAACTGAAAACCGAAAATTAGGAAACCAAGGCCAAAAACCGAAACACAGAAAGAAATTATTATGCCAATTATTAGTACCATTTGGGGTTGCCGCGGTATTACCGGTGTTGAGGCTATCGCAGAGTAATTTATATTATTTTTTTCCAGCAATAAAAAATAATTCCGGATAAAAAAATAAGACAAACCCCGCGAAACCCAACCCCGCGAAACCCAACCCTACGAGAGCTCCTCGCGCTACGGCCATCGTGATATTGTATATACAATTATATTATATACTATTATATATAGAACGTTATTAGACGCTGTCACCGAGTGTGAGAGGAGAGCTGACGGAGAAGATGGCGGTTGACCTAGTTTCAAAGTGTATACCGTTTATACTCGGTAATACCGGTGTATCACTCGGTGTGAAAATGTCCACACCGCGGCAACCCTAGTGCCATTGCATTTATGGCTATGACTGTGTACTAACTTCATTAAAATCAAGGCATTGTAATTTTGGCAAATCGTTATACGTGGGTCCTTCTCAGAAACATATTGGCCCTTATCCAGACAAGCGTGGGCTTCCAGACAAGCGTGGGCTGTTTGCGTCATCACAAATGTCTGTTTCGGCCGTGTTGTTTCTGTGATTAAAGTATTCCGGCCGAAAAGTTCGCTTTTGGGCCATTTTGGGTGGCCGACAATTCGGTGCATCCCTAGTATTTATGGGCCTACAGTATACCAGCAGTTCGAACTGGTCAGTTTGCAATTTAGTTGTTCTTGATTCAATTTCGATTCAGAATTTTTCAGAATTTTTAAATTTCCATTTCAAAAAAAAAAAAAAAAAAGCTACGAAGCATACTCAGTCATTGCAATCTAGATGCGCGTATGTGTCTAAATGTACATGCCCTTTTACATTTGTCCATGTTGTGATAGGCCTATATACCTGACAGCAGTATGATAGGAGGTGGGCAGCATGTATGAAGGTCTGTGTATTGACTTCAGATATGGATTTGTTCACGTGTTTGTTAGTTTCATTTTCATCCTCATGATTTTGGAACCCAGTCTTTGGTTCCACGAGAAAACCTTTCAGCTGTACAGTTGTCTGATTCCACTCTGTCCATCAGTGTCATAAAGACCTGTTCTACCTGTTCTACCTGTTCTGCTGCTGTAGGCTGTATGAAGGCGACTCTCCCTGGTCTATTTAAGATGGGGCATTTTATGCTGCAAGTTTAGCTCAGGAACAATACTATACAATGGTTTATTCCCTTTTTGTTAGTTAAAGCACGATGAAATGGTTAATTCATTTTGAAATTGTTAATTCTAAACAATTTATAGGTACTTTGTCATCTGCACGTACTATTGAATCGATATCGAAGTAATTGGATCAATATCGAATCAAGTCCTAAAGAATTGAATGGTGAGGTACCTGGCAATACCCAGCACTAGTATCTATGGGCTCACAGTAATAGGTCAAACTTTTAACTCGTCAGTTTGGTATTTATGGGCCTACAGTATTACCATTTGGGCTAACTGGTAAGTTTGGTATCTATGGGCCCACAGTAAAACCAGTATTACCAGGAGGTCTAACTGGTCAGTTTGGTATCTATGGGCTCACAGTGATACCAGGAGGTCTAACTGGTCAGTTTGGTATCTATGGGCTCACAGTGATACCAGTAGGTCTAACTGGTCAGTTTGATATGTAAGGCGTCTCCTGGTTTTGCCAGGACACCAGCTAATAAACCTCACTGCGGGCCCCCCCCCCCGGCCTTGTGGGGACCCCCCCTCTGATACTGTCACTCCGTGCTTTAGGCTGTGGAGGATGAAGGCGGAGAGCCAGGCAAAGTGGAAATCCCACTGGCTGCAGATACAACCACGAGGAAGAAGCCTAAAGGTAGGGTCTAACCTCGTGTGGCACAAACCTGGGGCCTTCTACTACCTGTTGCACTTGTTGTCACTGTTTCTAATGTAATGTAGAGTAACCAGGTGTTAAGTCCTATGTTTTAGCCAGCCTCAACCTAACAGTTGGTTCCTCTAGACCTGAGGAGTGGACCGATTTACAGTGTATTTTGGGTGACATTTGCAAAGTATAATTTCCAACAATTGTAAAAAACAACAACTTGTATTCATTTTTCAGACTCACCTGTGCCACGGTGGTCTGCTCCATGGTTTAAACTGAGTTGTAACGGTTTGGTTTTTCTTCCCAGCCATTTAATCTTGCCACTGAATGTATTTCTTTCTTTTTTTTGTAGGAAAGAAAATGGAATCAGACTCTGACAATATTCTGGATGACGACTCCTGTGCCAAGGTTAGCCTGCAGTACTTGTGTCTGGCGAATATGTTTTTCTAATGTCATTCTGCCTTATCAAGGACCCGTGTCATCCTGATTAGACCCGAACCGTTCAACAATGCGACGTGCTGTGTAGCCGAAGATGGCACATTTAGCGTAGCTGCAACGACCGCGTGTGACTGTAAATGATGCGATTGTTCATCCACGACAGATCCATCTTTTATACGATGAGAACTTGTTCAAACCATTGGGGCCCATGTGCTTTCCCTCTTCTGAATGAACCTTATGTAGTCCATTCATTTCCTATGGCAGTCATTCAGGCTCACTTGACCACTAGAATACATGAAGGCAGAGATCAGCCATTGTTAGGCAATCAGAGGCTAAACACAACGGGACATATAATACATATAGTTATTCCCTTTGACTCTGTAACTGAGGTTATGGGCTATACAAATACATCGTCGTTATGATTTAGGAAAAAGATAAATTGGGAAGATTTGACCCAAACACTGCAGGAAGGGGAAGCGATTAACTACTTTAATGAAATGCTTAATTTGGGTCTTTTGTGTTTCAGGACACTGAAGAAGACGGATCTGAGAAAGGTATGTGTGGACGCTCAGCGAGGTATCTTAACATTTTCTTCCAAGGTAGCCCTCATTCTATAAAGCCACAGAAACCTGCATGGAATACACATGCGTCTACCGTTTCCTTGCTAACTAGATCACAGGTTAACGGTGCACAGAGGACCCATGTCAACATCACAAACACTGCTGCGTTTCTGTTAAGGGCCGTCTACGATCGGAAAGCAATGGCAACATGTTGGGCCGCCTAATGGCCATGCGCTGCATTGTTCTTTGTAAAGATGCAGTTTTCGAGTCCCTACAAGTAAACACCCCAAGCTACTACTTTCTACTGCGACCCCATCGAAGGCGCTGCCTGGTGTTCACCGCCTATACGCAACGCTTCACACTGGGACTTGGCAAAGACATCAAGCACTGAGGCCAACGGGCCGTGCGTACACACTGGACTGGGCCTTACACATCGGTGTGGATTTCAAGACTGTTCTCCTAAAGGCTGAATCATCTGATGGCCAAGACGGACATCGATGACCCTCGTTATGTGACGCCATGGAAGTTTCCCAGATGATTTGGCGTAAGATGACTTGTAGACTGACCACCATGCATGGGGGAGATGGGTTTGTCATTTTAGAAGAAATGACTGATGGACGGATAGACGCCTCTCCCCACTCGCACGCCATGTGAACCCGAGGTCCACCTGAAGAAGTTCCAGATGTCAGGAGACGCCACCGGGATGGCAAATCCAGCCGTATGGATAGTGACTGGCTCTTCGGGGAGTGAAGGATGGAAGAACGCTGCCTCAGCCTTCAGCGCATGTTTCTGTTCCCCCTGTGCGGCCCAGCCCCTCGACGACCGCTAATCCCTGATTTGCTTTGTGTTCTACTTTCTAGGTGAAGTGTCATACACCCATGTCGATGCTAAAAAGTTGTTATTTTTTTTGCCATGTTTATCCTCATTAAATCCCTCAGATGTAACAGAAACAGAGGAAGTTGCTCACGAAAAATCTAAGCCAGCGGCCGCGCCTGAGGCCAGCCCGGCCGCGCCTGAGGCCAGCCCGGCCGCGCCTGAGGCCAGCCCGGCCGCGCCTGAGGCCAGCCCGGCCGCGCCTGAGGCCAGCCCGGCCGCGCCTGAGGCCGGGCTGGAGACCTCCGGGGAGGCCCAGCCACTGACCGAGGACGGCGTTGACACCGAGCCCGCGACAGAGGCCTCAATCCAGGCCGATGAGGCGTCGGTCGAGCCCCAGCCTGTGGTGGAGCCCGAGACGGAGGCTGAGCCCGCGGCCTCACCGGAGCCGGAGGCTGAACCCGCGGCCTCGCCGGAGGCTGAACCCGCGGCCTCACCGGAGCCGGAGGCTGAACCCGCGGCCTCACCGGAGCCGGAGGCTGAACCCGCGGCCTCACCGGAGCCGGAGGCTGAACCCGCGGCCTCACCGGAGCCCGAGGCTGTGGTGCTGCTCGAGGCCGACTCGGAGCCAGAGCTCGAGGCCGATCCAGAGGCCGACGTCGACACCGAGCCAGAGGCGGAGGTTGAGACGGAAGCGGCAGAGACGGCGGCCGAAGAATTGGACTCCTCTAAAGAAGCTGAGGACGATCACCTGTCCGTGTCGATCCCCAACGAAGACGCCATCACGCTGGACGTGGATGGGGACGACCTCCTGGAGACAGGTAAACATGTGAAACTTCCAGATCCCGATAAGAGCTCTGACGACCACCTGGTCCCCTCTGGACCCACGGGCCACGATGATGACGACGACGACCTGAACACCGAAGAGTCAGGGGGCCACAAGGGGGCTAAGAACGAGGCCGGATCCAAGGCTGACCCCACGAAGAAGGAGGGCCGGGACACCCTGAAGAAAGCTGAAACGGGAGACAAAGAGAAGGATTCTGGGAAGAAAGGCCCCTCCACTACGGGGGCGTCAGGTCAAGCAAAGAGGTTTGTCTTTCTATGTCAGTTCTTTGATACTACTACCACGTCCCAGCGCACTAGGAAAACAGCATTGTGGGTAGCATCAAGATTTTTTTTTTTCCTTTTCCTTAAGGGGAATGTCCAGCTAACCCTGCCAATTACTGCTTTAATTTATTCCTTGAAGTTGGTTTAAATTGTGGCAATAACCAGGAGAGGAAACCCCCACTGTTACTGTCGTCTTGCCGTCACTTTTAATGCCTTTTCCAGTTCCTGCTCGAGGCATTGTAGAAGTAGTAGTACCCGAGGTGAAAAATATTTTTTCTGGGGGTCAGGAAAGATTTGCTGTGAAGTACCTCATACTTCTGAAGACTCACATTGGTCAAAGGGAATAAATTGGCTGACAACCTGATCCCATCTCACCAGTGGAAAAGCGATGAAGGAAGCCTGTCACAGAATTTTCCAATCCCACGCCATGAAGACCTCTTTTCTGCTTCGACTGTGTTCCGTGCCGCGTCTCGTTCCATGGGTCTTGTGCAAATGGTTTCCAGCAGGGATTACATTTTAATAGCATTCACTGTATTTGTATTGTTTTGTTTGTACTTTAATTTACCTTGTAGCTCTTCAAGAGACAGAGATGGAAAAGCAAAAGATGATAAAGGTAAATGGCCACCAAAATACATAATTATTACCGTCCGTATGCATTGGTTTTGGAGAAGGACGGTGCCTAAACGTTCACTGGGTGTCTGTGTAGGTGGTCTCAGCAGCAGTGCCAGCAGCAGCTCTTCTCGTAATGTGTGGGTCAGTGGCCTTTCATCAAACACAAAGGCAGCTGACCTGAAGAACCTGTTTGGAAAATATGGAAAGGTAAAGTCTAAGTTTAGGTTATATTGTATAACTCATGCTCAGCTTTGTTGTCATATTCCAAAGTGAGTGTTTAGGAGCTTCCATTGCTGCTCAGCTATATCCAAAATCCACCACCATGCTCACCGGAACATTTAACATTCAGGATTCTTAGAGTACTTTGCTCTCTTAGTCTGAGCGTTCCTAGTGGCGTGAAGACACAGACTGCTTTTGCTGCGTTTGAATCAGTCAAAAACACCCCCATCTACAGTGGCCCACGCCATTTACCAAAATGTTTCTCTGCAATCGGGCTAATCCGACGGCCTATAATGACAACTATCTTCACATAGAATTGTTGCTGCCGCCTCAGTTTCCAAGTCTATTATAAACACCGTTAAATGGAAGACTACACATGGGGAGTGGGGAGTTGAACAAAAATCGACATAGAAAATAATAATTAAGTGATTGAAATATATAGCACTTTCTAGACACTCAAAGATGCTTTACAGTGAAGGGGAGGACCTCACTCACCACCACCAGTGTGTAGCACCCACTTGGGTGATGCAGAGCAACCAATCAGAACGCTCGCCACACCAGCTTGAGGTGGAGAGTGAAGGAATGAATGAGTGGGCTAATTATACAGGAGGATGATTAGGGGGCCAGATTGATGAGCCTGGTGGGGCAGTTTTTAGCCAGGACACCGGGGGAAACCCCAACTCTTTGCGATAAGTGCCCTGGGATCTTTTATTACCTCGATTTTACGTCTCCTCTTAGGGACGGAGGTCTAATAAAGAAAATGTCAATCATTAACCCGGGGTCTTCACAAACCCAATCCTTGAATCAACACAATGCCATTTCAATAGACCTTAATCAGTATCGCCTCGCCCCATCAACTAAGCCCCCCTAGAGGCTTTCGGACATGAAGTCTGTCTCAAACCTCTGCTTATCACCAACAGGTGTTCAGTGCTAAAGTGGTCACCAACGCACGCAGCCCCGGGTCCAAGTGCTACGGCCTGGTCACCATGTCCTCCAGCACGGAGGTGGTGCGCTGCATCTCCCACCTGGACCGCACGGAGCTCCACGGGCAGCAGATCTACGTGGAGAGGGTGAGGCAGGGTAGACTGACCCAGAGGTCTCACCCGCTGTTGAGCACAGACGGGGACATGTGTTTATTAGGGATACAGTGCATTCTGAGACATTCCAGCCTCACTTGTGTACTCAGATGAAAGTGTCACCTGTTAAAAAAAATGTAATAAAAATAACAGCTATTCTCTTCAGAAAGTCGACAAATTGTTAAAAAATATAAAAAAATGTTTACCCCATGTCCCGATGGTTTTCCTTCAAACAGTCACCTCACCATCTCCTTCTCCGCCATTCTTTTAAGGTTAAAAGTGATCCATTCAAAAAAGAGGCAGCGAAAAAGGAAGTGGAGGAAAAAATGACGTTAATCAAATCCAGTGAGAAGCGAACGTTCACCGGGTCCAAGACGAGCAAGTAGGTGGAGAACGAGGACCATCCGCTGGGTGAACTGATCCCTGGTGGAGCAGACGATAACCCCTCATTGTTTCACAGAACGCTGCCCAAGAAAGACGACAAGAAGACGGACAAACCTTCGGAAAAAGACAACAAAGACGTGTCCAAGAAACCCGACGCCAAAAATGACAAAGTAGAGGTTCCCTCGTCCACCGTGGTCCAAGAGAAGAAAGACGAGAAGAAGCACATACGTACGTCTGGGTTGTTTCAATTTGTTGGTGGTGTAACTTGTAAAGAGACCAGAGGGGGGGGGCGTTGTGCTGACTTATCTCTATGTATTCACAGGAGCCAAGAGCCCTGGAGTCCTGCCCTTCGCTCATAACAGAGGTCCTCCTCACTTCAACAAGATGCGACAGCCCTTCAGACGTGGCGGTAGACAGTTTGACCGGGTAACTTCCTCAAGACGTCCGCTCAGTGTTGGCCTAGCTGCCGTTCCTCCACTGGATTCATGTTTCCTAATGTTATGGACGCCCTTTTCCTCAGCCTGGGTTTCCTCACATGAACATGCAGCAGCAGCATCAGCATCCACACCCCCACCCGCAGCAGAGACATCCCAGGTGGCTCATCCCACCAGAAGAGGTCCTTTTTCTTTTCCTTCCTCTTGCCTCGACTAGAGTTGTACCGATACCAGTGTCAGGAATTCATCCGGTCGGTTATCAGAGTACTGAAGTCCATGCGCCAAATCCGACGCCATCACATGACCAGCTCGTTTTACCGCACGGGCAGAGAACATCACAAACACTACGGGGTTATGCTGCGTTCGCTAACGACCGGCGGTCAAACGTCGTCATCGTTAAAGCAAGCGTCTCCGACACTGCGTGCGTTCCAGCTAGCAAGTCTGAAAAACATGCATGCAATAACACAAACGGAATATAAATGTATTATTGTTAATTAATAAAAAAAAATAAAGGATAGACAGTAAGACTCTACATTGCTGTCATCGTAAGAGAACCCTTCAATAAGAACAAGTGCTATTAATAGATCCAATGCTAGACGCTGTATCGGTTTATACTCTGTGTCGGCCGATACCCAAGTTCAGGAACCGAAATCGGGTCGGGAAAATGGTATGGGAGCATCTCTAGCCTCGACCCGTGACCCATGGCCTGTGGCCGTGTTTGATGGGAGCAGAGGTTTTGATCCGTCCTGCGTCTCCCCCTCTTCTAGTTCCAGATGATGAAGGAGAGGCGGCCGTTCTTCAACAAGGAGGGCCACAACGAGATCCTCCCCTTTGAGAAGATGAAGGAGCAGAGGATGAGGGAGCGCGTGGTGCGTCTGGAGCGGGTCCGCCGGGCCCTGGAGCTACGCAGGTACGCTTTCGTCCAAAGCCCCTTACAGGACATTTGTCAGAAGAAAAAGCAACGTCGTACATCACTGTCGGTACAGTGAGGATGTTCTTAGGACCAAGTGCCATCGCTAGGTTACCCCGTTCCCCGTACCCAACACAGACAGCTAGGATAAGATGCTACACCATGCTCGGCACTAGGTTAAGTGCCAGGACGTACAACATGCAATGATAACGTTAGAGGAGTGAGGGGGCGGTGGCTGTGTCTAAATGTCACCGCCTTTCAGGGATATTCAGTATTGGAGAAGAACTGGTAGTCCTTTCTGTTCCCATATTCGTTCCCGTTATTCCTTGTATTCCCTGTCCCGTTTGAGTCCTCGCGCGCGTTCCCATATGGATTAACTGTTCTCCAACGTCCAGGCGCCGCGAGATCGCCGAGCGGGAACGCCGGGAGCGAGAGCGCATCCGTCTCCTGCGGGAGCGCGAGGAGCGGGAGAACCTGCTCCGGGAGCGTCAGCGGCTGGAGATGGAGAGACAGAAGCTGGAGCGGGAGCGCATGGAGCGGGAGCGGCTGGAGCGGGAGCGCATCCGCATCGAGCAGGTAACGGCGACGCCCACCTCCCCGCCCTGACGAGGCGTGTTGTAGCCCCCAGCCCTATTATGGGAAATAAAAATCATATGCATGACTGTTTTGGTCAATACTGAAATCACGATTATACAAACGATTATTTTTGAGTTTGAAAACATGATGTATTTATTCTGTCTCTCCCAAAAACAAGTTGTACATCTTTGAAATTGACCCTTAAACAAATACACAAAATGGTTAAAAAAGAAAATGTTTAAATCTAAAATAATGTACAGATATGTGTCCAGCCATTCTGCACTCTATAAAACATTTATGAAATTAAATCAAATAGTGAGCCAACCCCGGTTCCTGGCCCCGCCCTAGTGTGTAGCAGCCCAACATGCGTCCACGCTGGGGAGCGGTGTGCCGGTGTTCTGAACGTGTAACCCGTGTGCCAGGAACGGCGGAAGGAGGCGGAGCGTCTGGCCCGCGAGCGGGAGGAGCTGAGGCGGCAGCAGGAGCAGCTTCGCTACGAGCAGGAGAAGAGGAACAACCTGAAGAGGGGGCGCGACGTGGAGCACGGGTACACCGGAGCCTCGGCCTCTAGTCCTGCCCCCCAGTTACCCTCCAGAGACGGACGGCTGTGGCTTTAGAGAGACTGACCTGTGTGTGCGTGTCTTCACCCTCTCAGCCGCAGAGACGACTCCTACTGGAACGGCGGGAAGAAGATGGCGCCCGAGTCGGAGGCGCGTCTGGGCGGGGGGGCGGAGTACAGCCGGCAGCAGAACCGCTTCACCAACTTCACCTCTACCGCCCGCGACCGGGGCCGCTTCCAGGAGCCCGCCGCCACGCAGCCCACCGGCTTTGACCGGTACGAGCAGCCGGGGTCAGAGGGGAGGACCCGGGGTCAGTTAGGAGGACCCGGGGTCAGAGTTAGGAGGACCCGGGGTCAGTTAGGAGGACCCGGGGTCAGAGACTAGCACCCGGGGTCAGATAGGAGGACCCGGGGTCAGTTAGGAGGACCCGGGGTCAGTTAGGAGGACCCGGGGTCAGTTAGGAGGACCCGGGGTCAGTTAGGAGGACCCGGGGTCAGTTAGGAGGACCCGGGGTCAGAGGGGATGACCCGGGGTCAGAGACTAGCACCCGGGGTCAGAGGGGATGACCCGGGGTCAGAGGGGATGACCCGGGGTCAGAGACTATTACCTGGCATCAGTGGCGCTGACCTGGGATAAGAGGATGATCTGAGACGTAGTAAATAACCTGACTTCTGTTTACATGCTCTATTAATATATAATCATTGACGCTGTCATGTTGCACTCAGGTCTGGAACTGAGTCCTTTAATGACCTGCTAGCGTCCGGCCGCTCTAACCGTTCTAAGTCCGGAGTCCGTCCGTCCCGTGACCCTCTCCCTGTCGCCCCCCCTGCAGGCGGAGCCGCTTCGACGGCGAGCCCGAGGCCAAGAAGAGCCGCCCCGCCCCCCACCGGGAGGCCCCCCACCGGGAGGCCCCCCACCGGGAGGCGTCCGGCTTCGACCGCTACCCCAAGAGCTTCGAGGCGGTGCGTCGCCCCGAGCCGCCGCCCCCCCCGCGCAGCGACCTCCGCGACACGGACCGCCGGGACCGCGACGAGCGCCGGCCCGTCGCCATGACGGAGCGGCCAGCCGCCGCCCGCGCCGCCATGCCCGGGATGTCCCACACGCGCTCGCCCCGCGACAGCGGCGGCTGGAAGAACGACGGCGGCCTCAGCGCCAACAAGGGGGACGTCCGGTACAACGATTATTATTACAGTTACAGTGAGACGCTTTACCCAGAGCCGCGTACTGTAAGAGGATTACATTCAAGCTACATCACGTTACAATAACATACCTAGCATTCACTCAGTCTGTCACACACACACACACACACACCCCGATGGCGGAGGCTGCCAACCTGCACATCGGGAGCAGTTTGGGGTTCAGTGTCTTGCTCAAGGACACCTCGGTGGGGTCAGGGAGAGAGCGGGGCTCGAACCAGCACCCCTCTGGTTACCAGACGACTCCTCGACCACCTGCCCCGCCGTCCCCTCAGCGCCCCTCCCTTGTCTTACCCGTCGCTGTCTCCTAACGGCGCCCTGTCACTGTGTGTTCCCAGCGGAGCGGTGCGGATGAGGGCCGAGCGCTCTACCCGGGAGGTCCCAGGCCCCGCCCTGAGGGGGGCTGCCGCCGCCAGCCGCGGGAGGCCCGGCTACAACGAGAGGGAGGGCGGCAGGCCCATGGTGATGGGAGACCAGGTCAGCACAGAGCTGCTCTGTTATGGGAAAAAAAGAATCAGAATCACGATTATTTTGGTCCAATATTGAAATCGAGATTACTCAAACTGTCATTTTTGAGTTTGACAACAGGATGTGTTTATTCAGCGTGTCTCTCAAAAAAACACGTCTGAGAACTTTGAAAATTCACCTTAAATGAAATGCACAAAATGGTCAAAAAGAAAATTCTGCACTTTCTATAAAACATTTAACGATAAACTATATTAGTTCTGTGATCGTTTGTCGCTGAAATCGCGATCAAAATGAGCTGAAGTGCCCCTCCCCCGGTCGGCTCTATTCAGCCTCTCATTGGCCGGCGGCTTTAACTCGGCCGGACGGTGAAATCATCTTGAGGGGACGCCAGATCAGAGAGCGGAACCAGACGTAGACCGCCCTGAACTGGTTTAAGAATGAAGGGCAGTGATGTTCTACCAGCGGTCTCTGTGTTCTACCAGCGGTTTGTTGGTCTCAGGGGTGGACCCCCAGCTCCGACCTCCAGGGGGCCGACCCCCGAGGTCCACCACCGCCTTGGGGGCCCGACCTCCAGGGGGCCGACCCCCAGGTCCCTTCACCCCGCTAGGCTTCATTAACCCCAGCGTGTGTCCTTGTGCCTCCAGGCGTTTGGGTCGGGCCGCCAGGTGGTGGTGGAGCGGCACGGTAGAGACCCCCCGGGCAGAGACCCCCCGGGCAGAGACCCCCCGGGCAGAGACCCCCCGGGCAGAGACCAGGGCCCCAGCAGGAAGGACTGGCACGGGGGCGCGGGCCCCCAGGGCAGCGGGGGCTTCCAGGACGGCCGCAGGATGGCGGACCACCGGGGCAGCCTGATGGCCCAGCACTCGAGGTGAGACCCCCAGGAGAGACCCTGTTCTACCTCAAGGGGTCACAGCTAGGGGGGGGGGGGCAGACAGCCAATCGGAACAAGGCAGAGGCTCTAGCGTCCACTGGGTGGCGCTCACCTTTTGTTATTGTTGTATTGAATTGACTGATACAACATGTTGTAGCATTTGAAAAACGTATTTCAGTCGATCGATATGACGCTGCATTTATATTGTATGACAATCAAAGGTGTTAAAATGACCTGTGATCAGATGGCCTACTTCTGTCATGGTCTTCACACCTTCAGTAGTCGACGGGAAAGCAGAAGTTGTGTTGCAAACGTAAACACAGACCGGCCGGCCTCTTCATGTGGATCAGGTTACACTGGTTCCCCTGACTGGTTCCCCTGACTGGTTCCCCTGACTGGTTCCCCTGACTGGTTCCCCTGACTGGTTCCCCTGACTGGTTCCCCTGACTGGTTCCCCTGACTGGTTCCCTGACTGGCACCTATCCAAGAGATAACTGGCTGGCTTCACACTTGGTGTTTTTAATATTCGAGCTATACTTTAGATTGACTTGTTATAGTGGTTTGTCTTATTAAATACGCCATCTTTGTTACAAAGTGCTACTGATAAATGAGGTGGATAGACTGAAGCCTTTGGTACGTGTACGATGGCTCCTGATCCGGCCTGGATACATGTGTGTATTATAAAGAGGAGACGGCGGCCTTGTATTCCTCCATTATTCCACCCAGTATTAACGCTCTCCCCCCCCCCCCCCCCCCCAGCCACTCCTCGTCCGGTATGAACCGCATCGTGCAGATCACCAGCGGCTCTCTGTCCAGCGGCGGGAACGTGGGCGGCTTCAAGCCCTTCAAAGGAGCCCCCCGTAGGTTCTAGGGGCGCCCCCTCCTCCAATCACAACGCTCGGACCCAGAGACACTTTCCAGTTGTTATTATTTTTTTATATTTACTATTTTAAACTGCTGAAACTAGCCGGTTGACATCGCTCAACCCTATCATTTTGTATAGAGGAGTACCGGACATTTTCTGCTGTCGCTGAGTCTGCACAGGGGACATTACTAGGACGTTAACATGTTCCATTACTAGGACGTTAACATGTTCCATTACTAGGATGTGTACATGTTCCTTTACTAGGATGTTAAAATGTTCCATTACTAGGTTAACATGTTCCTTACTAGGTTAACATGTTCCATTACTAGGTTAACATGTTCCTTACTAGGTTAACATGTTCCTTACTAGGTTAACATGTTCCTTACTAGGTTAACATGTTCCTTACTAGGTTAACATGTTCCTTACTAGGTTAACATGTTCCTTACTAGGTTAACATGTTCCTTACTAGGTTAACATGTTCCTTACTAGGTTAACATGTTCCTTACTAGGTTAACATGTTCCTTACTAGGTTAACATGTTCCTTACTAGGTTAACATGTTCCATTACTAAGACATTCATAGCGAGGTCTTTGTTACACGTTCTCATGTGCTGTTGAACTGAAACTGTGTTCTATAGTTTAGTGTAAAGGTATTTCGATTTATATTCTATACATAATTGAGTGTTTTTGTTTTGCTGTTCATTACCGTTCACATCTCGTATATCAAAAAGGCTGCTTAACTTAAATTATGCATCTTTGGTATTAAAATTGGCAAAATGTTTGACTGTTTCTGTTTCATTCAAAAAATAAGGTAGTTTGTGTAGTTAAAATAAAGATTAGAGAAATGAAAATTAGGGACCGAAAGGCATCGAAATCTTCAAATCCAAATAAATCTTTATAATTGAAGCCGTTTATTATGTTACATGCATATAATTAATATTGTCTGACTAGGAGATTTGACTCAAACCTTTTAAGAAACTTGCCAACTCGTGCTATATCATTAAGTGATTCTTTACCATGAACCAGCAAATGCTTAAAGGTTTTGAAACTTTTATTCTAGAAGTTGTGTTCAGGTTGAATGTCTTGTCTATAAGGCATTTTGTTTTATATATAATATACTTGGTGTGGTCACCAAATACATTTTCATTGCTGCTGTTAAAGGCTACATACAATATTTGGTCATTAATGTAAATTGATAAACATTTAAAACCGACACAAATGTTGTCCATGTTATTACAATCACAACAAAGCAGGGTCTCTTTTCTTTTTAACAAATTAAAATAAAAACATGTTGGGCAACACAATTCATTCATGGTAAATCTAATGTGAACCTGTGACCCTTGCATTTAAAACTACATGCACCACAAAATAACTTGTGGGAGTTAATATTGCATCCAAGAAAAGTTGCGAGAAGAATCCATGTCTTCGATAAAATAAAATAACACGTTCCTTCACCTCCCGTGTGTGTAGGGGCAAATTAGTGAACTAACTTACTTCCTACTTTCTGGTCCACATCTTTAGTACAATCTAGAACTGCCTTCTTTACTTTGTATGAAGGAACGCAGCGTTGGTTCACCACCCCGGGACCCTTGGCTTTATGCTGTTAAATCACAGCCGGTTCCCCCTCCTCCAATCAGGTCCAGGCCGAAACAGGAGCAGCCCTTTGATACTTTGCAGCTTTATTCATCTACATTATGAAGCAAGTCCCCATGTCATTTACTTATCGTTACAACATACCCACTTGCTCCATTTCTGATCTATATAAAATGAGGTATGTTTCTGTTCCACTTTGTTGAGCAGTGCATATCAATGTAACAGTGCAAAACCAATTACAAGGACATGTTTAAAGACCACCATGTCAAAAGACTAGTATGTTACAGCATTTACCCTACCATAATTTGTACAAGGCATATACTCACTGGAAACATTGAACACACACAATACATTTTTGATCAGTTCATCTTGGAAACATGGGCAGAACTCAAAACGTATTACAGCAAAAATGATGTGCGGTTTAAAATAAACGGAAACACAATCCCCACGAACCAAAGCACTAACCAACACACACACTTTCACACCATAGAAACGTTTTAATGAATGCTCCATCTCCAAACCAATCTCAATGTCTCGTCAACAGACCAAATGGGCTAAGAAATGTGGCAGGTAATTAAATAAAAGCCGTGTCCAATTATTTTCAGAGTTGATTAGGAGTAGATTCATCACATTTTGCTCCAAAGTGTTTGTTCCCCAAAACTGAGAAAGGATTACCAGACCTCTCGTCTCATCTCGTCTTTCGCCCAAATAATTTTCCTGAAAAGATAGAATCTTGCATTACACACATAACTATTCCCTTACAAACATCTACTGTGGTAGTCGAGACTCAAGTACTGGACAAAGCTCGCCACATCGTCGTGAATAACATTGTGTTCCTTAACCACATTAAGTTAAATATTCCGTTGGTTTAAGTGAAGAGCACAGCAGCATTAACCATTGTAAAAGTTGTAAAATTCTACAATAAGGATATATTCATGTGAAAAGTGTCGATTGACATACCTATGCACAGAACTATGAAGCTGTCCTCTAGCATACTCTATATGTATATACACACATCAGTGTCTGTAATAAAGCTGAAACAGGCCAGCATACTGGCTAAAGTATGAGATTTGTAAAATACACTAAATGAAATGTCCCTTCAGAGAAGGCCTGAGAGTAATTCTGTCGTGTATGCATGGATTGTCTCTTTAGGTTGTATGCTTGTGTCCTATAACATGGTGTTGTAAGGCTGTTTATATACAAAGTGTAGCCTTGGTATGCCTTTAAACCATCCTATAAGGAGACGCTGCTGCAACTCTCTGGTGTCTCTGATGGACCCAGCGGTCCGTGGACTCCACCCGTTATCGAGATCCACACAACCACAGAAGTACTCCCGAATGGACCGACCCAGAGACAAGTAGAACCCTTAGAACCGTTGTTTGATATGACAAATAAAGGCTTAAGTCAAGGCATCCCACTGGAATGTATAGAAAAGGTTCTCCGGAGGCAGTAGGCTAGTGGCTGCACACACACGTCTATATAACAACAAGTGCAGATTAGTTATGTACAACAATGTCTGCAAACTAAAAGGTTCTCTTTCAAGAACGTGTTCATCAGGTTAAGGTTGAAATCTCTGGATATTAAGACCAGCATATTAGTTTAAATTGCTTAATTAGGGTTATGTCTGATGAAAGTAAGGTCTATTCAGTCTAATCATCAGTCAACGTAGTGTCAGTCTGTGGAGTGTGTCGCCTGAAGTCCATTCACCTGCTCTACAGACGCTCAGAGGGAGTCTAAATGGGTTCCAGACTATGAGAACCGTGGCCTGGTTAGATGAAAGGGAGAAAAGTTGGACCGGGAAGAGGTGTTTGGCCTTTCAAGCGATGTGCAAATTATTTTCCAATGATTAAAGAATTTGGAATATCATTTTTTCTGTTTGGCGGCGCTCTCATTCAGCTGATCTAGAACCATCTAGATCTCAGCCCCCCGGCCCCCCGTCCCAGGGTGCTGGGTGTGATTGTCCGTGGTGAGATGGGCAGGTCGATAACACAAAGGGCATCACGATAAGAGAAAATAAATACAAAAACGTATATAGCTTTCAAAAGTGTTCGCCTTTTGTAACGTTACATCAGTCATGCTGAGCAAATAAAATATGAAGATCATCACAAAAATAAAATGTACGGTTAAAAACTAGACCCATTCAAACAGTGGTAAGGCGAACCAGCACGAGACAACATTATGGGGTGTACAAAGCAACCCGACAGACGGCCTTAGCAGCCTGATAGTGTTCTCCGTTATACGAGTGAGGAAAGGACGCAAGAGGACATTGGGAAACTGCCACAAAGCCTCCAAGAGGAGAGCGAGGAGTGCTCCTCCTCTTGGACACATCGGGGGGGGGGATTGATGGACGTCCTTCCATTCCGGTTCTGCCGCTACTATAAAACAGAAGCCACGAGGCCGCGCTCCAGCCCCCGTCACAAATAAGAGTGCGTTGTGCGACTTGTGACGCCGTCTGAGAGCCGCCGCGTGTGAGGGGAGGGGGGGTACGGTCAACGTCGAGGGGTCCCCTCCTCCCCCGAGGCCGGGGAAGGGGAGGGCAGCAGGCACCAGTGGTGGGACAACAAGTCCTCGAGTCTCCCTCTCTCTCCCAGCTCTCTCTCTCTCTCTCTCTCCCTCCCAGCTCTCTCTCTCTCTCCCTCCTAGCTCTCTCTCTCTCTTCCAGCTCTCTCTCTCTCTCCCTCCTAGCTCTCTCTCTCTCTTCCAGCTCTCTCTCTCTCTCCCTCCCAGCTCTCTCTCTCTCCCTCCCAGCTCTCTCTCTCTCCCTCTCCCTCTCAGCTCGCTCTCTCTCTCAGCGCTCTGTCTCTCTCGCCCTGTCTCTCTCTCTCTCTCCCAGCTCTCTCTCACTCTCGCTCTCTCTCTCTCTCTCCCAGCTCTCTCTCACACTCGCTCTCTCTCTCTCCCTCTCAGCGCTCTCCCTCTCCCTCTCTCTCTCTCTCTCTCTCTCTCTCTCTCTCTCTCTCTCTCTCTCTCTCTCTCAAGGGGGGAGGGGA
This sequence comes from Melanogrammus aeglefinus, assembly GCA_900291075.1. NCBI lineage: Eukaryota > Metazoa > Chordata > Actinopteri > Gadiformes > Gadidae > Melanogrammus > Melanogrammus aeglefinus. The sequence continues at coordinate 246,129 of OLKM01000222.1, forward strand.
GCTGTGTGTAGTGTTGTTCAAACGCTGTCCCCTTTTCTCAGATGTACACATGCACAGCTGGGCATGTGCACGCAAGCACACACTAACTCACACACACACACACACACACACACACACACACACACACACACACACACACACGAGCACACACACACACACGAGCACACACACACACACGAGCACGCAAACACACTATATTACAAAATGACACATTTGTCTTTGTCCTTGGACTCCTTCTTGGGTTTCCGCTCCCCGGCGGCGGGCTGCTTTCCGGGGCTGGAGGGGGGCCCCACGGCAGCCTCGGCCCCGCCCCCGCCCCCGGGCCCCGTCCTGGGGGCGGGGTCGGCCGCCGCAGCCCCGCTCTCCCCGTGGCCCGGCTCCGCCCCCACCGGCTCCTCCCGGCCCTGCTGCCCCGAGAGGGAGAGAGGGGGGGAGAGGAGAGGAGAGGGGGGAGAGGAGAGGGGGAGAGGAAGAGGGGAGAAGAGGGGGAGGGGAGAGGAGAGGGGGAGAGGAGAGGAAGAGGAGAGGAGAGGAGAGGAGAGGAGAGGGAGAGAGAGGAGGGGGAGAGAGGGGGAGGGGAGAGGAGAGGGGGAGAGGAGAGGGGGGAGAGGGGAGAGGAGGAGGAGGGAGGGAGGAGGAGGAGAGGAGGAGGAGGGAGAGGAGAGGAGAGGGAGGGAAGAGGGGGAGAGGAGAGGGGGAGAGGAGGAGGGGAGAGGAGAGAGGGGAGAGGAGAGGAGAGGGGAGAGGGGGAGAGGGCGAGAGGGAGAGGAGGGGGGAGAGGAGAGGAGGGGGAGAAGAGAGGGGGAGAGGGGTAGAGGGGGAGAGGGGGAGCAGATGTCACTTCACGCTGCAGGGTTAACATGTGCTCATGTTGGTGTGTGCGCGCCTGTATTTGCCTGTGTGCACCTGTGTGTGTTCTGTGTAACTGTGTGTGTGTCTGTACGTGTGCATGTGTGCATGTGTGCGTGTGCGTGTGCGTGTGGGGGTACCTGCTCCTGCTCCTGCTCCTGGTAGTACTGGGAGGCGCGGCGGTCCTCTTCCTCCTGGAGCTTCTTGGCGAGCTCCAGGTCGCTGACGCCCTCGGGGAGCTCCGCCCACTCCACCTCCGCACTCTGCTGCTGCAGCGACAGGGCCATCAGGTAGTCCTACACACACACACACACACACACACACACACACACACACACACACACACACACACACACACACACACACACACACACACACACACACACACACACACACACACACACACACACACACACACAGAGAGACACACCCAGAGGCACACAGAGAGACACACACATACAGGAGACACACACACACACACACGCAGAGACAGACACACACACACAGAGACAGAGACGCACACACCAGAGAGACACACACACACACACAACAGAGACACACACACAGACACACACACAGAAAGACACACACACACACACATCAGAGACACACACAGACACACACACACAGTCACAGAGACACACACACACACACACACACACACACACACACACACACACACACACACACACACACACACACACACACACACCAGAGAGCGACACACAGACACCAGAGAGAGACACACACACACACACACACATTTAGACTCAAAATCTCAAAACAAAGTAGTATTTTACATATAGGCCTGTATACGAATAGTTTAGAAACATTTGATTATTCTGGCTGCTAACTTGTACGCATATTGATTTAAGAGAGAAAGAAAAGCAAATAGGCTCAGTCAGTGAAGTGCAGTTCATGCACTTATCCGTCTCTATTGTATACAGGGAATGGGTTAAAGGAGAAACCCGGTGTAAAATGGATCTGGGATATGTTTTGGTATGATAACAAGTTGGAACGTTCGTTTGGGAGCAAAAAGGCGAATATAGACGCATTCTTAAGTTGGCTGTTTTTAGTAGATTCTACCCAAACGCTATAAACGTGGAACGATGGGGGCATGTAAAGAGCTTGCGTGTTGTTGACGGATGGCACGATCTCTGTGTTCATCAATCTACTTATCGAGTCTTAAAAACAAAATGGCGTCGACGGGTGATCTACTCATGGTATTGTGTGTATAAAATGCCCTTTTTAATAAACAATCTGTACACTTACACAGTTATCAATGCCTTGTTTTATGTTAAGACCCTTATTATACTACCAAAAAAGTGTCGGGCTACTTCTAGCCTTTTAAGTGGTTTAAAATAGCGATTTAGTTTTTACCATAACACATGCCCCCTATCGTTCCATGTTTATAGCGTTTTGATAGAATCGGCTGAAAACAGCCAACTGAAGAATGCGTCTATATGCGCTTTTTAGCTCCAAAACAAACATACCAACTTGTTATCATACCAAACACATCCCAAATCCATTCTACACCGGGTGTCTCCTGTAACCCAGTGATGGTTAGGGCGCGCGCCCACCTGGTCGATCTGGTCCTGCTGCCCACGGTACACCGTCTCCGGATCCGACGGCGGGCGCAACCGGAACTCAGAGTCGCAGAAGTTGCCGTCGCCGTCCACATTGTGGAGGCTCTCCCACACCACCTTCTCCTCCGTCAGGAAGCCCTGGTCGGTCACCAGGTGGTACAGCTGGCCCTGGAAACACACATCTCACAGTCAGAGCTCAGGCACACGCACACACACACACACACACACACACACACACACACACACACACACACACACACACACACACACACACACACACACACACACACACACACACACACACACACTCACACACACACTCACACTCTTATGTTTTGGAGATATATCTTTGATAGAGGAATGAGTTTCCCAAACGGTTTTTGTTTTTAAGGTTGATAATGAGTATGGTTAAAAGATCAAATCTGTATACACAAATCTGTAAACACATGTCCACTAGTTTGCTCGTTGAATCTAATGTCTGCCCACACCTCAGTCTAACAGGTTGGCTGGATTTCTGTGCGTGTGCGTGTAAAGGTAGAGGGGAAGAGACAGGTCATCAAAACCAGCTAACAAAGGGACTCCAGTCCTCATGTTGGCCATCACATCCTTATTTAAATGCATTTACAGTCGCCACTTCCACCCTGCTGTAGATAACAGGACAGAACGGCCCCAGTTATGCAAATGAAGGAAAAATCAAGCAAATGCAATTCAGACCGCGGTTTGAGTTGAGCCCTGCGACAGGTGTGCTCATAGGCCGGGTGCACTGAGCACTCCTTCCTCTCCCGTTGCCTTGTGTTCCTACCACTGTAATGGCGCTTTTCCACTACACTTTTCCAAAACGACTCGCCTCGGCTCGGCTCGCCTCGACTCGGCCACGTTCCTTTTCCATTACAAAAAGTACCTACTCAACGTGGGCGGGGTCGTCATAGCACGGCGGTGCGAAACTGCGTGACACAAGGGATGTTCTATGCGCGACACAAACAACACACACACAACAATGGAGGACATGGAGGCAGTGGTGTACTTGCTGCTCGTTCTGTGGCTTTTTGTCACAAACAAAGCAAAAGAAGATAGTCAGAAAAGGCTGCAGGCGGCGAGACAAAACACAACAGAAAAGTACAGGAGAGTTTTGGAAGCCGCGTACAGTACAGCAGTATGAAGCCGAAGATGAGACGAGTGACGACACTCTCTGACCAATCAGCGGCCAGCAGTGTGTCGACGTCACATTTTAGTACCGGCTTGACTCGCTTGGAACCTCACCAGAGCAGGTACTAAAATAGTACCTGGTACCAGGTACTTTCCCTAGTGGAAACGCAAAAAGAACCGAGGCGAGTCGAGGCGAGTCGAGGCGAGTCGCGCTGGAAAGGTGTAGTGGAAAAGCGCCATTAGTAGCATGGGACCCACTGTGTGTGAGGGGTGGCGGCGGTACGTGCATACGGCGCTACTGTAACACCGTCTCCTCCTCCTGCGTACTGCTGTACCTTGTATTTGATCATGGTGCTGAAGTGGTTGTTCCTGAAGAACACGCACAGCTCCCCCTCCTGTACGGCCGCCGTCAGCTCGCACAGCCCGTGGTACGTGAGCTGGGTCGCCGTGCTGCTCAGGAACTGCTCCGCCACCATGCCTGGAGCGTCCGGAGGGGAACGGTAAACCGACGGCAGTTCCAACCAGGGGCCACTCAAAGAGCTTTACAATACGGCCTGACATTCATCCGTCCATGGATTGTGATATGTCCAACGACGCTGTCAGTCAACGACTGACGTCCAACCCGAGGACCTCAGGGAGCTCACCTTCCCCGGCCAGCTCGCTGCTCTCCGAGTGCTTGCAGGAGATGATCTTCTCCACCAGCTGGTTGTAGCTGCACCCTCCCACCGCCTTCACCATGTCCTGCATCTGAACGGAGCAGAGAGGAACGCACTCTGGAATCATCCACGGGGGAGATCAGGACGGGACGGGAAGCACCTACCAACCGTCACACGGGTTTTGTGAATAGGACTTTGTGGCCAATTGTCATTTTACTGATGTTTGCTGGGTATACCCGTGGGCTAATTAGTTTACCAATTGACACTTGCAGGTAAAAATACAAAATAAACATGTTTAAAGATTAACTTTAGAATGTGTGGTCATGCTTACATCCCAGAACCTGTGATTGGTCAGTCGGTTGATGCTGTAGTAAAATTGAAACAATTTCTTGATATGTTTTACCGAAATAGGGCACCGCAAAAATCTTTGATTTTGAAATAGAATGTGTAATAATATCTTTCTTGTTTGTCATAACTTAGCTCTCTCTCGTGACTCAAAAATGAAATTGTAACCTGCGTCTCCAGCTGTACTAGTATTTGAATAATAACGTGGTATTCTTTCCACTAACTCCCATAACTCATAAGTACCAACTGGGTTTCAGGGTCCAGAGGAGAGATCTTCTCACCTGGGGGTCGACCAGCCACCCGTGGTACAGAGGGATGTCCAGGAGGTCGAACACGATGCATTCTGGGGTATATTCAAAGACTCGCACGCCAGTAAACCTCACGTTGACGTCCAGGCCGGTTTGGAGCTTGTGAAGGACGGCCATCGCGTCACTCATGTTCTGGGGACAGAAAACCTCCGGTCACTTGACGGATCCTTCCATCTGTGGGGCTCTTGGTCCCCACAGAGGAAGGCTGTTCCCATGACGGAAACAGAATGACTCGCCACTCCCTCCACCACATTGCTCAGCCTGAATAATTGTGTGTGTGTGAGCGTATGTGTGTGTTTTGTGCGGGTGTGTGAGGGAAAGCATGAATTATTTACTTATTGTATATTTCCTGAGGGTTTGTGTGTCGACTGAATTCTTTAATCTTTAATTTACTTCAGCATTCAAGGACATTATCCATTTCAACTAGCAACAACCTGCACAACGGGCGTGCACACACACACACACACACACACACACACACACACACACACACACACACACACACACACACACACACACACACACACACACACACACACACACACACACACACACACACACACGATTAACTATTTAAAGATTTACGGTCTCAACATACAGCTTAGGCCTGTGTCTCCGCGGTACACCACTTAGTAGGTACATACTGATTTCCACCATTCAGACCGGTATGTCTGAGGGAGGCAAACCGGTTAAGTAAGACTTTGTTTTCCTTTCTGGTGACGTTAACTTTGTCAAGTATTTGAGAACATTCCACACTTCTGAGAGCAATAACAGAAAAACACATCCAAGTTCAGCCGCTGCTCTTCTTATCAATATTTAATAACCAAAGAACATCCAAGCAAACGCTATTTTAATCCCCCTCATAGGCTTGTGTGACAGATAGTGTTTTAGAAGATGAATTTAGAACTAGGTCTGTTTTTTATGGATTCAAACAGCTTGCTATGAAATCCATTAGTGGGAGACGGGCCAGTCTTTGCCGGTTTGTCATTTTATTTTGGTTATACAAATAAAAAATTAGAAAATGGCGCAAGGATTCGACTTTAGTCAGACGTGCATATTCAATACAAGGCTGTAAATCATCCCATTTACAGTTTTGTTTCACTTCATAATTCAGTCTGAAGTCTCTTCATTCTGTTTTAAGAGCACTGGGCGCGGTTCTAAACCAATCACTGCCTTGATAACCAACGCAGTCACGTGGCTGTCTTTTGTGGTTTTCTTCATATAAACAAAAACATACGTATCCAAACGTACGAGGACTTCATCAGCAGAATCACAGACGCATTCAAAAGAGGAATCAGAGACATCCCATATGTGACTCGCTGGACTTCACAGGCAGAGTCCTACTTTTCCGTGACGGTACGGTTGTCTTCTGTTGATATGATCACATGGATTCTATCTGCATGTGTCCCTGCGCTGAACGGAGCTTCACTTAATCATCATACACCAGACGCTTAATCCCAGAATACTTTAAGAGCGTGTGCATGGGTTCACGGGCTGGAACCAGGCAGATCTAAACTCCATATTCTCAACCAACCTCTCTGCTATCTGCTCTGCTCTACCACCACAAACATTCCCTCTTCCCAACCAACCCTTCCTTCCTCCTAAATTTCAAACAGCCTCCACCCTAACCTCCAGCCTCCACCCGTCAACCACCAAAGCTACACAAACCATCCCCCCCTCCACCGACACAAACAGCTGGCTGCTCTGTGCTCCTGTTCAGCCATTCACAACAACATTACCCCCCCAACAAGCAGGGAACCCCTCACAGTTCATTAAAACAACAACACTACTGTAATCCAAAAAGCTGTTTACAGATGGAAACAAGTGCATTCTTTCCTGCTACAGTACATCAAAATATAACATGGGCATGTCAACGGTCACCGACCCACAGGGGGGAAGCTACGGACACTAGTGCCTGGGGCTGAGGCCCCGTCCACACGGACCAGATTGGTTTGTGAAACCGCATTAGTCTAGTGCGTTTGGGCCGACCGTCCAGACGGATCCCGCGGACCCGGTGCTCCGAAAACGCACTTTCCTGAAACCAGATCCCAGGGTGGCTTCAAATAAAAACTGACCTATGCGGTTTCGTGTGGACGCCTGAAACGCAAACGATGACGTCATTAGCCCCCCCCCCCCCACCAGCTGGGCGAATTTTTTTTGTATTATTGTTCTAGCTTTAAATACAGCCCCTTGGTACATTGAATTACTAACTGTACATTAAAACGTATTCCTGCTCAATTTAAAAGGTTGAATCTCCTCCTCGACTGAATACGTATCCGATCGGGGCCTGGCTGCCTTGATGTGGGCCGCAGCCTCAATGTGCCGCCCTGACGGAGAGAGCCATGGGTGGCTACACACCAGCGGCCACGGGACTCACCACGATCCAACGCCCCGACACTCACACCAGAGGCGGCTTACGTAACCTATAGAATCAGAGGCCGCTTCACTGGGCTCTGATCACAACGTTAACACAGTTAATCCATCCATCTTATTAAGGGCCACCTCAATGCAACTGTGGAGTGAGTTCACTAGTACTTGAATAAAGAGCAGTTTTGTGTATGCATATTTTGTGGACTACCAGTGTAAAAAAAAACACTTAAATATGTGTTTTGGTTCAATGCAAATTGATTTGTAGGTCCATCTCCATAGCTGAACAAAACTAGTGATCTGGTTTGAAAAAAAATCCTCATAAAGACTGATAATAAGTTCAAGCGTGCCGAGGAATTTGCAGGTTCAGCATGCTCATCTCTCTGCTCGTCTGACAAAACTGAGATGAGCTGGTTTGCATTTGAGTGAGACGGAGAGAACTGAATGAGAATTGTTGATCCTGTTTAAAATGTCAACACCTCAAATTGCTATCGCTCATTTTGATTGTACGTTTTACCAATATATTTGTATTTATATTGGTATGTAGCGGCAATATTAACGTGATCAGCATACAAGCCATACCAATAAACCATCCTTTAAAAGGCAGACAGAGAGGAGTTAGTTTGTGTATCATTTTATCCATCAATTATGACTAGTAAAGCGAGGAAAGTAAAGTTCACCTGCTCATAGTTTAGCCGCTGGGCCTCAGAGATCTCTTTAGGCTTGGAGTCGAGGATGTAATCTCCTGCAGAAGGGAGAAGTTGCATAAATAAAAGACAAAATGGTGACAGAACTTTCATTATTACACAAGGACAGCAATCCTTACACAGTTTAGTAAGGACAGGTTCTGTCAAACAGAGCTAATGTATGGAAAGCAGAATGGCTGGACGATAGATTATTGTTTGCATTAGCCACCCCTGATGTGAGCAATTCAAATTCAGTTATCTTCCATGCTATGTTTATATCATAAATCAAACAGCTACAAGGAAAATGTAGTCTTAAAAGAGTCAACATTATCGTTTTAGACTCCTGAATGCCTAAGTATGGCTTGAGCCAAGCAAAAAAACACGAGGACCCATCTCAGTAACCCTGAATAAACCTTCTAGTTATGAGGAGGCTAGGGGGTCAGAGAAGATACGACGGTTCCTATTCCAGTGACAGCAGCCAGGGTTCATTCCAAAGTGGATGTCCATCCCACAACATACAGCCCTCTGAGAGTATATCAAAAGGGGTCAGTACCTGAGCCCTAATAACATTGGAACGATGTGTGGCTCAGGCTTATAACCTATCACACATATCAACATATTCTGAAGTGATAAAAAAACACTGATTTCCAAAACCAAAGCAGAATAAGAAACAGCACACAAGGTGTGTATGGATTTATACAATCTGGGGTGAATAGTAATCAGCGATGAGAGATGTTTTAGGTTTGTGTGAGGATGAAGACCATGAAATACTACCAAGATACTCCATGAGTTGTTCAGCAGTGATGATCTCCATCATAGGGGGCATCTTGACCTGCAGAACCAAAACACACTACTGCTTACACTCCAACAAACCACCTGCACATGTTTGACACGTTACACTGTGGTGCTTTATCTCTAATCTCCCAGGCTCCTCACCTTCCAAGCCAGCAAAAGGACGTTCATGATGGCCAGTGAGTGGACAGGGCCCGTTCTCGTTCTGGGTGATGATGGGGGTGTTTTCCTCTTTCCATTTGATCCACTTGATGTGGTAGATGGACTGGCCGGCGGCGCCCCGGTCCTTGGCGCAGGAAACCTTAGTCTCATCAGCACCATCCTCGCTCTGCAGAGACAAGGCCAGACCCCGTTCCTCCAGGCACTCGCTGTTGAGTTCAGAGCTGGGGCAGGAATTGAGGTTGGAGAAGGACTCGAGTGAATCTATACTACGAGATTCTCCCACAAAGCGGATCGGGGTCACTCGTACTTGGCAATCCGTCGGATGTGGTCTGGTCAGCGGGGTTCTCGGACCTGACGCTGCTCGACGATATGGTAGTGTCCGGACAGAGATGTTTGGGTCTGACAGGCTTCCTTTGCTCGCCTCCATCACCACCTAAAGTGTCCTCCTGCACCAGACCCGTGCTCCTCACATCAGTAGGAGTCGAGAGTAGATCCCCCTTTCTGCTATCCACCAACTTTGAGGTGCCACCCTCGCTATTTCCTGAAGCCACCGCCGAGTCCTTCCCCATCCCGTTACTGGTCGCATCCCTCGGCCCCGGGTCGGGGTCCGGGTCCGTCCATGGCCCGTTCCCCACCACGTCGTCTCCATGCAATGGCAGGCTCTGAGTGGTGTTTGTTGGTTGTGGGTTCGCAACCGCCGGGATCCCATGGACGGCGGGGCTGGAGCCATCACTGCAACTACCGAGAACCAAACTACTACTGAGCGGAGGTTCACTCTTCGTGCATTGGTCGCTGGTTCCCCTCAGCCCAGACCCCGCGGCAGCATCCTTCACGTCCCCCGCCGTCCTGGGAGACGGGGAGGTCGTGTCTCTGGCTTCATGCACGTTTGCATTTTTCTCCATTTCGTTTTCCACAAACTGTCGACAGATTTTTTTTTTTTTTAGCTCAATTGCAGCTCTAGCTTCAGTCCCGCAGACGCCATGACGACTCTGTCCGTGACGTCACGGGGGTGTGGAGCTCGGGTCCGAGCGGCAGGGGGCGCCAGAGAGCGGCGGGGAAAAGGCGTCACCATGGAGATCCACACCATTAACCATCCAAACCATCACCATAGAAATCAAAACCATCACCATCCACACCAACACCGTAACCATGGAGATCCACACCATCACCATGGGTGTTCCAACTATGCTATGGTTTAGTCACATGGTACAGCCACAACTATATGAATCCAAATGGACAAAAACCTGTTTGGTCATTTCTGTTGGCCTTTATTAACTAACAGACGAGCTGAGTGAGATCATCTGGCCTTTTATCATTTAGGAGACTTAAGGGTACTACCGCTGTTGGCCACTTGAGGGCAGCATTGAACAAACAGACCAACCTTCCTGACCGACCCCTCATCATTAAAACAGAATGGTGTGGGTTATTTTCCTTTCACTTTAAACAATGATCAATTTAAATTGTTTATTCATTCAAGGATTATGGTGGGCCAATAATAAACGTTATTTTTGATATGTCCCTTTTCCTGGTTGAACACACATTAGAAGGGATTTGTTTGTTTTCTGCCGTCATCCCATCAATATTTTTTACCAGATTTGATACACAATGACCTTGAACAAATATTCGGATTATTCTTAGTTTCAAGAATTATTTTCCAGAACTTTATTTTGTTTTGAGGTGTTCCTAGAAGCCCGGTTCAACGGCCCCGGAAGGGAGGAACCAGCAGCCTGACGTCAGCCGGCTGGGGAGGACAGATACTGTGTTGTGAGACACACACACACACACACGCACACACACGCACACACGCACACACAAACGCAGCGTTGTGAGGAAACACGCTCACGCACGCGCCCGCGCACCCGCGCACGACCTGTGTTGTGGTGCTACAGGAAGCTGCTCCTTTTAAGTGAACCGTGCGGCTCAGTGTGGACCGGGGCGCTTCACGGAGTCGGTTTACGGTACCGAGTCAGTTTGGATCCACTTTATAACCTGAGACATGAACCTCCGGGAGGTCCTGCTGGTCTGCTGCCTGCTGGGGACCGTGGGAGGTGAGTTAGACTGATGTCCAAACCAGTGAGTGAGGAGAGAGGTGGCGTGGATAGTTCGTGGGACAGGACCAGGAAGTGTTGAGGGTAATCGGATCTAGACAACATGTCAGGCGGGGGCTGGGGAAGTTCTGCAGCCCTGCTCTTCAGAACAGTGCTACATTATTACAGGAGCTGCAGGGTGGTTAACATAGTCGAGACATGGGACTACAGGTTAACATGTTCATGTTAGAGACATGGGAGTCTGGGACTACAGGTTAACATGTTACTGCGTGAGGCATGGGACTACATGTTAACATGTTAATGCGTGAGGCATGGGAGTCTGGGACTACAGGTTAACATGTTAATGCGTGAGGCATGGGACTACATGTTAACGTGTTAATGCTTGAGGCATGGGACTACATGTTAACGTGTTAATGCTTGAGGCATGGGACTACAGGTTAACATCTTAGAGAGGACTACATGTTAACATGTTAATGCTTGAGGCATGGGACTACAGGTTAACATGTTAGAGAGGACTACATGTTAACATGTTAATGCTTGAGGCATGGGACTACAGCAGGGCTATTCAACCTCCTTAACAAGTGGGCCGAAAAGGAAAACCACTGGGGGTTCATGGGACACACAGAGTAACACTACATGAATGAATCGCCACAAATAAATCGTACTTAAAGTAGTGTTAACTTAATATATATAGTACTATTACATGGAATAAACTTGTCAGATGCATTCCTTCCTTCTTCACTTTTAATCGTGTCATTATAAAAGATTTTGTTCTCACGTATTTTGGACACGTATTTAGAATTCAACAATGTTGTTTGAATCATCACAAAACAGAACTACTGTACATATGAGATATTTTGAGCCAGTGAGTCAGTGAGAAAGATTGTACTGCCTTGTTTGCCTAGTTTGGCTCATCCTGAGACACTCATGCAGCTTCTTATAGGTCCCTTGTTCTGATGGCATTCATGAGAAAAGCTAGACTCACACGTATCGGTTGAGCCAAACATTGTCAGAATAAGTGATGCCAGTTCCTGATTGTGGGGTACTGATACTGGCTAGTATCACCGGCTATACACAGAAACCTGATTTGCATGCAACTATGTTTCTCCTTTTATTTTATTTATTTTTTGCATGCAACCTCTTGCGGGCCAGAAAAAAATTAAGAGGGGCCGCATTTGGCCCACGGGCCGCTAGTTGAATAGGCCTGGACTACAGGTTAACGTGGGGCCCTTCGGGGGGCACACCGTGTTAGAGACGCAGGTAGGACTACAGGTTTACCAGGCGGTCTAGAAGTTACCTCGACCCCAGGATCAGGTCGTGAACTCTGAAGCGTCCCCTATGAGCAGATCAGTTCTTAATGTTCCTTCAGACAAAACAAACTTCTCCAAGAAGTGGGCCAAAGCGAAGCGTTGGTTTGTTTCCCGTCGTTCAAGTGAATATCTGGACCCCGCTCCTTTATGTGCATGCTGAACATCCGGTGTAGCAATGAACCAGAACACCAACACGGGGTGTGCTTCTGCAGCGGTCGTTTTTTTTTATTGCATACATTTGTTAATTAGTATTCGTGACGTGAGTATTCATTAATCATTAGTAAGGCCACCGAACCTCTTCTGTCCCACCGCAGTGCTTCCCCCTCCTGTGTGGGCGTTGTTCAGCAGCCCATAACTACCGTCGGTCTGCTTCCTAACGTCAATCATAGACCTGTGGCCTTTCACTGTGTCCGATATGAGCTATGACTGTTATCGCCTTGTTTCTAGTCTGAGTGAGGTAATACACGCTCTGCATCGGTGGCTGCAGAGTGCAGACCCAGGTTATGGGACAGCAGCAACACACCTGTTCTGTCTTTACTTTGATGGGATGTGAGATCTTATTCCCAGCTGTGTTGAGGGTTCAAACGTCATGAACAGCTCTGGAAGTCAGTGTGCAGAAGTTTTTAAATATCACAATTTCCCTCAGTAAGTAAGTTATTTGGGTAAAATGCACCACACATTCTGTTCTACCCAATATTAAAAACCTTTTTAAACACAGTAGTTAGTCAATGGTGGATATCAGCAACATAGCAACCGGTACTGTCAACCATGTCAAAGTGCTGTGCTGCAAAGTCTGTAGTCTGCAACCCATCCAGGGAATAAATCCCCAGGGGAAGATCAATCAATACATTGATCTCCTTATCTCCTGTCTCCTTATCTTATCTCCTTGAACCTAGATGAATCATTATGGTTCATCCAGACATAGGTTTACCTTTTCAGTTTTATCTCAAGAGAAGTGGTAGGTGGATTGGTATATTGGGGCCTCTTCAATTAGCTTTTCTTCCTAGCATCAGAACGCTGTGAGACATTGTGGGAAGGAACCAGTTGATGGTTTATGACAGATGCCGATGTTGGCAGTTGGCTAGCCTGCATGCTATAAGATTGTTTTGGTTGATACTAAAGGAGCTTAAGGTCAAACAGGTCAAGGTTTACACCTGCTGGTCATGTGAATAATAGTCATCATGCATTCTAATATGAGCGTGCAATTGGCCTATTATTTAATGCCCCTGTTAAACAAATGCAGGCTTATGATCCCACAAAGGGCCCAATTGATCCTAAACAACACTGCCTGGACCCAAAAGAGGAATCAGCCCGCAGGCCTTCCGTTGTGGAGCCTATGTGCATATTATGTTGAGTGGAGGTGAATCAGTTATTTAGCGTTCACTAGAGAGCAGGTTGAGACTCATGATGGTGGCCAACATGGCACACAACTAGAATCGGTCACTTCTCATTATGCTGATGGACCTGTTTTAAAAACATTAACGTGTGTTATTGATCGGTTGGTAGGCCTTAATAGAAGTGAGCAATCATTCACATGTAGACTCCGGTAAATGGGATTGCCTTTTTCCTTTGCATCATTCCCAGAATTATGGGCTTTAAATTGTCACATCATTGGTAGATTTCCCGGGAAATATTTTGATTCTTTTATTTTTTTTATACGTTTTCTTGTTGTAGTCTAACTCTGGCCATTATGTCGGTGCAACCCTGTCAGATGGGTCCTGTGGTCCACCATGACTCTAGTTGGGCGTGACTCTAGTGGCTAAAACACAGCCTATCGGTTGTTTGGGATAACTCCTCCGACAGCTACTGTGCAGCGCCAGGAGACCCACGCAGAGAGCTGGGGTTTGAGGCCTGCAGCCCCTCACCGTTCTACTTTGTTCCAGGGATTAGGGCGCTTACGATACAGACGGTGTCGTCAGCCATGCAGGGTAACCAGCAGCTTGTCTGACGTGGACAGAGATCACACGTCTATCTCAGGGCGATCTCTGTGCTGTTTACTATTCGATCATTCTTCCCTTTGTTTTCTCGCACTCAAACAGGGCTTATTGTTGGACGGTTTTCCTCCTGAGTCATTCCTCGACATGTTGTCTCTTGCCTGGCCAGGCCTCCAGCGGTGAACCTTGGGTCCTTTCAGTTTGAATGTATATGGGAGTGTCCAAATGAATCAGTTCCTGTTACTAACTAGAGCTTGCTCTAAGGGGCTTTTACACATTGTGGGCCAAGGGGGTTCATTCCACTATTTGCTTCAAACACAGTGCCTAAATAGCCAGCGTGAACCAGGGTCAAGAGGCCTGATCTCCCACTAGCCAATCCCAATGTAGAGGACAATATCTGTGAACTCTTGACCAACAGAAAGGTGTGAAACTGGGTCAAGTAAGCTACGGGCTAGCCTGGGGCTAAGTAGTGAGCATTGTGAAAGCCCCTTCCTGCTGATTCCTCTGTGCCAAATACCTACGGTTCAGTTATGCATCAAAAGCTGTCAGAGCAGGAATGCTGTGGAAAGGCTAAGAGTCCTAACAGTTTAAATGCCGGGGAGTAGAGACCTTATTCTCTTTGCAAGGATAATATATATTTTATTGTGCTTTGTTTCTACAGGACATTGTACTTCATTTATAGAAAACCTAACAATGGTTTGGTATGTGACATACTTCACATTTATTTTCAAATTGTACTTAGTAATTAATGGTTGTTGTTAAGTTCTTTTTGACAGCGTTGGTAGCATATTATAGCAGCATAATCTTATTTACAGCTTAATCCACTTTTATGAGTGCATATTTTATTGAGCGTTAGAGCAGTGATGTGGAAGAAGAGACTGACACACTAAACCAAACCTTACTAGGTAGTTGAAGAGAAATTGTAAAAAACACAATTAATGTCAGCGATAAATAAATACAGGGTGCTTTTTCTAAATATTTCCATGCTGTTCATACAGCTTATTAAAATGTATTTGCCCCTTAGAGACAAGTGTTTGTAGATCGCCTATCAATGTGCAATTTGTAATCTTGCCTGTCGGACATCAATATTGTCAGGTTTGATTCGGTTTGTACACCCTTTGATGCAAATAATGTGAGAGATGCCAATAATCATATTTGGCCAAATGTGGCAAGGTGCTTCAGCCAATGGTTGAGAGGGAAGTCTCCCTTCTCACAGTATACTCTGCTGCTGCAGACTGTCTAATGATAGAGTGGCACGCACTTTGCTATGTTTTCTAAGTGAGTACAAAAGTTTCCACTCTTACGCATGCCAATGATACAGTGTGTTATGTCCTAGAAGAATCTACAAATCCCTTTCCCTCCCCTCACTGCTCCACTACGGTCACTCTGGCATTATATCTGGTTGATGTTTACAATGTAGTCTTCTTTCCCGTATTTCCACATGGGCTGTGCACAAACAGAAATTCAAGGTAGACTCACTAAGAGCTGTTTCACTGACACAACTTTTTCTGTATGCATAAACAAAAGGACAGCAGCAGAAAATAACCAGTTTGTCTTGTATTATCTCCATTAACCTACGGTGAGGCAGAAGGTAGACCCTATTCCCTGGATAATCCAATCATCTATGTGCTTGTGCCTTCTGTTTTGGGTATCAAGCGTTGTCTGTTGTTTTCTCTGTTGACTCTTTAAATCAAGTAACGGCATTAAACAAAACTGCCTGCTGTAGGGAGAAGGGAAGTGGCAGCATCTCTTTACCCGGGACAAGTTTATAGACCACAGTATTGTTGTCGTCGTGAACAGACTACCACATGCTGACCTTTCCTTAATCTTCATCTTTTCCCTTGCCCTTGTTGTGTATTTCATTCATACATCGGCATCATCTCTGTACCCTGATGCTGTACATGTCCGCACATCCGGGGGGTGTTGTAACTGGTCAGTGACCTCCCTTTTTGACCTTCCTCTCGGTATGGTTTCCAGGGCAGTTTGCGAAGTCTCTGAACCAGTACATCCGTCACTATGAGGGGCTGTCCTACGACACTGAGGCGCTGCACAGCAGCCACCAGCGGGCTAAGAGGGCTGTCTCCCACCGAGACAAGACGCTACAGCTGGACTTCCACTCCCATGGAAGGTGAGTCGCGTCACATCACTCACTACACACCTCTCCACGCTACACACATCATGCACACACTATTCCGGGGTTTAGAAACATGATTAGCTCCAATCAGAGGGACTCAAAGGTCCACTGTTCTTGCCATCATTGTTCCAACCTGTGATGTGTAAGAAACACAAAATACTAGATTATAGCCCACAGTGGGGCGGGTCAGTATATGGATATTATGCATATCATGACATGAGACCAGATATCTTTCTGTCTCACTGTGTTAAAATTTGAACCATCCCGACAATATTGTCTCGATATCGAGGGTTTTATCCAGTAATATTGCTGTTTGATCCTGTCCATATGGCCCTAGGCCTCAGGCAGACTAACGCCATGGTTCTAAGGTCCGTTCCTTCAGGGCTGTTGGGAAGGTGGCCCTCTGCGCAGTGCTCCTATTGGCGCAGAGCTCTTGTTGTTTAAAGGTTGTATCAGCGATGTTGGGTGACGTCACTTCTGTTGGCATCTGAAGCAAGACCCTAAACAAACAGAGCCAGCTCGCCCCTCTCTTCCGTGTTTCGTGCATCCAGTAAAAAACGATGATAAACGCAGCGCGAATCCCCACAACACCCTCCCCTTGTCGCTGATTGGTTGGAATACTATTTATTTTGGTTTTGAGTGGTTGGTAGTACCATTTGTTTTTGTGTGCAATCTCGGAGCAATAGGCTGCCTACAGAGACGTGTTTTTTGACGGCCTGCTTATTGAGCGGGCAGCTAGCGGATCGTGAGGGAAGACCAGATGAATGTCATCATTTATGTTATGGCCTAGCATCATTCACTGATGCAACCTTTTAAGCTGCAGTCACTGAGCAGTCGAAGCAGAACACATCCTTTCTGGCCCCCGGAGGTCTCTCGATGTGCTTCCTGTTTTCAGAAAGTCAGCTGTGTTGATAAGCAGTTGAACTAAGAGGCGTGTCCTGTAGTTTCCCTGGGGACGGGGGAAAGCAGCTGCAGGAGGATTTGATCAGTTTCCGATGAGTGCAAGGTGCCGCGATGGGAGAGGTTAGTGACGACTGAGATGTTGGCATCTAGTGGTAATTTCAGGCATCGGCGAGTGATAAAGTATGGTTTCAGACAGTAGGTTACAAACAGAAGCAAACAGGGTCGTGGGAGAGCTGCGAAAAAAAGAAAGGATCAGAAATGAAGGACTTTCAGGATTCATTACCAGTCTTTTATTTTAGATTTGTCCAGGGCACTTTGTAAGGATTTAAAGGTTTTTGTTGTGTTGATTTGAACAATGACACCTAGCTTTGTTTCCTAAGCAGGCGCTGTTGAAGATGGTACAAACACCCCCCTACTGGGGTGCTTAAGGCAAAGTTATCCATCTGGATATACTTGGCTTGCCGCTTATTTAATTTCATTTGTCAATATTGCAGCAAACTTGCTTCTATTGCTCAGGTTTCTGTGCTTTCATTACGATATGGGTCAGGGTCAGGAGCTCAACATCTCGTTTGGCTCTGTGCGTCCGAACCTGATACTACTGCACACTGCCTCGTTCCATCCCGCCCAGCTGTTCATCCACAGCAGCGAAGGGATTTCCCCAGCGAGGGAGGGCGAGGTCGGGGAGATGTCTGGGGATTGACCCACGCATGCTGGCCAGTCCCTGATTCACTCATCAGGGCTCGGAAAGAGAGGGGGGTTATCAATACGTGACGTGTGAGAGTCCAAGGCTTCAGTCAATGGGTCTTTGCTCTTCGCTCTCACCATGTCATCGATGCATCTTTAGCTGATTATTTTGCCTAGGTTTTAAGACTCTTAATGCTGATTTAAACACGTGGCTTTAAATGTTGCAGAGTGGACATGGTGCTGCACTCTGCAGGAATGCAGCAGGAAGGCTTTGGGGGAAAGTGTAGGGAGTTGAACTTGACCCCTGGAAGCAGGAATCCAGCGTCCGTTCTCCGTGTCATCAGGTCCCTCTGGTCCCCAGCGTGAATCCACTGCTTGTTCCTCTCTCTGGGAGCGAGTGGGGAGGGTGTTGTGGTAATTGTCCTGCTCATCCAGCCCGAATCAGGATTAACTTGCTAATCTTGCGCGAGGCTGCGGCTGGAGGCTTGCTGGGGGTTGCATCATGTCCGACCAGAGCGACAAACGGCACCGCACCACAAACCCCCACACATCCTGTCCCGCGGAGTGAGGCACAGGTGCGCCGTAATCAGCGCTCCTCAATGTTAAGCCAAATTGTGTTTTATTAACACACTGTAACTGTTGGCTCTTTATTGGATTCACATTTTGACCTGCAACACGATCAATCATGATCACGTCTACAGCCTTCTCTTTATCACGGTTCTCCCTGTCCGGGTGATGGGCTGTGATGTAATGGGTGGTGACTGTGAGCCTCCCCAGTGATGGAGACCTTTCTGGATGGAGCTAAATGCACCGTTACTCATCTGCCATATTTACATTTACATTTAGGGCATTTAGCACACACTTTTATCCAAAGTGACTTAAAATAAGTACTTCTGTCATAAGAAGTGAAACAATATATCGCTGTCAGTACAGTAAGGATGTTCATAGAACCAAGCTAGGCTAATCCATTCCCCGTGTACAGCAATGCTAGCAACTACTGCAGATTCTACACAATTAGGTACTATGAATAAGTGCAATGTAGATTAAGTGCGCACATTAAGTGCCAGGACGTACAACATACAACGTTGGCCGGAAAGGGGCTGGGTGGCTATGCAGAGTCGAGGTGAACTCTGAACAGGGGAGGTTTGAGTCTTTTGCGGAAGCCTGGTGAGGGACTCTGCGATCCTGACATCGGCAGGGAGCTCGTTCCACCACTGGGGTCCCAAAACAGATGCAGGAGAGAGTGTTGTGTCAGTACCAGGGCGGACCACTGATGGACACAGACGGACCGCGGCACGCAGGTCTTCCTGGCTCACGAGAGGGCTGTGAGTCTCTGGCGTTGAGCGGGTTACGGGGCCAGTTGATTACCACTCGTAATCAACTTGAGAGCCAATAAACTCCAGACGCTGTTTTTACTGTTCCTGCTCCACGTGTCGTGCATAAATGTCGTGGGGACAAGATTTAAAAGCTCAACCAAGATACTCAAGGAGCACACCTAGATGCACATGTAATACCTGCTACTAGTAATACTATTCTACTACTACTACTACTACTACTACTATTTAACTACAACTGTCAACTACTATTTCTACTACTCGTCCCTGATCTACTATCTTCACCAACTTAATCTTCAAGACCTTTGTTGTTTACACGTCACACAGAAGGGATCTCTGTGTATCCTAATTGCCCCTCTAAACTAGTGTACTACAGAGTGATGTCTACGTAGGGAATCAGGGAACAACGTGGCCGACTCGAGTCTTTGAAGAGCACCAGATCACTGAGTTCCATCCCCCATACTGCAGCCAGGCTGCTGTTATGCACTCAGAGCTGATGGCTCTGTGAAGACCTCCATGACGGCGGTCTACCCCCTGGGTGCTGAGTCTGGGGGGGGAGAGGAAACGAGCCAACGTGATTGGCTGTTGCATCGTAAACATTGACATTGATACCTTGATCATTTGATGTTTGATATTGTAGGTTTGATGTCATCTATACCCCATTTTCTGTAAACAAAGTGCCCTGATACTGTAAAGGATTTACTAGGGCTGGGTAAAAATATTGATTCATCAATGCACCGCAATTTATTTGTTCTCAATTCAATTTCGATTCAGAATTTTTTTTAAATCGATTATTTCCATAAAAAAATGAAGCATGCTCAGTCATTGTAATCTAGAAGCGAGTATGCCTAAATGTACATGTCCTTTTACATTGGTCCATGTTATGATTATTACTTTTATGCTGCAAGTTTAGCTCGGGAACAATACTATACAATGGTGTGTTCCCTTTTAGCTAGTTAAAGCACGATGAAATGGTTAATTCATTTTGAAATGGTGAATTCTAAATAATATTTAGGTATTTTTGTCATCGGCACGTATTATTGAATCGATATCGAAGCAATTGGATCAATATCGAATCAAGACCTAAAGAATCGTATTGAGTGTGAGGTACCTGGCAACACCCAGCCCTAGGATTACTCCCTCCGTCCAGTAGGGTATCGGGCTGATGCCTGTGATGTAGATCCCCCCCCATCCCTGTAGGGAGGGGAGGGTGTTTTAGAGCCGCTCCCTGCAGGGCTCTCCACGTTTCCCTCAGCCTCTGAAGCACGGGTCATGTGCATCTCATGGGACCTGCCTTTACCATTCAACACACACGGGGTAACAAAAGGATTAGTACAGCGCGGGGCCCACTCACTTGTTCTCCTCAGGCTCCAGGCTCCTCCTCACGAGACACGCCTCAAAGCCCCGACTTGTGGGACTATAGTCCTGATGTGCTTCTTCTCTTCAATCATCAGAAAACCTTTATGAAACTCTTTTGATTTTATTTATTATTGTGTTAAATGTTAGCACATTATGGTGTTGTGGAGTGTCATTTAAGCCCCTTGATTTACTACAGAGTTAACTTGTTTGGGGGCCTTTTTAGAAACCATTTGCCACAGAAGCCCAATTGGCTGAGGGCGTACAGACCAGACATGCCGTTTCACCGTCTTTCTGCCAAAGGCCTGGTTATTTACCGATTTTTAGGCTTCATTGCGGAGCTGACCTAAATTATGTCCTGCCGGGCTTGACGCTAGAACCTTTTGAGTCTGATGCTGGGCCAACATTCCTGTCTAAAAGAACACATCAGGCCTCTTCCATGTGGTCCCTCTGTTTCGAGGGATTAGGCTGCCGCGTTTTTGTTACAAGGCCGAACGTGTCATGTTGGTTGAGGTTATATCAACCAACAGACATAACCTCCACCAGCCACTCACTCGTTTCCTAGAACAGGCCTGCAGGGTAGACTGACATAACGGAGCCACCTTCAGACCCATAGAACCTGAAAGACCACAACAAACCTTTTCTGGGATTTAATTCCTTCATAGTTTCTCAACATTTGCTTTGTTTGAGCACAAAAACCAAATGATTTAATTTTGTGTTTTCTCACTCTACTTTTTTTTTTGCCTTCTCAAATGATGAGACTTTACAAAGTGAACTTTGAATCTGAACAAAGGGAGGTTCAGAGAGAAGAACAGCTGAGTTATCGACACACCCTTCGATTCATATTAATTCATAATATAATAACATCCTTCCCCATTGTTGGAAATGAAGAAAGACCTGAAATATGCAGCTGCTCCTGCAGCAGAACATATTAAAAGCTAGGAAATACTTTCTTCAAAATTACAGATTTGCAAAAGTTAAGTTTTTCTGTAAGTGCGACCATAGTTTCCCTGTCCAAAGTCCAGAAAGGTGTAAAGAATGTGTTCAGTCATGGTTTTCTCTCTGTTTTTCAACTCCAGGTACTTCAACCTACGGATGAAACGGGACACAAAGTTATTTTCTCCTGACGTCGTCATAGAAGTTTCCGGGGTGGAGGAGCCAGTGGACACGTCTCACATTTACACTGGGGAAATATTTGGTAAGACCAGCCAATCCCTCCAGAACATTCTTGGATTAGTAAAGTAAATGTCGATGGAAATTCCAATGAAACCCCATATGTAAGTGGAGTCTTCATTTTGGTAACTTTCTAAGTATAACCCATGATTTCAAGGAGCGACGTGTAAGATATGAGTTTAAGACATTTCAAAAATGAACTACAATTATCAACAGATTGTAAGGAAATAACAGTTTTTGAGATAAAAACATGTTTTATGTATTGTGTACGTATCATGTACGATGTAACATGTTGCAGTGAGTTTACCTAAAGGGAAACTTGCGGATAATGGCTGCAGCTTTCCTACACAATACAGTTAAGGTCTAAGGTCTGTTAAGGTCTAAGTCAGCCATTTGTTGATATCCGGTTCAAAGCAGTGGGAACACAAATGGGTTGAACACCACAACTTCCTGATAGTATGCTGCCCCCTATTGGTTCGGAGTGTGGAAGTGCACCTTTTAAAACCGAAAACGTGGGATCTTCTTCCCTTCCTGGTCTCACGTTCCCCTCCGGTGTGTTCAGGGGAGAAGGGGACGCTGACCCACGGGTCGGTGGTCAACGGCCGCTTCGAGGGCTTCATCAAGACTCAGCAGGGCGTGTTCTACGTGGAGCCCACCGAACGCTACCTCAAACGCCAGGACGCAGCCTTCCACTCCGTCATCTACCATGAAGAACGATATCCGTGAGTCTGCCTCACATCAACTTCTACGTTACACTCAATAGGAAAGCTATTGACTTTAAAGGAACATGCAAAAGACAACATTTCACCCAATATCTTTGTTCATATATTATGTATCTGGGTCTAAACTGCTAAACTACTTCAGTATAGTTGTGTCTGTGTTCATTCATTTAAATGTTTGCAGCCGAGTGCCGTTCTCAACGTACCCGACCGTTCTTGTCGCAGCACAGTCACATGTTCATCCCTTGTCTGTTTGCATTATGCTGTCACCAGCGGGTTACAAGGCTCTTTACAAGATAACATTGAGTAGACGGACTAGAATAAACAAAAGCATACTAAACCAGGAGAGGATGGATGCAGCAGTATAAAGCGCCGCAGTAAAAGCTGTTTTATGACAATGATCCGGTAAAGCGGCGACAGACAGGGCCACCCCACTCTCCTCTGGCAGCGCCCTGCGGAGGCAGCCCGGTGTCATTCAGCTCTGGGACTCTGGGACGAGGAGCGGAGCGCTGCCAGGGGAGAGGGGGGAGGGAGGGGAGGCAGGGGAGGCAGGGGAGTGAGGATCTGGGAGGGGAGGGGATAGGAAGGGGATGGAGGGTTGGTTTAGAGACGTAGAGGGAGCTTGCACATGCCTAGCTTGGGTCAAGTGATTCAGGAACCTCACGCAGACAGGAAGCCAGCGTGGAGATGCTTCAATCATTGTTTTTAATTGCTTGCTCCGCGGCGGCCTTGGCAGCATTCTGCACCGAGCGGGAGAACGGTTGACGTCAGCGAGACGGTGGCTGAGGCTCGGGATTGGATTCATGTAGTGGGGTCTGAGGGGGTGGGAGGGGGGGGGCACCTGAAGGCTGGAGGAGCCTCTCGTATGAGGGGCTCCTCGGACAGGACGCTGGAGAACAGGACAGTAACAGATGGAGAGGAGAGCTGAGGGAAGGGGTCGCGGTGTAGAAGGACACAAGGACGAGGGAAGATTATAAAATACAGAAATAAACAATGCAATGGATTCATTTATTATTTATGAGCACATCCTTGTGATCATAAATAAAATCGAAATAACTACATTTAGATTTAGTATGAATAATACAACTAAATAACAGTAGATGAAAGCTAACTAACAAATTCAAGATGCACTTGTACTACAGGCATCATGGAACAGTCTAACAGATGTTAGTGTACAAACAACAAATAACTGCTTGGTCGAAGATTGGACCTGGTTTGGAGGTATGACCGTCGATGACGGGGGATCTGTACGATCTGTACGGTGACTCAAACGCTAGACTCGAAGAAACATAACTTTTAATCCCCTTCTACTCCTCCTGGATCATCAGAAGTTTGACCACGGGCTGAGAAGAATCTCTGAATGTGTTGCCTGCAGGTCCTATCGCCCCAACCAGCCGGGCGGGTTCACTCAACGGAGACTGGCACCAGACACAACTTGTGCTCTGTGTCTGATCTCCTCTGTCGGGCCACAGAAACCACCGCATACAGAGACAGAAGGGGAACCTTCTACTGTGTTCATGTCGTATTCCACCGGCTTCTGATGTTAGTGGAAGAGAAATGATTGAGGATATATTTAAGAAACGCTTGTTTCCAAACACCTTTGTTCCCGGTCCGGTGTGGTGCAGGCCCGGTGATTTGCATATGAATCAGGGGGCCGTTACTCTCTCGGACAAAGAGCGCTTTAGCCGCCGACATTGAAAACACAGGAGGTAGTCAGGAGGGAAATGCATTGTTCCCCCCCCTGTGTGTGTGTGTGTGTGTGTGTGTGTGTGTGTGTGTGTGTGTGTGTGTGTGTGTGTGTGTGTGTGTGTGTGTGTGTGTGTGTGTGTGTGTGTGTGTGTGTGTGTGTGTGTGTGTGTGTGTGTGTGTGTGTGTGTGTGTGTGTGTGTGTGTCGGTCTGGTGACAAACACGAGGCTTGCTGGGGAGAAGTAGTGACATAATTTATGCTGCTCTGATCCAGAGTCTCTTGAATATTATTAAGTATCTTCTTATTAAGCGCCATAAGAATTGTGGTCAGAAGGACTCTGGAGTTGGCAGCTGAGTGGGTTGGAGTGGCGCTCTACTTTCATGGCTTTGACTTTGGTAGAAAATCCCTTTTAAACAGAAAGAGGGACAATTGCTTACTATTACAATAACTATTTATGTTGAGCAACGTTCATAGTTTTCCCATAGTCCATATCTTCCAGTGGAATGGCGTTAAGTGGTTTCTGTTGCTTTCATTTCTGTTTTATATAAAAAAAACTTGTCATCACTTGCGTCAGAGAATTTCAATGTATTGTGCATAGCCCTGTTCCAATTACACTGAATAATAGAACAGATGGAAGAAATGAAACGTAGTAGCATGGCAAAACAAATTCAACATGAGCAGTAAATCATGATGCCTATTATGTCGATCCATTTAAAGATGGATCGAGGCCTGGACTATTCTTACTTTATCCTGCAAAATCGTTAAATACTTTATTCATTGTAAAAGACGACTTACTCAAAATGTGAGTCAAATGTGAACTCTGAGCACACTGGCATAAAAATGCTTTTATTACCTTTTATTTTGACCTTTAATACCTCCTGATTAAGGAGGATATTATTTCTCAGGTGACAGACGTGCCTTCAGCAGTGTCTTAGTTTGCTCTGGCCAGAACCGGGTCAGAAAAGAGCAACGCAGTCTAAACTCCTCTCCTCTCCCACTCTCCCTCCTCTCCTCTCCTATCTCCTCTCCCCTCTCCTCTCTCCCACTCTCCTCTCCTCTCCTCCTCTCTCAGATTACCCCCATAAGTACGGCTCAGAGGGTGGCTGTGCGGACCACTCTGTGTTCGAGAGGATGAGGAGGTACCAGGAGTCGGCCGCGGAGGAGCCCGTCCAGGTGGGAGTCTGCACCACACTCAGCTCCCCAGTCTCTAGTCTAGACCCCCGGTCTCTGGTCCAGACACCCTGGTCCTGGTCTCTGGTCCCGCCCCCTGGTCCTGGTCTCTGGTCCCGCCCCCTGGTTCTGGTCTCTGGTCCCGCCCCCTGATCTCTGGTCCCGCCCCCTGGTCCTGGTCTCTGGTCCCGCCCCCTGGTCTCTGGTCCTGGTCCAGACCCCCTGGTCCTGGTCTCTGGCCCCGCCCCCCGGTCTCTGGTCCCGCCCCCTGGTCCTGGTCCAGACCCCCTAGCCCTGGTCTCTGGTCCCGCCCCGTGGCCCTGGTCTCTGGTCCCGCCCCCTGGTCCTGGTCTCTGGTCCCGCCCCCTGGTCTCTGGTCCCGCCCCCTGATCTCGGTCTCTGGTCCCGCCCCCTTGTCTCTGACCCCGCCCCCTGGTCCTGGTCTCTGGTCCAGTGGATACCAGGGCCAGCCTCCAGGCGGGGGGGGTGATGAACCTTAACCTCTGAATCTGAGCTGCAGGCGCCTGCATAGATATTATTGACTACTGTCACTTCTGCTCCGGGTTGAAGAACTGATCAGGGGACTGATTAGATGTTTTGACCTGGATGTATAGACGGTTTGTCTTGTATTTATAAAGTGAGTAGGACCTCAAGTCCTACTCACTTTATAAATAAAGTGGGTTATATTTTATCACCTTCAGGTGATAAAATATGTCTCCCTTATCTTACTCATCTGTCATATTAAAAACATTTCCTCCAGAGTCTATTGGGGTCCACACACACACACACACACACACACACACACACACACACACACACACACACACACACACACACACACACACACACACACACACAGGCACACTGTAAGCAGGCCCTCAGTCGGTCGCTCCCTGTGCATGGCTCCTCAACCCTTGCTGTCTGTCCGTCTGTTGGGGGGACCAGAGCCATCAGAGCCACTCGGTGCTGGATGAGGAGGACCTTCCTCCTGGTCCCGTCATCCTGAGGAAGAAGAGGGCGGTGGCGATGGAGAAGAACACCTGCCAGCTCTTCATCCAGACCGACCACCTCTTCACAAAGTACTACGGCTCCACCGAGGCCGTCATCGCCCAGGTACAGGCTCACGCGCGACGGCCGATCTGGTGTGATGCTTCTTTAAATCCACGGCGTCCTTTTATAACGGGAGGTTCTGTTCTTCAGATCTCCAGCCACGTCAAGGCCATCGACTCCATCTACCAGGCCACCGACTTCCTGGGCATCAGAACCATCAGCTTCATGGTCAAAAGAATAAGGGTGTGTGTGTGTGTGTGGGTGTGGGTGTGGGTGTGGGTGTGGGTGTGGGTGTGGGTGTGGGTGTGTCTCCCCTTCTCCTACCATAGTTTTCCTTTCAAAGGTCATATTTTCCAATGCTGAACTGCAGCCAGTTTTAATATAAAGACAAAAAGATTTGACCATAAACCCATGAATAATAATGACCTAAATAAGATATTTAGTAACCAGACCGCCTAGAGAAACTGATTCAACGACGCTGGTCACCCTTTCCTGTCTGATGAGCGGCTCTGTTTCCTGTTTAGATTAACGGGACAGTGGAGGAGAAGGATAAGAACAACCCCTTCCGGTTCCCCAACATCGGCGTGGAGAAGTTCCTGGAGCTGAACTCGGAGCAGAAGCACGACGACTACTGCCTGGCCTACGTCTTCAGTGACCGGGACTTTGACGACGGCGTGCTGGGCCTGGCCTGGGTGGGGGCGCCGTCAGGTTGGTCCCACAGCCGCAAAACCACAGGCATACACCTCCAAAACTAGGTGTAAGCATAACTCCAGGGTTCTTGTAGATCTCCAGGGTTCTTGTAAGTGGAGCCTGCACTTTAATTCAGTGTCTGAAACCGCGGCACAACAATGAGCCACCAGCACGGCCCCGGCGTCACGTTGCTCTGGACAGATGGAAGGATGGAAGGATGCGCCGTAAGAGCCTGCAGCAGTCCCTCATTATGTGATGTGCTCTGCCTGTGTTTGTGGCCCGCCCCCTTTAATCACTAGACTAGCGTCTCTCTCCTCGACAGACTGAGGCTATTTCTTGAGGACCGATAAAGAGCTGAAGAACTACTTTAGCTCCCAGAAACCGATGGAGGAATACTCACTGAACGATGTTCTGTAGTACTGTCTCGGTGTCCTTCCTGCCCTCTTCCTGTTCCAGGCCAAGCAGTTAACTAATGGCGCTGTTAAAAAATGAAGGAAATAAATACAACCTTATCATATAATATGCAAGCTGATCTCAACATTTTTATTTTATAACATTTTTTGGTTGCATATTACTGAGCATGTGTTGCCAAACTTAATTGCTCCTCAAAGGCTGTTGTTTACTTCAGCGGGCCTCATGGCGATTCACCAAGCCTAGAGAGAGAAAGAGATGAACATGTGCCCCTTTTCCACCGACAGTAGCAGCTCAACTCGCCTCGACTCGGCCTGCCTTTTTCTGCGTTATGATCGCCAAAATGAGGTACCTGGTACTTTTCCAGTCTCATCTCCGTCCAGGTTCCCACAGAGCTGATCCGATACAGATGCTGATCTGACCTAAACAGGCTCCTGGCCACTGATTGGCCAGAGTGACGCCACTGGACGCATATTGATGAGCGCGACGTCCGAGCCTGACACCCGTCACCCGACACCCGGCGTCTTTTAAATACTAGCATCAGCGTTCAGTCAACAATAGTGATTGATTATTGAACATGGCAGGATCAGCGCGCAAGAACACACCGTGGGCCGTGACAGAGTTGGAGACGCTCCTGTGCGTAGCCCTGTCTGTTTGTGTGCCGCGTGGACAGTGTCACTGCAGTCTCGTGCATGTGTGACAAGCCGCCCACGTTGATGAGGTGCTTTCTAGATGGAAACACGACGTGCCTGGAACCGAACCAAGTCGGGCCACGTGATGGCGAGTTGAGCGTGTACTGTCGGTGGAAAAGGGGCAGTACTTTCCTAGCTGATGCATCTTAACACTTGCTACCATCAGGGTAGCAACTGGCAAGTAGCAAGCATCTGCACTATATACTACTACTAATAATATTGAACATCCAACGTGATATTCAAAAACGTCTTTATTTCAATGTCTTTCAGGGCCTTCAGCTGTATGCTAACATTGCACATGCTAAACAGAACCTTATATTTAACTGTTTTAGTTATCTTAATTCTGCTCTTTGTACAGATTTTTTTAGTAGTTTAGTTTATTTAGCTACTTTATTTTAAGTATATTTTGTGTGAAGGGAACTTGCAAATTAAGAATTTCATTGCCAAGTGCAAACTATGTTTCCATTGTGTATATGACAATAAACGATCTTGTATCTGGTAGTTCTAGGGATCAGTACATTGTGGATGTTATTGTGGAGGATGTTGTTGACTCACGGAGGAGTGATGTCTTCTGCCCCCTGCTGGAGGGAGGTCAGCGGAGACCTTTAGGCACCTTGTCTTATTTGCTTGTTTCTTTTCTTGGAATCTGTTACTTTTCTCTGTTATAAAATGGTCACGCACAGTTGAGGAGGACCTGCCCTCTCTGCTTTCACCATCTGCGAGTTTTTTTTTTATTGATTGATCTATCTACGTTATGAAGGAACAATGTATTGGCATATAATTGCCGTCCTTGCACTTAAAAATAGTACTTGGCATTGTCTAGCATCTTATCCTAGCTATGTTTGCTGTGTATTTGGAACGGGTTAACCTAGTGATGGTTAGTGCTTGGCGCTTGGTTCTATGAACATCCTAACCGTACCAACAGATATATTGTTGTTTCTCTTTCTTCTGACAAATGTTCTGGTTGTAAGTCGCTCTGGGTAAGAGGGTCTGATAAACGCCCTCAATGTAAATGTAAATGCATATCATTTGAGCTCTGGATTCTCTTCTCCTTGCAGGAAGTTCCGGGGGCATCTGTGAGAAGAGCAAGCTGTACTCGGACGGGAAGTGGAAGTCCCTGAACACGGGCATCATCACGGTGCAGAACTACGGCTCACACGTGCCGCCCAAGGTCTCCCACATCACCTTCGCCCACGAGGTCGGCCACAACTTCGGCTCTCCGGTGAGTTCCTCAGGACCCCCCACACGGCCCCCCTCCCGCACATGGCCCGTAGCGTCCCTTAAAACACCAGGCCCCCTCCGATGTCCCGGTGTCGGAGACATGACCTCCTGACGCTGTCCCTCCCCTCAGCACGACTCTGGGACGGAGTGCACCCCAGGGGAGTCCAAGGTGCAGACGCAGAAGGAGCAGGGGAACTACATCATGTACGCCCGCGCCACCTCGGGGGACAAGAGGAACAACAACAAGTTCTCCGTCTGCAGTATCCGCAACATCAGCAGGGTGCTGGAGAAGAAGAGGGGCGACTGCTTCGTCGGTACGTACCTGTGGGTGGGTGGGTGTAGGTGTGCATTTAGAGGCATATGCGTGCCATTTAGGACTGATGCGGGCTTTTAGGAGCGTGTGCGTGTCTTTATGAGCATGTGTGTGTCTTAAGGAGCATGTGTGTGTCTTAAGGAGCGTGTGTGTGTCTTAAGGAGCGTGTGTGTGTCTTAAGGAGCGTGTGTGTGTCTTAAGGAGCGTGTGTGTGTCTTAAGGAGCGTGTGTGTCTTAAGGAGCGGGTGTGTGTCTTAAGGAGCGTGTGTGTGTCTTAAGGAGCGGGTGTGTGTCTTAAGGAGCGGGTGTGTGTGTCTTAAGGAGCGGGTGTGTGTGTCTGTGAGCGTGTGTGTGTGTCTGTGAGCGTGTGTGTGTGTCTGTGAGCGTGTGTGTGTGTCTGTGAGCGTGTGCGTTTTCATTTTTTGCGTGCATTTATGTGTGTTGCGTTTGGCTGAGAGTGAGGGTCTGGCGATGTCTGCGTGGCCTCGGTCCGGCTCACCCCACTGGCTGTGTTCCGCTCCAGAGTCGGGCCAGCCCATCTGTGGTAACGGCATCGTGGAGGAGGGCGAGCAGTGCGACTGCGGCTACAGCGACCAGTGCCACGACGCCTGCTGCTACGACGCCAACCAGGACGTCGGCAACAAGTGCAAGCTTAAGCCCGGCAGCATCTGCAGGTGAGGGAGACGCACGCCTATCGCAGAAATACGTCCCGACACCTGCACTTTAAGCGGTAGCGGACACTGGCATCGGAACAACTCTACTGATAGTACTCCAATGCCTGAGGTGGGATGTCCCGGTGAGCTGACGGCTGAGCGGTTGTGTCCCCCCCCCACCCCTAGCCCGAGCCAGGGGCCGTGCTGCCGAACCGAGTGCACCTATAAGGTCAACAGAGAGATGTGCCGGATGGAGTCCGAGTGCGCGCAGGAAGGGAAGTGCAACGGCCTGTCCCCGCTGTGCCCGACCTCGGAGCCCAAGGAGAACCTGACCACCTGCCACTCGGACACGCAAGTCTGCATCAACGGGGTGCGTAGCGAGACCCGCTGGGACCCGCTGGGACCACATGGAGAGTCATGAGGGGGTTACACTGTGGTGGTGGGAATTGATCCCGGTTCAAAAAACAGTAGGGTACGGTCTAAATGGGGACTGAAGCTGTCCTCTATGGGTTGAACACGGGTAAGAGTGGGGCGAGGGGGTTGTTCAGGACAGTGAAAGCCTGCATAGCATCACAGTCCGTCTGAGTCGACCGGCGAGTGACGGTGACTCAAACAAGGGTCTTGTTTCTTTTTCAATTTTCAAAGCGTCACACAAAAGTTACACAAAACCCCTGGCCCTGACGGCTGTGTCCCCCCCCAGGGCTGCTCCGGGTCCATCTGTGAGAAGCACCGCCTGGAAGTGTGCACCTGCGCCAGCGAGGAGGGCAAGGACGAGGCCGTGGAGATGTGCCACGTCTGCTGCATGGAGAAAGGTGAGCGGCCCTCAGGGACGTCTCGGCTCCGCCGCCGCAGCGCAGGGAGCAGCTCTGTGTAGCGGGGTGTTGACGACGAATACTGAGAGCCGGTTGGCTGGTGACCAGAAGGTTACTAGGTCAATCCCCGGCTCCTCCTGGCCGAGTGTCGTGGTGTCCCTGAGCGAGACGTCTGTCTGTCTGTCTGTCTGTCTGTCGTCTGTCTGTCTGTCTGTCTGTCTGTCTGTCTGTCTCTGTCTGTCTGTCTCTCTCTCTCTCTCTCTGTGTCTGTGTCTCTCTCTCTCTCTCTCTCTCTCTGTGTCTGTCTCTCTCTCTCTCTCTCTCTGTGTCTCTCTCTCTCTCTCTCTCTGTGTCTGTCTCTCTCTGTGTCTCTCTTATTTATATTCTCCCTCCCTCCCAGGTAAACAGGCCACCTGCAGCAGCACGGGCTCGGAGCGCTGGCTGCAGTACTTCAACAAGAAGGTCATCACTCTGCAGCCGGGCTCGCCCTGCAACGACTTCCGGGGCTACTGCGACGTGTTCATGAAGTGCCGTCTGGTGGACGCCGACGGCCCGCTGGCCCGGCTCAAGAAGGCCATCTTCAACCCCGAGCTCTACGAGAACATCGCCGAGTGGATCGTGGTGAGCTAGCGGGGAGACCGGGGCGTCACTCGGGGTCCTTAACCCGTGTGGTGTTGGGGTCCGTGACCCTCTGTGGGAGGTTCTGGCCTACACAGAAAACACTGTAGCCGTGCGCTACCAACCAGTGTTGGGTTGGCTAATACAAACACATGTTACGGCAACTTCCTATGCAATCAGTAAGAGGTGTAAGGCTATTGGGGCTGTCCATACAGCAGCTACTAGCTCGTCTGAGGTGCATCATGGGACATGTAGTCACTGGGTGAAGCATGGATGTAAATTATGTGAATCCACAGCAGCCTGTTCCAATTGAGCGGCCTATAGGATTTGCATTGATCGTGTGTGTGTGTGTGTGTGTGTGTGTGTGTGTGTGTGTGTGTGTGTGTGTGTGTGTGTGTGTGTGTGTGTGTGTGTGTGTGTGTGTGTGTGTGTGTGTGTGTGTGTGTGTGTGTGTGTGTGTGTGTGTGTGTGTGTTGCAGGCCTACTGGTGGGCCGTGCTGCTGATGGGCATCGCTCTCATCATGCTCATGGCCGGCTTCATCAAGATCTGCAGCGTCCACACGCCGAGCAGCAACCCCAAGCTGCCGCCCCCCAAACCTCTGCCAGGTGCAGGTAACACTCGCGCCCCGACAGCACACACCTCAGGGAGGGAACAGCGCGCCATCGGGTTGGGAAGAGGGGGTCGTCTGGGTTTTACCAAGGGCAGTGCTTCTACTCTTCGCGCTGCGTTCCCTTCGTCTTGCCACTACCAACAAAAGATGTTTCTGTCCGTCCAGGAACGTTAAACCGGAGGAGGCGCGCCAACCAGCAGCGGCAACCGGGGGCCCCCAGAGAGAACTACCAGATGGCCCAGATGGCCCCCAGGAGGTCCTGAGGGGCCCGGCCGGCTGCCTTGGCCCCTCCTCAGTGCCTCCGAGGGAGCGCTTCAGTCCAAAGAGTTCACCCACACACAGACTACTGCAGGACTATGACCTGTCCTCCAGGCTCCGCCCTCAGGACCGCCCCACCCAGCACCCCCTGCCCCCCTCGTCTCTTTAACCCGGGGGTGATGACGCCGGAGGGGAGCCCTGCATCCAGGGGTGTCTCCGTCTCCCCCCCCCCCCCCCTCGTATTGCACACTACTGTCTACTTCTTCTTCTTTCTAGCCTGAATTCTGCCACAGTCAGCATGATGACTGCTTCCTGGGGTTTGGCCGCCAATCAACAAGACATTGCGTACAAAAAAAAGATTTATAGAGAACTATTTTGCCAATTTGACATGATTTTACACCGCGAGCTGAGAATTGTACCCTTTTAGCTCCAACACCGATGCAGTCTTTCTTTGTGCAGATAATACCGATTCGTTTATTGTTTTCGTACGGTAGAGATTTCTCTGCTGTTTAGTGAAGATCATTTACTGTTCACCTTCTCAGGATTAAAAAGCAAAAACAGCGTAAGCATGAGCGTAGGGGGAGCTGCATGTGGGACGTCCCGGGGCAGAGAGTCACGCTGGCCGACTGGCAGACAGTCTTCCAGAGCCGACCTTTGACCTTCTTCTGCTAAGGGTTGTATGCTATCGATGCTCTCTGGGTGGGGGGGGGGGGGGGGGTGTTACTGGGTTTAGTTGGTGTGTTCGTCGGGGGGGGGGGGGGGGGTTGGGATAACTGAGTTGAACAGAAACAGAATATTAAAGTCACCAGAGTTCAGAACTGCGGGGCAGCGGTGGTGTGTCTTAACACGTGTCCGGGTGCCGTGTGTCTATGATCGTTGTCATGCAGCAATGTTTACAGTAAGGCCATGCTCGGATTGACAAAAAAAAGAAGGCTTTCTCTCCTTTTGCTTGATTGTAATACAACTAGCTCCCCTTGAGGCCCTGCTGGGCCCCCCTCTGAAGACCACTAGCCCTCCTGTCCCCCCTCTCGAGGAGGCTGGGGTCCATGAGACTCAACGGCCAAACTGTCATTGGTGCTATTCTTTGCTATGCTTTTCTTGGGTAAGAGTTTTAAATATTTTCTACTCTATTTGCGATTATTTAAGTTTGGGCTGCTTGCTATATGATTTTCCCATTCTGTTGAATTTCTTTCTCTGAGATATTAAAATATTGCACTGAAATATGAGAGATGTAAATGGAGTATTCGAGATCAAATCAGCTCTGCGCGCCTGTCTGGTTTTAATGTCTGCTGTTCTAAGTTTGAACAAGTTTCATTCTAAATTCTGTTCTTTTTATTCTGGCTGTTAATTTCATCAGTTTTTCCTTTTTTAAGTTTTGTGCATACAGGTACATCGCAGACTTGCATAATTGCATGTACTTGTCACACATTCATTAAATATACTTGGTGAAAATCGAACTAATGGGCTTTTGCTATTTCCCGAATGTCTTCCCTTGCTCTTTCACCATTTTGAATTCTTCATTGGACTAATTTATAAGTGTTGGACAGGCCTCTTCAGTCCATACCCAGATTTGAGGTGAGCCTTAATACAGAGCATTCGTTTAATAAATGATTATCAATAAATGAGTTGCATTTTTATGTATCTGCCCTGACCTTGCTACCTGCCAGAAGGCAAGGCATGAGAACGTGTTTTGGGTGAAGGTTGAAACATGGATGTACACACAGTCATGTTTGGACCCGTTGAACGTTGAGAATTAAACAATAGTAAACACAAGTGCTCGTGTTTTACTGTTATTGGTGTCGGGAGAAATCACAATAAACATCACATAAATCATATTCAACGACCAATGCAGTGGTATAGGTAATCAGCCCCAGAAATAATACAACTGTAAAAAGACATTTAAAAGAGTTTTAGTCTCAAGCACACATCCAGTAATAGTCTAATGTGATGTCTTCAGATCATCTGCGTGGTATCTCTGTGGCTCTGGAGATCAGGCCTTTCTGTCCGATGAGGTGTTTAGTTTTTAATTTGAATAAGTATTTTCTCGGTTGTCTTATTCGTTGTGTAAACATGAGACAAACTTGACAAAATGATTTGTGGTCAAGGTTTTTTTTAATTTGAAACAATCATTCGTTAATAAGCTCTCATTAAAATGTGTAAAATGGTATCTCCAAAGGGCCTTTATAAAACTACCAGGTGTGAGTGTAATTAGCCATTACAAGTCGTTTTAAAGTCTGCCTCTTTCTGTGTGTTTTTTTGACATCCCCAGTGTGCCCCCTATGCTAGATAGATCAGTCTACCAGCCTACCCAGTGGACTGTAGCCAATGTTGCTGATGTATCGATCATACATCGAGTTGATCACTCCCCCCTGGTGGTATAATAAAGGCCCTTTAGCATCGCTGCAGGTGTGACGGTGTTTCCTTCTCCCAGCTGTGGATAAGGGCCATTCTAGGACAAATTATGCTTCTTTCTCCGTTGTTTTTGGTGATTTTCTTGGCATCTGACAAACAGTTTCTCCTGTGACGCTTGGAAATGCTGCCCGTCTTCCGTCGCAGGGCAGAACGATGTCCTGAAATGACAACAGAAATGTAGGCCAATAATCTAGCTGATATTACAGGTATTTCAGTTACAGGTACTAAAATGTTCCACTAGGTGGCAGTAGAAACAAGGACAACTCATAACTGTTATATTCATATGTCAGAATGTCTTGTCCCCTTGCATGTAGGCTCAGAATAACCAGACAAGAAGTTAAAGAAGCACATACACACAGAGGTAAACAATGATCATCATTACGGCTGTTGTGATGTTATGACATCTATTCTCTCCGTACCTCTTCTGCGTCTCCCCCACTTTGACGGAGATCCGGCCCACGCTGAGCTGTGGGGGCGCGGCCATGTTGCCCCACGGCAGGATGGTGTGCATACGGGTCCACATGCTCTTCCACAGAGCGGCGCTCTGCCACTGGACTCGGAGCATCATCAGGTCTCCGATGTCGCGCTCAAGGGTGATCAGGAAGGCGTAGGTCCGGTTACCAGAGACCTCCTCCTCGCTGGGAAAGCATTAAAGAATTAGTTTAGATCAATGCTAATCAGGATAGAGCTACTGTGTCTATGACAGAGGCCCTGATGGAAGCATATACAGTGAGCCAAACCAAAGATTACATAGTGGAGAAAAGAGTTTTTCAACGTGATGTTCTCCGCTGAATTATTGATCCTCTCCTCTCCATTTATAGTTCTGTTATCCCGACGCACTGTTTTCACGCGTGTTCTTTTATTCAAGAGATGGTTGTTCAGCCTCCGGTTGCGTAACATCCAGGGCAGAGTACAGTAGCGCACGGTGAAGTTCAGCCGAGCGAACCGTGCGTAATAACGCAGGAGTGTCGCGGCGCGTCGACTCACAACTGGATGGGGAGGTCCCCGCTCTCCTCGTTGGTCCCCGTCAGAGCGATGATGAGCGACGGCCTCATTCCCTTCAGATCGTCGGTGAACTGCACCTTGAACTGGTAGTGGTAGACTGCAGAGGGAGAGGGAGACGGAGAGGTCATTGTTAAGATGAAGCACTTAAAAGGTGACTTTTTTGACTCATTGAAATACGTTACCGTTGCCATACAGGTCTAAACTGTTCCTCAAATATACGTTTTCGATACAGTATCGAAAATTTCTCAGATAGGCCTACTGCATGAAATGCGGTATCGAGTATCAGCGAGTACGCAAGTTTATGAACCGATCCGATACCATCACGTGACATTTACTACACAGACAAAGAACATCACAAACTGGTAGAAGGTGGAAAGTCGGAATGGGAAACGCGTTATCGCCGATACCGATACTGAGTAAAGTTCAGGAATCTGAATGGTATCGGGAAGGGAAGAATGTTATCAGAACATCTCTTCAATTCAATTTTATTTGTATAGCCCTTAGTCACCATTACAGTCTCAAAGGGCTTAAGAGGCCAAATACCCCCCCCCTTTACCCAAGCAGAAAAGAAAAAAGAAGAAAAAACTCCCTTGAAATTAGCAAGGAAGAAATCTTGAGAAGAAACGCATAGTAGGGGATCCCTCTTGTGTTAGGTTAAGTGAGGAGGAACAGAACACCATCCATGGAACGAACAGTAACACGAGGTCACGGTTCAAGCGGCGAGCGTTACGTTTGTAGGGCATGCGGGCGCGCGTCTGGAGGAACAGCTTCTTCCCGATGGTGGTGCCGCCGTGGCCGTGGTGCGCGTGGTAGCCCAGCCGGGGGCAGCGGCGGCGGCGGCAGTCCAGGCACAGGCCCTTCTCGAAGGCGTCGTGGTCCCTGCACACGTAGGCCACGCTCTGCTGGTCTCGGTGCAGGAGGGAGTCGATCAGCAGGTGCACCGAGCGCTCGTGGGCGCACTTCACCGTCTGCTCGAACCCTGAGGACGAAGGGACGGGAACACTCCACTTAGTGGACACGGCTTGGGCTGCGAGTAAATATCGATACAGCGATATAGCGTCGCCTTTCTTTGTGCGATATCTGAATCGATTAAAAACAGTTCGCTCTGAACAGATTTCCCTGTCCCTCGAGGTGCCGCTCAACAAATTAATGATTGAACTTGAACGGAAGTTAACTAGCCAAAGACGATCAACTAAAAAGCTCAGATTGGACGGTGAAAAAAGACAGAAATCACGCTGTGGTCCACCATCCATCCCTACTTCAGAATGGAAGACTTACAGATTAACACGAGGGCACCAATGTGTTATATTGTTGGTCACAGCACATCTTTTCTCAACACTTGAGAAATTACAATTTAATAATAATAATACTAATGTTCATAGTCGGATCAGCCGATTAGTTTTGGATTGACTTCATTCACAAACACGCATCTCTGAATGCAGTCTGCAGCCCCATGTCAGGTCAGATACCGAACTGCCTTCATACAGAAAGCCGCCTTTGCGTTAAATAAATCATTGATAATGAATAGATAAAGCCTTGCTTGTAGCCCGCAGGCAGAAGTGGAGTTCCTTGACTCCTATCATCATCAACGGGCTCCTCGCGTGATGTCTTAAAGGATCCTGATATATTTGAACATGCATGAAATTTGCAAATGTTTACAACGTATTTGTTTTATTTGTAACTGTCATTATGGAAACAATGGATCTGGTATCTATGGTGTGTCTATCTAGTGACGGGCTCATTGGTGCGTCTTATCAAATGTTCTCCCCAGCTTTCTCTCTTTTCATGGTGTGGTTGTATCCACTAAGATCCACTAAAATATCCATTGGTTAGTAAATAAATGTTGTTTCTAGGACTTCAAACGACGGTCTCATGATGAAGGCATGAAACCATAAGGCTTTATATTGGGTTCAGTGATAAGAGTAGAATGTATTGAAATATGCTGAACTACGAAAAGAATGGTTTGTCTTAAGTGGTTTCAAATCGAACCTCAATACCAAACA
This sequence comes from Melanogrammus aeglefinus, assembly GCA_900291075.1. Classification (NCBI taxonomy): domain Eukaryota; kingdom Metazoa; phylum Chordata; class Actinopteri; order Gadiformes; family Gadidae; genus Melanogrammus; species Melanogrammus aeglefinus. The sequence continues at coordinate 284,228 of OLKM01000222.1, forward strand.
CGAAGCTGTAAAGAAGCGTAGCACAACGGTTATATCTGATACTTTCCATTAAAAAGTATCATGTTGTCATGTTGTATTCCCTGTCCCCCCCCAGCGGGTGGCGCTGCGGTGGCCCTCACCCAGTAGGCCGTACTCGGTGATGTGGTGGTAGATGTTGTGGAGGTCGCAGCCCGGCTGGAAGGTGCCCCCGTTGGGGTAGAAGTCCTGGTGGGCGACCGGCTGCTTGATGCCCACGCTCAGACCCATGCGCTCCTGGGTGAACGTGTGGATGGCGTCCACGAAGTCCGCGTCGTCGGGGGACAGCCGGTCCACCGGGGACATGCCCTCGAACAGGGGCCCCGCGGGATCCAGGCCTGGGGACAGACGCGGACAGGGGGGGTCGGCGTACTCAGTACTCGTTTATGTGCGAAAAAAGTGCAAAATAAAGAGAAAAATGATGTTTACAGGGGCGATATATCACGGCACTAGACGTGAGGGGGATCAGCCGTGACAAGCCCTTTTCCTGTGCCCTAGTGACGTCATGAGCGGGCGTGTCCACCTAGATATGCGCTGGATAGATCAGTCTACCAGCATGCCCGGTGGACTGTGTGGCCGACGTTGCTGATCGATCCACGATACATCTAGGTGGACACACACGTCACTAGATTTTCTGACGGCTTGTAACGGCTGGTCACACTGTCGTGTTGTCTGTTTGTGTCTCTTCTGGTATTCGTGCTTCTAGCCTCACCGGTAATTCTTCCGAGTTTCTCCGAGCCCCTGAAATAGCTCCCAGCGAATCCAGAGATGTGTGCTCCCAGGCTGTAGCCAATCAGATGGACCCGCTTCGGGGAGAGCTTGTAGTGGTCCTGATGGGGGGCATGGAGTATTGATTGGCTACTTGGTTATGAAGACACAATAGTTAAAGTGGATCATTTGAGGTGATTTGAGAGTTGTAAAGTGAGAGCAGAGTGTTGTTGACAGGCTAGATTCCCAGAAACCATCAGTGAGAGACGCCCTGTTGTTCAGAAACCAGCCGGGAGCGGTCTGAAGTCTAAACCGCCTCGTACAAACACCGACTCTAACAGCGCTTCACTCTCCCTGATAGCTGCGGAAGGCTCCGGCCAATTCTGACCAATGGTGAATGAACTGCATTAGCGTCACCCGTCTCTAACCAGTGGCCACTCAAAGCGCTTCACATTCACCAATTCATGGTGAACGGCCATGAACCGCTCTGCCTACCCCTAACTGGCTCTTTAACCCTGAGGTTAAAGGGGTTCAGCGCTGACCGTCTCCGGGGGGCTCTCACTGACCTGTAGCCAGCGCAGCAGAGACGCCACGTCCTTCCCCACGGCCCGGGTGTTCTGCACGGCGGTGGGGTAGTGCTGGTGGGCCAGCCGCAGCCAGTCGGTGACCACCACGTTCACCTCCGCCAGGCTCTGCTGCAGGCCGGAGGCCAGCCGCAGCACCCAGCTCTCCATCATACCGTCCAGCTGGACGAGGGGGCGCACCCAAAACACAAGCATTCACTACCCAAAGATATGAATGTAGCAAATAAAAGATAAATATACTCGTCGTTATTTCACAGCTGATATCTGTGATGAAATAAAATACATATATATAAACAATTTAGACAGTCATGGGTAACCGGAAGGTTGCTAGTTGGATCCCCGGCTCCTCCTAGTGTGCCGAGGTGTCCCTGAGCCAGGCACCTCACCCTGACTGCTGCTGACCGGCTGGCTGTCGCCCTGCGTGGCGGACCCCGCCATCGGTGGGTGAATGTGTGCATGAACGGGTGAATGTGAGGCAGTGTTGTGAAGGCAGTGTTGTGAAAGCGCTTTGGGGGGACTCTGACAGGTGAAGGTGGTCCTTACCGACCAGCCGGGGCTGATGACGATGAGGCCGTGGCTGCTGTTGAAGCCGGCACACGAGGGGCCTCTGGCCTGGAAGGGGTCCAGGGTGCACCAGTCCTCCATGCGGCCCTCCGGGGAGTACAGCCTGAACACCGATTGGCCCACATTGGGTCCTGCTGGAGGGGGCGTGGCCAGGTGTGGGCCCCCCAGGTGGTGAAGAGACAACCCTGAATTCATTTTATTATTACAGTATATAATTATATATATATTTAACTTTTAATTTATACCATGGTCTGGGTGAATACTCGATTCTGATTGGCTGAAGGGTGTGGGTTAAAAAGTGATAATGCACACCTAGGAAAGACGTTCCGTCAAATTGCCTGATGACAGTTCTAAATTATTGCGCTGGCTCAAGCGCTAGATGGTAACCGTGGCAACAGAGACTCAACGTTTTTTCAACAGCAAGACAGAAAAAACATGAGTGAAAAACATGAGTGATTTTATCATTTCTTTTCATTTATTTGGTGACACATTAAAGTAGCCTATTATTAATTTGTTAGATATTTCTATCTTTCGTAGCATAGGTGACCATGGTATAAGCGGGATAATGCCCTTCGAGGTGTGCATTAACAGAAATTAATCGGATTTGGCGGAAGCAACAAATCCGCTTCGCGTCCGGACGGTTCACGCCTCCGCGTCGTCCGATTAATTTCTGTTAATGCACACCTCGTCGGGCATTATCCCTTACATAATTAGTTCTCCCTGAACATTAAAAACATTACTATTAAATTGTATTTTATCTATTAATAATTTTGTAATTGTATAATTTATTATGCAATGACTATATACATACACTGGAAGCACATGAAAGACCAACACTCCCACACACACTTCATGTGTGTATGTGTGTCATTGCCCCTACTGCCACACGTTGATGTCAGGCTGTGGTCTCAGGTCATGTGAACCCTACACTTGTCCAAACACATCTTACATAACACTTTGCACAACCTCTGCTCATACAGCCTGCCTGGAACGGCGGTCGTAGACCAAAGCAAACATGGCTCCAGTCAGGCCTTCTCTGCTCTGATCACCACCAGTCACGTGTTAAAGGAGACATATTATACCCCCAGCTGTGAGGGTGATCAGCCTTACAAGCCGGTTCGAAGATCTGCCCCATAGGACATCACTAAACGGTCCACCTAGATCTGTGCTGGATAGATGAGCAACGTTTACTTCAGTCCACTGGGTAGGCTGGTGGACTGATCTATCCGGCGTGTCCACCTAGATGTGTGCTGGATAGGGGGGCAGATTTGGGGCAGAGGCTGATCCCACTCTCACCTGGTGGTATAACCGGCCCCCCTTGAAGCTCATTGTTCAGCCCAGCTGGTTCTCTGACACTTTGAGGACGTGCCGGTCTGTGGTGAGTGATCTCCAGGCCTCGGTGCTCAGCGGAGGGAGGAACGAGGAACGCTGGTCAACAAACAACTCCATTTATTTGGATCTTAAAAGCTGACGGGGATTTAATTAATTGATGCAAGCTGTCATTCGCTGAAGAAACATGTGAAGAAGTGGGCTGCATTTGCATGGAGCAGTCTACTTTGCGATGTGCAATTCACGTGGAACAGTCCACTTTGGGGCAGACCATTTACACAGAGAGTCCACTTTGGGGCAGACCATCACAGTCTCCAGTCTCTGCTGGTGTTGCCATCTTGTCCTCACCCTTTTATCAGCTATCAGGAAGCCCAGGGCAACATTAAGCTTACGTTCGTTCCATGGCCAGTTCAACGATTATCTTAAATCTTTTCCTCATTAACATGCCGTTTAACATGTCGTTTAACATGTCGTTTAGGCCTTCAGACCCTTTCTAAAGCCCCCGTCACCCCCTGAATACACATCCTAAATAACCACCTCTCTCAGGAAGGGTTGTCTGTGTTCCAGCCTCACGTTTTCCTAGCCAGGGTCCGACGGCCCCCAGGTCAGAAGTCTGTGTCCAAATAGTAATGCGCTTATATTAACCCTCTCATTGTGTCTATTAACCCTCTCATTGTGTCTTATATTAACCTTCGCATTGTGTCTATTAACCCTCTCATTGTGTCTATTAACCCTCTCATTGTGTCTTATATTGACCCTCTCTTTGTGTCTTATATGAACCCTCTCATTGTGCCTTATATTAACCCTCTCATTGTGTCTATTAACCCTCTCATTGTGCCTTATATTAACCCTCTCATTGTGTCTATTAACCCTCTCATTGTGTCTTATGTTAACCCTCTCATTGTGTCTTATATTAACCCTCTCATTGTGTCTATTAACCCTCTCATTATGTCTTATATTAACCCTCTCATTGTGTCTGGTCAATCTGAGGAGTGCCCTTTCAGGTTCTCATTCTGGTGCTACATGGAGCGGGAACATGGGAACCTGGACCATACCACCGGTTGTCATGGTTCCATAGGGGGCCCTACGATATGGGGACATGCCCCCTTGGAACAGAGGAACGACCCTGGCACACACACACACACCTGGAGGTTCACACGATTGTGAAACAGACTCACGTATCAGGCGGGGAATACTGGCCACCGTGGAAAGATAATCAAAAAGGATTTCTCTAGGTTGCTCTGATATAACGAACCAATACTGCGAACACGTTGTCTGGGTTGGGTCATGATGAGCCAGGTTCAGTAACCATCAGGTTCAGGAGCCTGAAACCCTGATTCATGCCATCATTTGGACTTAATCCTTTGTCATTTACATCTCCAAAGTAACACTTTGGCTAGAGCAAACCATGGCAGGCACACCCATTGTTCAGACACTGAACTGTGGACTGGTGCATTGATATTCAAAGGTTCTTTTAAGTCTCAAAAGACTGACACATGTTAACCGTGTGGAAGATCATTTCAGTGTGACTCGCTCACCTGTTCTGTTGGCCTTGATTCTCTTCCCCTCGGTCAGTTGACAAGTGAGCAACAAGCAACAAAGTACTCTCCCTATGGACATGGTGTCAGATTTAACAGAATGGAGGAAATCCCTCTGAGAAAAGGCATGGACCACCAGGCAGTAGCTTCAGTCGCTGGAGGTGTGAGGGTCCTTGAAGGAGAATCCTACAGCACACCTGGAGAGCACATCCTGCTGTACTCAAACACGCAGCCGACAACCCAAAAGGACACATTGGAGAAGTGGTCAGAAGTCAGGAGCCGTGAGCTGATTGGCTCTCTGGTGTCTAGTGTCACTGTACCAACAGATTGTGAAAGAGCATTTATGGGTGCAGGGGGATTCTGGCAGGATTTGCTGACTAACATTGAACTCTGTGATTTGAAATGCAATGTTTCAAACGGAGCATAAGTTAAATGTTAACTTGTGGTATGAAGTAAGTGCTATTTCTGTGTTTTGGCATTTGTCTAAGTGACTTTGACCACACTGCGTGTTTCAGCCATTCAGTCAGTGTGATAGATACTAGAACCTCCCCATTGCAATCTTCAATGTTTTAATTTGTGTACAGAAAAAGCATTTCTCCTCGTGACACATTATGTGTAAAAACAAAAGGTAAATTCCTAGAATCCTCAGTGCCATGCAGTGAATGTGTTGATGTGTTCAGTGTGTGATCTCTCGGGTCGGGAGTTTGACAGTTTAGAACAAACACCAAAACAACCTTTGGTTTTCCGAGCGCGCACAAACACACCGTGTGCGTGTGTTTGTCTTTGTGTGTTTGTTTGTGTGTCCCAGGTAAGGCGTTCCAACGAAAAATAGCTGTCGATGCCATCATAGACAATGTCTTTGATGGCATTCATAGACAACATATTCCTCGTACACCAAAGCCAAAACCTGTATTAAGATTCCTGCATGACTATGTTATTATATATCATTTATTACCTCTAATGCCCCAGGATTTCTGTCTCACAAATGCAATATTTAAATGAGAGATAAGAGAGATACGTTCTGCAATTTGAGTAAATATAGACAGTAAACAGACTTTCTGTGTGTGTGTGTGTGTGTGTGTGCGAGCGTGTGTGTGCCCAGACATTGCGTGCATGTGTGTGTGTGTGTGTGTGTGTGTGTGTGTTTGTGTGTGTGTGTGTGTGTGTGCGTGTGTGTGCATTAAGAGGGTTGGCACATGCATTGATAATGAAATACAACCAGATCAGTAGTTTAATAACCATTTATTTCTGGTTATATCTTCACAATGTGGACAGGATAACATTCACAGACAAAGCGATGGTGAGGGTAACTGCTTATGTACGCTATGAATTTAAAGCTTCTCTAGGTATGATTTGAGACTGAAGAGAGGGATCAGCAAATAGCAGCAGAAGGCTTGGAAACAACCCAACAAAACACCCGCTTTCCAAAGGTCCTTGGCCATGGAGAAGGGTTCCACCTCCCCACCTGCGGTGGTTTGGGTCAGAGGTATTCTCTGACCCAAAGGCTGGTCTGAATGAGCCTGGAGCTGTCTCAGTTCATGTCTGCTCATACAGAGGCAGCTGCAGTCCACTCAGAACGGATTTCAACTACTGCAAGATGAAGGAAAGCTAGGCTTTTTCTTCCTAATAACACAAAAATAAAAGCTCTTAAAACATACTTACAGTGAGTTAGAATAGTAAATCAGTTTCTAGTGTATCTTTAAACATTTTTCGATCCCATCGATCCACCCATGTGTAACAGTCAATTAAAAAGTATTATTTTAACTGTCCATATTTAAAAATACATCCACAATGCAAACAAATACAAAAACATAATACAGTAGATTGTCTTGACTGTGCTTATAAAATGCTGATCAAATGCAGGAAATCTTTTGTGTCTAATACTTTGATATCCAATACAGAGAAAAAAGCGTCAATCATAAACACTTCAATGCGTCCACTTTGATGGATCTTAAATACATAAAAACAACTAAACTGCTTATCTGCTGGGGGTGCACCATTAAATAGACAAGCAATATATTACAACATCCAAAATATACTGGTTAGCAAACATGTATAATAGTTATTTCACATACTTGGCATTTTGACCCGCGTGTAAGATTTATATAGTGAATATAGATACATAATAATATCTATATTCATCCCACTATGAAGCAACTTGGCAATGCTCCAAGGTGAAGATAATCAGGCAGTTAAACACAGAATACTGAGACGTCTGAGTTGGTTTATCGGGCGTTTCACCCCCGCACGGAGAGCAAGAAACGTTCAGAAAGAGATAGAAAATGTCAAGAGGGTATTGATTAAATCCTTTGTTTAATATAAAGGCTCGATGCGTTTGTATCTGGTCCTGATCGATGCACTTCTATGATTAGACGGAGCGTCCTGCGGGAGGAACACCACGCCGACGGCTAACGTCGCCGTACCGCAGAGGGAGCAGCGGGCGGAAGACGCCCGGACGGCGTGCCCACCGTGGAGGGGGTGAGGGGGTGAGGGGGTGAGGGGAGGGGAGAGGGGAGAGGAGAGGGGGAGGGGGGCAGGGGGGGGGGGGGGGAGCTCCCCGCCGGGGTCTAGCTCACGGTGATCATCTCGTACTTGTCCTTGGTGCTGTTCTCCTCGGGGCCCTCCGGCTCCGCGTGGTGCAGCTCCACCAGCAGGAAGTAGAGCGAGGCCCCGACCACGCCCCCCACCATGGGGCCCGCCACCGGGACCCACCACCAGCACCCCCCAGCCCTGGGGGCCGGAGGGCAGAACCACACACACACACATACACACACACACACACACACACACACACACACACACACACACACACACACACACACACCACACACACACACACACACACACACACACACACACACACACACACACAGAACCACACAGACACACACACACACACACACACACACACACACACACACACACACACACACACACACACACACACACACACACACACACACACACACACACACACACACACACACACACACACACACACACACACACACACACACACACACACACACACACACACACACACACACACACACACACACACACACACACACATTTGTCATTAAACTCTGTTGAGATTTCTTTCCCGGTACTAATTTAGCTTTCCGGCGTGAATCTCCTGTAATGCATCCTTAATCCGATACCATAGATACTACATACGATCATCAATGACTGGAAGTGCCCCCTCACTCAGCTCCCTCAGCTGCACTAACAACAGAATCCCCGTCTCAAAGCAATGAGATGATTCTATGGGTGGTTAACATCCAAGGTCACAGTCCAAACCCCTTAAGGACAGACTGTCTCTGACCGGATCTACCTGACAGACTGTCTCTGACCTGACAGACTGTCTCTGACCTGATCTACCTGACAGACAGATTAAAGTGTGGGTGCTGCGTGGGGTGATCCCGGCCTCAGGGGACAGTGTCAACAAGTGGCTGAGCACGTTGACCGCGGCACAAACGAGTCTGACGCACCTCACCGGAGTGAGGCCATTGGATTAAAGGCTCTAATCCGTGGCCACGGCCAAGAGCGGCCCGGAGAAACGCCCACAAAGAGCTGAGCGGGAAGAGGATCCACCGAGAGCCAGGCCTGGACGTCCTCACCCCCTCCTACTCCCTCACGGCCCACTTACCAAGACAGACACGCTGGTGTTAAACATGGAGGCGAGCACTAACGTATCGAATGTGTTCCTCTCCTCCCAGCCCACCCTATCCTCCTCGCGGTGAGGGTCAGGTCGTGGGAGGAACACCGTGCTGGGATGAAGGCTTAAGTGTGCATTAGGGTCACGTAACTCATACGATGTATGCGCTGTAATCCGTGCTGACGTGGGACTGCCGAGACCTGGAGGCTGAGGATGGGTTAAAGCGTGTCGCCCTGTAGCTCCCAGGATGAGTTCAGAAGTTTGAAAGGATCATTTAACAAATCTGTAGATAATAACTCTATAACTGTCTCTAAGTCGTTCAGGCCATATGGTGTGTTTCAGCTTTTACAATGGTGGCATTTCAGCTCCTATGACATATCGACATATCTGCCCCTAACTGGCTGAGGTTCCTCTGCAGTGTACTCTGAAGTCCATTACCTCGACACGAGCCTCTACACTGGTTTGGTAGCACCACTTTCCTCTGCGATGTTTCGCTACTGGTCTGACTGTAAGAGTCTAACTGCCTCTATGATGTAACAAGAAGAGATATGTGACGGCTTTCCCCATTGTGGTTCTGAAACACTGAATATTTGATATCAAAATGCAGAGAATCTTGCTCATGTTAACCCGCATCCCTTTAACCAAAACGCTCCTCAGATTGAATTATTGATTCAGATTGTCCAGAGAGCTCAGCTTTACACGCCTGATAGAGAACCCTTATCTTTGCGGTTTATTGAGTCTCCACCGTGGTAGTGAACCAGCAGGTCGCCCTCATTTCAAACTCCATGCCGGGTTGTGATTGGACGAGGTGAAGGGGGGGGGGGGAGTTACCTGAACACGTCTAGCCGATTTGTGATTGGACGAGGGGAACAGGGGCGGTACCTGAACACGTCCAGCTTGTTTGTGATTGGTCGAGGTGAAGTGGGGGGAGGTACCTGAATACACCCAGCCGGTGTGTGATTGGACGAGGTAAAGGGGGAAGGTACCTGGACACGCCCAGCCGGTGTGTGATTGGACGCGGTAAAGGGGGGAGGTACCTGGACACGCCCAGCCGGTGTGTGATTGGACGAGGTAAAGGGGGGAGGTACCTGAACACGTCCAGCCCCCAGCCGGCCACGGCGGTGAAGAGGCGCGGCCCCAGGTCGCGGGCGGGGTTGATGGGGTAGCCGCAGTTGAAGCCCATGGAGACGCCGATCGCCATGACGACCAGGCCGATGCAGAGCGGCTCCATGCCCCTCGGGGCGCCCAGGTTCTTAGCGTCGGTGATCGCCAGGATGCACAGGATCAGGGCGGCCGTGGCGATCACCTGACCGATCATTAATCAATGATTAAAACAAACCCGCTCCCGTGAAAGAATCACGACTCATTGGTTCAGAGGTCACCTCCTGGACTCTGCATAGCCTGCCCCTTTATCCCCCCCCCCTCTCACACACTTATTGAACATCGTACGTCCTTACACTTAAGAATAGTACTTAGCATTGTGTAGCGTCTTATCAACTCTTGGTCGTGGGGGACGATATTCAACACCTCTGTTAGGTGACGGTGGGTGATGGGTCTGTTGTCCTGAGGCGTCCATCATGACCTCCGCCCTGGTCAGGGTATTAGGGGGCTTCCCCCGTTTAAAGCTTTAAGGGACAGCTGAAGATACTCCCCCCCCCCACCCCCGCCCCAGGTCGGGTCATGTGACAACACACTTTTCCATGCAGAACAATTATTTCTGTGAAAGATGCTGACTCTAAGTAGATGTCAGTTCTGTATATGTAATAGCAAAAGAGAAATATTCAAAAATGTATTTAGTCAAACCAACAAATGCATTCTTAGATTCTCCGCCTGCCTCTACGGGTCACAGATGGTGTTATGTCAGGACTGGATTACACACTTCAACACCCCGTTCTGCTCCATTTCATGCAATATCATTCCAGTGCTCACACGAGTGTGAAGCGCGTTTATATACGCCTTTTCTGGTCGAATTTGACACTATTTCAGTCCACAATTCAAGCGCACAGACTGTCAATATCATTTGTTTGACTTTTGATAACATAGAGAAATGAAATTCTAAGATCTGTACACACAACACCATCCTAGTGAGCTAGTGAGCCTGACACCAATGCAGCAGGTAGGAAGCATCTCCAGCGTACCTGATCCACGAAGCCGTTGAGAGTGGAGAGGTGCTTCGCTGGGTACGAAGCAAAGATGTTGGCGGTGGCGTTGTCCCCGGTAACCATCAGGTCTCCGTTGGTGAACGCCATCAGGGCATCTGGGAAAAAATGGACTTCACTATTACGCAGTCTGGGTGCATCTTCTACAATCCAAGCCCTCCTAATGAACACAATGTTCATGTCATCGTTACACACTACTCAACGAGGGGCCGTGTGAGAAAATGAGACAACGTAAAAAGGTGTGTGTGCGGGAAACTCTGGCCTCAACCCCACCCTGGGTGAGGGTCTTCAGATCTCTCACCGTAGTACAGAGCGTACACGGCGCAGGAGCCCGCGAAGGCCCCCAGGAACTGGGCCAAGACGTACACCGGGAACTTCCTGAGGGGCAGCTTCCCCAGGAGGACCATGGCCAGAGAGACGGCCGGGTTCACGTGGGCGCCTGGAGGGACAGCGTAGGTTGATGCAGGAGACAGGACACAAGACGCCAGGAGACAGGACACAAGACGCCAGGAGACAGGACACAAGACGCCAGGAGACAGGACACAAGACGCCAGGAGACAGGACACAAGACGCCAGGAGACAGGACACAAGACACAGGAGACAGGACACAAGACGACAGGAGACAGGACACAAGACGCCAGGAGACAGGACACAAGACGCCAGGAGACAGGACACAAGACGCCAGGAGACAGGACACAAGACCCAGGAGACAGGACACAAGACAACAGGAGACAGGACACAAGACGCCAGGAGACAGGACACAAGACGCCAGGGGACAGGACACAAGACGCCAGGGGACAGGACACAAGACGCCAGGAGACAGGACACAAGACAACAGGAGACAGGACACAAAACACCAGGAGACAGAACACAAGACACCAGGAGACAGGACACAAGACAACAGGAGACAGGACACAAGACAACAGGAGACAGAACACAAGACGCCAGGAGACAGGACACAAGACACCAGGGGACAGGACACAAGACACCAGGGAACACAAGACAACAAGACACACACCTGCTCCCCTACACACATGATGATGGTAATATTCAATGCCCAGAGCTCAAAGCATATGTTAGGTATATCACGTTAGGGTAGACAAAAGACACCTGCTCTCCTACATCCTACAACGACGAGTACCAGAGCCATAAGCTTATGTTATCTGTCAGATGGGTGCTACATCTATTGCTCATAATAATATATGTATGAATACATTATCTCTTAACATATTCTACGGTTTGAAGATAAATCAAGATCGTTTGTGAAGACATGTGATGGTTGTTTCCATGTCATGTGTTGAACAGCGTACGTGTTGAAACGCCGATCCATAACCCCGGCGGGGCTATCAGCCGCAGCTAATGCCGTCTGCAAACCGTGACCACAACAACAAACCATCAAAAGGCCCGTCCAGATCCAACCTGACATAAACCATCTGGACGTGCTTAGTGTGGCGGCGGGGTCACTGGAGGGGCCACGATGTGTAACACTTATTGGGGGCCGTCAATTAAAATGGAAGCAGGCCTTTTGTAAGTCTTTCCTCCACCTGCACGTTTCCCCGGGAACATAACCTAACCCCTCTCGCCCTCCTCCCTGCTTATCCTCCTCCTCTCTCCTCTTCCCTCCCTCTTCCTCCTCATCGTCCCCCTCCCTTCTTCTCATCCTCTTCCTGCTCTGTCTTCCTCTTCCTCCCCCCTCCCCTCCCCCCCCCCCCCCTCCTCCCCAGAACCCCTGCCCCCGTCCAGCTCATTAGTTTGATACCGTGATCATCATCAGAGATGTCAGAGAGAGGAGGAGGAGGAGGAGGAGGAAGCTCCCCTGAACCATCCACTACACTGCGCTGAGCGGGCAGTCATGCAGCAGAACCGCTCCAGCGCCTATAGATGAACCGCCCATTACACACACATATATACACACACACGGAGAGCATATATATTACATGGAATGTCTTTTTTTATCACAGAAAAAAACCCTACGGCTCTCATTTGCTCCCTCCCTAGTATCTCCTTGCCCTACATTGTTTTTATAAAAGAAGAGACTTGACTCCTTTGTCAATGTGTATATAAACATATGTAGATGCATGCCTTCTGATAGACCTTATCACATAACGGTATAGCGGCCTGATGTGCTGCCATGTGAGAGACACACAGAAAACAAACGGGAGTGGACGCTAGAATCCAATTAAATCACAATCCACCAAACAACCAAACCCTGAGCCCTGGCAGATCACCTCCGAGCCCTGCTGTATCTGAACCGTCGCATGGCTCCTCTCTCCCAGCTCCCTGGACGAGGGCCGGACCTCAGCGGGCTAGACATGATGCGGTGCGGTGGTTAGCTTACCAGACACCCCCCCCGCCATGAACACCGCCATCATGACCCCCAGGGTGAAGCCGATGTGGATGGTCAGGGGCCCCCCAAGGGCCCCCTTGCTGAGGATAGCCTGGGCCACCGCCCCGCAGCCAAACAGCTACAGGAGACAATAAGCACACGTATTACAGCCCATGGAGAATAAGAAAAAACACTGCCGTCATTTGATGTCGCACAGATTAAACCTGCGCGTGTTTAATGCTGTGCAGCGCCCTAACATCTCCTTAAAGCTCCTAACCCTAATAGCTCCTAACCCATATCATATTAGTGAGATAGGCTAGTTTAGTTAGAAGTGTGTTAATAACAGGTTAATTGATAGGCATACTACTATACATTCAGAATCGAACTGTTCACAATTTCCCAAGTTTGAATGTTATGATGAAACTTTAATCACATCAGTAACTTTAATCTGTAAGCTTTGTCAGAGTGTGCAAATTAAATAAAAATGCTCATCATTTATAATTACTTCCCCCGCAGTGGTCCAAACTGATCCGACGCAGCAGTCTGCTCCGTTTGATCATTTGTGATCGCTGCGTGGAAGTTTTTAGAAATTATGAAATTTTTATTTGATATGTGGGAGCCACTCTGTCCCACAGACAGTGACCTCCTCCTCCAACCCCTCAGCGGGCTGGGACGGACAGCAGGACAGCAGGTGTACAGGAAGCCTACTTACAATTAAGACGAAGATCCCCAGAAACTCGGCAAGGAACTCCTTGATGATGGCGTGCTTCAGGGAGAACTTCTCCTTGATTTTGGTCATGCTTTCGTGTCCCATGTTGAGTCCAGGGTCTGGGTGCTGTTCTCCTTTCAGTACAGAACAGCGTTGCAGGGTGAATCCTGCTAATTGCCCACCCGACCTCGGAGAGGGAAGCCTCCTCCCACTCGGAGCTCCTGAATGGTGCAACTAATCCGTTCTTCTCCTCGGGTCGGTTCCCGTGGTAACCACAGCAGGGCGCTGTGGAGCCGTTTGAAAAGATCCGTGGATTCCAGGAATAAATAGGCCTAATCTCGTTAAAAATATAAATGTTTCTTAATTTTGCTCAGATTTACAATATATTATAACATATTGAGAAAATAGCCTGTAGACAGACAATATTTAAATCAATGATCATAATTGTACCGTTTTGAAAAGGGACCAATAGAACCGTCTCAATCCAGAGGCCGACTGTATCCCAAAACAACCAGACAAGAAACAATCATGACAATATGACATTTTATTTAAATAAAGTATCTTAGGCCTTATAATAAAATACAATTAATTGCTTTGATTTCTCAGGTTAAATCACTTTAATACCTTTTATTTTATCAATAGAGTCGGATTATTTTTTTCGTTGTCCAGGCCCACCTACTAAAATAATAAGAAGCGGAATATTGGCCTCCAGACATCCGTAGTCGTTCTGGTCCTCCGCTAGAGGGCGCTCGGTCAACACATTTCAGGAGTAGGAATAAGATCCGACCCCATCTCCCAGTTGGTCTTATCTCCCGTTTGCTTTGCTTTGTGAAAATGTGTGGCAACAAGGGAAGGATGTTTCGAACACATTAATCAATGTCAATGTCTTCTTTGATGTGAAGCAGACACTTCCAGAGTGTCAATCATGCTGTGAAGAAAGGTTGACGTGATGACGGAGAAAACGCATCCAGGGGAATGTGTAAATGATGGGCTGGGACCCAACACCCCTTTGTCTCAGCAGCATATATACCTGCTCTCCTACGGTCTCTATCTCTCCATGGTTATACTGGGAATGTATGGGAGAATAGAAACAGGCCTGAGAACACTATAGTGCACGATACTATATGCTGAACTATACATTATACTACACTATACTACTGCAATACACTACACTATACTATACAATACACTTTAATCCACTATACAACACTATACTACACTACACTATACCATACTACACTAAACTACACTATATACTCCACTATAGCCTACTACACTTTAAACACTGTTTCCTGTATTATTGTTACAACCTTGAAGTTCAGTCGAATCCGTTATGTTGAAACACATTATGGGGCTAAGGAACGACTAAAGAGTTCTGCTCACTGACCACAGAGTTGTGTTCAGCGGTGAACACAGAGTTGTGTTCAGTAGTGAACATAGAGATTTGTTTTCCCTCTCATAAAGAGTTGTGTTCAGTAGTGAACATTAAGAGTTAAGTTCAGTACATAAAGACTTGTTGTCAGTAGTGAACACAGAGTTGTGTTGAGTAGTGAACATGAAGAGTTGTGTTCACTAAACTTAAAGAGTTGTGTTCAGTAGTGAACACAGAGTTGCCTCCAACAGGACTCGCTCGCCCCGCTGCAGACTCGCTCCGTGTTTCTCCTGCATGTTGAATCCCGTTAATTGGGCCGATGTTTATTGAGACCTTAAAGGTGTGAAGAGGATTTATCACCTGCGGGAGGTCGCGCTCGTGTCCCCGACCAAAGGGCCCCTCGCGGTCCCTGCTGATCCCACTGCGGGCCCCCTGATCCCCAAGCATCGACCGCTTCAAACTACCGCGTCGTTAATCAACCGCATTTAAACCCAGCGAGGAATATGTCTGTGGTCATATTGGACACATGGCTACATTTTACATTATTATATTTTTGGAAAGGCTATTATTTTACTGTCTTACATTAATAATAATAATTATAATAATAATAATGATAATGGGGGTGATTGTGGGGGTGTGGGTCGGGTGCGTGTCTCCCCTCCTCAGCTCCGAGTCCTTTATGTAAATGAACAAATGTATTCCAAAAGGACAGCCCTTCTTTCTCTCGGCCCAATCAAAACGGACTTCGACAGACACCTGGGTATAAACCGAGCCGGGACTCCAAAGTCCCGACCAGAAGCCTCCTTAAAGCCGCCGTTACGCACCGGTCCTATCAGACGTCATGACCTCCAGCGCCAAGGACCTCCCCGGAGACGCGCAGAGCGCGGACGCGGCCGCCGCCCTGCTGGCCTCGCTCCACCTGATGCCCTCCCCGCTGCCCAACCCGGACATCAAGCACACCCAGGTCGGTTCCCCGGTCCCGTCTCCCTCCCCGCCTCCTCCGGCGCCTCCCGTTGCCTCCCGTCGGTGCGCGGAGGGGTTCCACCTAAAGCGAAGTCAAACCGGTTTAAAGTGTTTCCGTTTGATGTCTGCTGCTGGGTGTGATGTGGTTCAGCGCAGGTGATGACCTCCACTGTGTTTCCAACCTGTGGCTGTTCATGTACAGCCGGTACAGAGTCGGCTGCTCGGTTCTGATCTGCTTCGTGTTGGTTTCTGGTGACGCGCCCGGTCCGTCTGTTCCCAGTGCGCCCGGTCTGTCTGTTCCCAGCGCCCGGTCTGTCTGTTCCCAGTGCGCCCGGTCTGGCTGTTCCCAGCGCCCGGTCTGTCGGTTCCCAGTGCGCCTGGTCTTTCTGTTCCCAGCGCCCGGTCTCTCTTTTCCCTGTTCGCCCGGTCTGTCGGTTCCCAGTGCTCCCAGTCTGTCTGTTCACAGCGCCCGGTCTCTCTTTTCCCTGTTCGCCCGGTCTGTCTGTTCCCAGTGCGCCGGGTCTATCTGTTACCACTGCGCCCGGTCTGTCTGTTCCCAGTGCTCCCAGTCTGTCTGTTCCCAAGTTCACAAACCTTTACTAGCTGGTTCGTGCGTTGGGTTTTAATCCCGGCTTTTACGCATATATCTACTTAGTCCTGCACTAGGCTCTGTTATGTTGGTATAAAGGTTGAACATCGTTAATGCTATTAGATGTATATGTATATTAAATATTTATTTTCCAGTGGATAAGTCATGTTGAGGCTGCAGGCCCATTTCGCTTTGTTTAGTCTTAATTAGTTCTGGTAAAATCTGATGATTTCAATTGACATTTAAGTAGGCCTAGGCCTATTCTGCATATTCTGTTTGGATTGTTACATTTCATGTGTAAGGTTGTTACTTTAGTCTTTCTGTTTGAACTCACTTTTAATGTAAAACCAAACATATAAGAGAGAAGCGGAGAGAAACGTCTGATGGTTTCTATTGTCCGTAAAGTTATTATATAGTTAAGTGTCCAACGGAATGAAAAGAATCAAGTGCAAAGCGCACGACAAACCGTGAGGTTTAAAGTTAGATTTGAACCTTTAAGTTAGTTTACATGTGAAGGTTAATTATTATCTTATCGTTTCGATTGACTCTTGGTTAACTTTGTTCTTTCGGTTTCTGCGTCTGTTCTTTGTGTGTGCAGAGACTCTGTTTTATAAAACAGAGTAGCCTAATTGTAATATATCGTTTCATTAATTAGCAATATCGTTTGTTATAGGCTATAATATATTAAAATTGTTGCGGGCCAGATTTTTTTATTTTAAAACGGGACACGGCCGTTGATTCTAAATATTATTGAACCTAGCTATGTAGGCCTATATTATATTATAATTAACCCTTGTATATTATATTATATTTAACCCACCTATTTTACATTATATTTAACCCACCTTTGTCTATTATATTTAACCAAACACAGGCCGTACGTCCCTTCAGATGTTTCTATCTATTAACCAAATAGTTATTTTTTCCACGGCAATTTGTGCGCGTAAGTAGTTTGTAGCCTGGATTTAACACCAGAGATAAAACAATAAGTGAGAACGATGAATACCTCTCGTTCCTGTTATATTTGAACGTTTTATCTACAATACTAAATCAATTAAACATGCAGCACGAATAGAGAAGTATGGACAGCAAATCATTGTAAATTAGGATTAATTACATTATAATATACATAGCCTATATATTGACTAATAGGCCTAGTTAATTACTTAATTGACCCTGTTATTTGTAGTTGGCTTTTTTTGGGCCGGAAACGTTGAATGGACAAAATAATATTTCTATATCTACATTTAAAGAGTTAAAATGTCTCCCCTCATTATAGAAAACATCGTAGTATATTGACCTACAGAAGATGTCCCAAACACTTTACATTAGCTGCAGTTCTTATTTATAATTTTGTGTGTATTTAAACATTTCAGCGTTTGACTTCAGTCCATGATTCAGTCCCTGCTCGTGTCAAAGAGAAGTAATTCTATTTGTGTTCAGTTTTACGTTCTTACCCCTGGTTCATAATGGAAGAATCCATTGTCACGCTGCGTGGCATGTTTTGTTATGTTGTAGGGATATAGTAGAGCTATAGCTGTACGTGTTATACGGGAAAGTGTAAAGGGCAGAGTTTAATAACAGCCTAAGTTCACTCTGTGCTATAAACACTGCTTGAATGGACTCCCAATATCTCCAAAGTGCAAAGGGCACTTTGTATTGCTGATACACCAAATAGTTTACTCCCCCCCATCTCCACACACACATGCAAACACACATATACTCCATCACACACACACGCAAACACACACCACCACCAATCAGAGAAAGTTAGCATGTTAAATCTCCTTCTCTCCCCTTCGTCGTCTCCGGCCTCAAATCATTCATATTTCTGTAATGTAGTTCTGGAACACAAAGGTGTTTGGGCGGGGAGGGGGACCTTTTTGGGGGTAGACTCTGGGAATTAACCCTCTCAGGAATGTAGGACTGATCCACCAGCAGCAGGTCTGGGGATGTGCGGGGCAGAAGGGCCTGATTTATGTACCCCTGGCCTAGCCTGGCCTCACACCCCGTCTCTCCAGTACCTGCTAGGGGAGCACTGCGGCCGCTCGGTGTTGCTCTCTGGGCTGCAGGACTGGCCTGCAGGGCAATAATGTTTTTTAGCATGGTGGGTTACTAGTAGGGGAATGCAGGGCAATAATTTGCCCAGAATGCCCAGGATGGGCCGCGGAGGCGAGCTCATTACCTAACCGCTCTGCATCGTCACCGGAGGAGAGTTGAGATTAAGAAAGCGTCCCAGTAAGGCTGTTGCCCCTTGTCCCTTTCACCCAGTCATGAACTATTCACCGTCAAAGACACTTTGTGTGATGGTGACAGTGAAGCTATACATCGTGCATTCATGTATTGTGAGCGCGGCGGCTCCGTGAATGGTCCAGTCATATCTCCCCGTGCTTTATTACGACTGCACTTTCTTTGGGCCAAAAGTAAAAGTAGAATCATTCTTTATTTAATGTGTTTTTCTACCCCGCTGCCATTGGCTTGCTTTTAACGCGCACAAAAAAACATTTTACTAGCATGGCTAAAGAGCCAGGTGAGAAGTGTTAGCTGAATCTGTTGAGAGTACAAGGAGCAGTCGTTTGGTAAAAACTGTTTTATATTCTTTGTTTTTAGTTTTATGTGTTTTCTTTGCCTGCTGGCATTGTTACAGAATGAGAGTAAAAACTGGGCTAGCTTTCCAAGTGGCCGGTGGATTTGAAATCGCACTCAATGATTATGTCTGAAGTTAAGTTCAGTCAAGTTAAACCATGTCTGAAGTTAAGTTTGTTAAACCTTAACCAACAAAGGACCAGAAGCATGCTGGCGTCCTTTGTTAACTTTATATTTAAAAGACAGGAACGGTGCTGAGCTATGTTTTGGTCATGGATGTGTTCCTTTCCACACTTTGGAAGCATTCTGTAGAAATGTAAGAAGGGTTCACTTTAAACTGGACTTATTATCTCAAGATAAGTCCTCTGATAAGCAGGCCTACGCTCAAATGTAGGTAGAAACAATCTTCCTCAGTAATTCAGATATAGTTTATTACAAAGTATTTTCCATGTTTTGTCCTGTTCTGAATCCACCAGCAGTATCCCCCTCCGGGCTCTTATCGTTGCGTGATAAAGACGCCCTCTCTGTGGACGGACGCCGTTCCCGTACCTGTCTCTGAAGGGTGTTTAGAGTAAAGTCATCGTGAGCCCATTCAGACCGGATGAATGAGGGCCCGTCAATCTGTCACTGATTGAGATAGTACAGATGGGGGCCCCGGGCCCCCAGTGCTAGCCGCTGTCCGCCGGCTGTAAGTTATGGCCCAGTCTCACCGCGTGGGTCACTGGCCTCGCAGAGCAGAGCCTGACCTGCAGTTCTGCTGTTCTTCACTTCAAAACTACCATCTCACTGTGATCCACATCAAACACATGCTCTGGTTAAGGGATACTGTGCAACCAAATGATTTATCGCACCGTGCACAGCCAGGACTTTTTACTTTTTCCGTCCCCCCCCTCTCACCCCCCCCCCCCCTCTCCCCCCTAACACACTTTGGTTTAAAGTCTTTGCTTACACAACGTTGTGGTTACATACTCAGAAAAAAATAAAAAGGACAAGGAGAGGAAAGAAACGACAGCGGTGGTTGTGACAGGCAAAGTGTGCGCCGCCATGAATACGTCCGTTTGGGTGGAACGCCCGTTTGTGCAGAAGTGTAAATTATATTGTGTCAACATGGCGTCCACTGAGTGTGAATCACTTTCTGGGGAAGACCGGTGACAGAAAGGTTACCCTGTTCATTCCCCGAGTCTCCAGCCTTCAATCCCCCTGACAAGTAACGTGTAAATCCTGACGGTGTCATTATGAAAACCAGCGGGCTCCATAAATCCATTGAGAAGGTGATTCACACCCGGCCCAATCACAAGCACCTCGTAGTACTTAGCCTGTGAAAACTTCTAAACAAAGAACAGTTGGCTCTCATTGATAATATTTCAGCACATGTTTTTTCCCCAAGTTATTTATTAGTTTAATATGAGTTAAATATTAGTTTATTACATTTGAGGAAATCATTAAACTGCATTGAATAGAGTTTGGGAATGAAAACAATGTAGGGTGTTTGTGTGTGTTGTTGTGGGCTCTCTTGTATCTGACACTTTTTAATTGAATACCAAAACACACAGTATCCTAAAATGTATTTTTTCTTTTAAAGTTAATCATTCTCAAGAGGCCTCGATGTCACTGGCCTGCTAGATTCCACCGTGTCTGACCATAGATGGAATTAAAACGCGCAACAAATATTCCCATCGTGCCTCTTTATATCTGAAAGACTGAAACAGGATGGCGGTCCCTTTAACAGTTACCAACCCCTCGCACACTCACGCCACTTTTTTCCCATAACAAAAGCTTGACAACTCTGTCACAACTTGACCACACACACATGCAACAAAGATGTTCCCCGACCAGTGACAGCGAGGTCACCCTCGCCAAGCTCTAAAGCTCCGGGCGGCATTGTGTGGAGCGGTGTGAAGGAACCGCTGAATGGCGTGGAACACGCCAAGAGGAGCCGGGGGAGAAGGGCCAGCTGCACTCTCACTCTCAGGCTCCCTCGCTGACTGGTAACCCGAGTGATTATACGTTCTGGAAGCTTCTCCGAAACAGAGAGGACACTTTTATAGAAGAGGATATGAAACTTCCTGCGCAGTCTGGTGTCGGAGCCGGGTACGACTCCCCTGGCTATGGAATCTTGGCCTGTTAAAAACAGACTCACACACACACACACACACACACACACACACACACACACACACACACACACACACACACACACACACACACACACACACACACACACACACACACACACACACACACACACACACATATATATATATACACACACACACATATACACACATGCACATACACATAGTCACACACAAAGACATATAAATACACACATTAAGACAAGTCCACACACAAACACACACACACACACACACACACACACACACACACACACACACACACACACACACACACACACACACACACACACACACACACACACACACACACACACACACACACACACACACACACACACGTATATACACACAGACACAGCCGCCAAACCGCACATTTATCTAGTTTTTCAAGTAACCACTAGTTCTAGGGGACAGAGAGAGTTCCCTGAGCCTACACAAGCGGGGCCAGCGGGGGAATAAACCAACATATGTTTTAACGGTCTCTGCTCAAGAAGCTTATTTAATTAGCTTTCTTTGTATGTTTACAAGAGTGAATTACAGGAATTTACTGTGTGACAATTTCAATAGTTTTCAACAATTTCAACAAGTCAGCCTTGGTTTGGTTTTTCATTTGAATGTGAAATGTTGTTAACTGTAGCTCAGTATTTATACAGTTTGAGTTATAATTATAATGGTAGCATTAGGGGGGGTTTCACAATTCAAAGTTCTATGTTTTAAAAGTGCATTTGATAAATATTTACTATCCCATGCCATCATACAAGACAGATATGCAGAGTTGTTATCCAACGCTGAGAACGCTGTTAATATCAGGCTGTAACTCCAACATTGTTACCTAATTCTGACGCCTAATGAAAGCATAACGCCCTGCGGTGGTCACGACACTCCGGGGAACACAGAAACAAAACCATTTGTCATTAAAAAAATGTGCACTCTTGCACTCAGTCTTTCATCCCCCTGTTCTTCCCCTCTCCCAAATGAACCTAAAAGCAATTTTCAGAAACCTTGAGCGTGGATTTATTCCCCGGCGCTGTCCCCTCCATCACGCCGCTGAATGGAGCCGGACAACAGAGTGACCGCGCAGCCGGAGCCCCCGGCCCGGCCGGCCGCCTCCCTCTCTGGGGATGATTTAGATGCCGGCCTGCTGGATCCTGGAGCCCCGGGCCCTCTCCTTTAACGGGGCCTTGGGAGAGGGTCGGGGCCGCGCACGGAGCCCACCGCTCGCATTCTTTGCTGGGGCTGCCGGGGCTGCCAAGAGGGCTCCCCTGATTTAGGGTGCCCCCGCCACAGTGGCCCCAATAAATTTAAAAACTAATTCTGGGCTCTCCGGGGCTCTCTGTTTTTGTAGCCGGCGCTCGGCACCTTATCGTTACTGACAATTTTATGAAGTGCCCTTAATGAGAGTCAGATTAAAGGGGCGGCCCCGAAGGACGGGGCCTGAGAATCTGCAGAGAGAGAGAGAGAGAGAGAGAGAGAGAGAGAGACCGGAGAGAGAGAGAGAGAGAGAGAGAGAGAGAGAGAGAGAGAGAGAGAGAGAGAGAGAGAGAGAGAGAGAGAGAGAGAGAGAGAGAGAGAGAGGGAGCCCACTGCGGTGTGTGTGTGTGTGTGTGTGTGTGTGTGTGTGTGTGTGTGTGTGTGTGTGTGTGTGTGTGTGTGTGTGTGTGTGTGTGTGTGTGTGTGTCTATCTATTGTCCATCTGGGTGGGGGTGGGGTGTGTGCAGTCAGATAAATAGCCCAGGAATGAGTGGGTAAAGTCCAGTGGAGTGGTACACACAGATACCGACGGTCTGCCAGAACCATCCATCTGCAGCATGCTTTTTTCTCTTCTAGACGTGCAACGGTCATAAGAGGGGAGATGGAGTGTGTGTGCACGCATGTGTGTGTGTGTGTGTGTGTGTGTGTGTGTGTGTGTACTCATGCATGTGTGTTTGTGTGTGTGTGTGTGGAGGACACACATTCCCTTGCATTTTGCATACCAGCCCTTAAGTAAACACTGTTAGCCATTTACAGCCAATTAAATAGTACTTAAAGCAGTGCGTTTCTGTCCATAAACACAGGGAAGAGTTATGGAGCCCTCGGCTAGTGGACCACTTGAACCCTGCTTTTAGATGTGCCCTCGGACCAGTGTCTGTATACCTTCCAGTAAAAGGACACTAAGAAGCTCTCTGTATACACGGGGAGATATGGCCCAGCAGATGTTCTCTGCACTCGATCTATCAAACACGCTAGGTCTAAACATGTCAGGGCTCACGCTTTTATTTTGGTAAGCTACATTTTCAGATGAATTATGTTATTTCTGGATAATTCTTCCTTTTTTTTAGAATCACACCTTGTGCTTTGATCCGCGCTCCGCCTGCCCCAGAAGGACATTCCAGTGCACGTGTTCCTCTGTGAACATTTCCCCTCTTCTGGCCGTGGCGGAGCTCAGATCCTGTCTGGAGGGGCGGTTGTTCAACGGAAGGCTTTCTTTAACGTATCACAGAGGCTGACCACGGCACGTGTTTTATGGTCTCGTAAACGAGCAGTGAAGTTGTGAAACGTGTGTCTCTGCGTGCGTGTGTGTGTGTGTGTGTGTGTGTGTGTGTGTGTGTGTGTGTGTGTGTGTGTGTGTGTGTGTGTGTGTGTGTGTGTGTGTGTGTGTGTGTGTGTGTGTGTGTGTGTGTGTGTCTGTGAGTGTGCACATGTGTGTGTGTGTGTGTGTGTGTGTGTGTCAGTGTAAGTGCATGCATCTGTGAGTGTGCACATCAGCCGTGTGTATGTTTCTGTGTGTATGTATGTATGTATGTATGTGTGTGCTTGCATGCATTTGTGAGTGTGCACATATACATGTGTGTGTGTGTGTGTGTGTGTGTGTGTGTGTGTGTGTGTGTGTGTGTGTGTGTGTGTGTGTGTGTGTGTGTGTGTGTGTGTGTGTGTGTGTGTGTGTGTGTGTGTGTGTGTTGGGGGGGTCTGGTGTCTGATAGGGATTTATTCCCCCCCCCCAACCACCCCACCCCCTTTGTCTGCGTGGTGAAGCACTCCCCAGAGACCAATGTTGAACAAGCTGGAATCTCTGCTCTCAATCCAGAGATTGGCCCCATATTTTACACAAGCTCAACTGCTGCCAGGCCGACAGGGTCTGCAGGGAGCGCACAGTCTTTCACAATCTCTCAGTGCGAGTCTCTCACCTTCACCAACCAAGGGGTGTCAGGGGTGGAGTTGCTATTTAGCATTAAATAAAAAAGTAGATGTTTTATCATAAAATCCCATTTTGGCTGTTCGGTTGATCGTATATTCTGCTTGTGTTTATTCCGCTGTGTATGTGGACTAAAAAGGTATTTTTTGCTCGCCATCCTCCACAGATCTTCATCAACAACGAGTGGCATGACTCCGTCAGTGGGAAAGTCTTCCCAGTTTACGACCCGGCCACTGGGGAGCAGATCTGTGAGGTCCAGGAAGCAGACAAGGTAACCGGAGACCCGTCCGCGCTCACCCTGCTTCTCATTGGAAACCTGCCCTGGTGTTACTCTGTTTACACTCCACGTTGTGAGATTCAACCTCCCTCTACCCAACGAGGAGTAGCACTCCGGTGCTCTGGCATTCCCTGACACCACTTCCTGTGTGGGTTAAAAAAAGGAGAAGAAAAAGAAGAAGAAGAAGAAGAAGAAGGGAAAGCTCAGTGTGAGATGGTCCTCCTCTCCTTCTGAGACAGCGCCTCTGGATGCATCGGCCAGCAGGCGTGCTGTTGACGGAGTGTTGATCCTCGTACCAGCCCTCTGATGTGAGTGTGTGGTCTCTCCCCAGGCCGACGTGGACAAGGCGGTGCAGGCCGCTCGCCGCGCCTTCGCTCTGGGCTCGCCGTGGCGCCGGATGGATGCTTCCGAGCGCGGTCGGCTGCTGGCCAAACTGGCTGACCTGGTGGAGAGAGACAGCGTCTACTTAGCGGTGAGCGGCCGGTCTGAGGGTTCAAACGCACGCTCTGACCCCTCTGCTGTCATTCAGAGAGGTTCATCAAGCCACCATGTGCCTGGGACACCCGGTGGTTTCGATTAGTGATGTGTGTCGTTGTCTTGTCGAACAACTGCCTTTTATTTAGTTGAGCCACACTAAAAATGAATCCAGCAGGTTATGAACAACTGTTTCAATAAGGAGATTAAATGACTGAACACACTAAGTATTTGCATCGTTTAACAGACAACACACGTTGAGCCTGTCGTGTGTTCAGCCACAGAGAAGCTCCTCTCTGGCTCTGCCTGCTCTCTGAGGTTCGGACGTGCGTGCCGGCGGCCAGAGGAAGGCATTCCCCCGATGGTGGGAGATGGGGGATGCTAGCACGGCCCTGAGAGCAGGGAACACGTTCCCAGTGTGATTAAAAAGCACAGCGCTGTAACTGTGGGGCCCATATGGGGTCTGGTGTTTTCCTAGCGTTATATTACCCTCACTGAAACAATGTGAAGGGATTTGTCGGAGGGATCTTTTATGTAATAATGTTTGCGACTGTTTTCCTCGTCTGCTCTATATTTCAGACGATGGAGTCCCTGGACTGCGGGAAGCCCTTCCTGACCACCCTGTTTGTGGATCTCCAGGGAACCATAAAGACTCTGAGATACTTTGCCGGCTACGCCGACAAGATCCATGGCACCACCATTCCAATGGGTAAGATTGATGCTCTTTGTATATTTATCACTTCAGATGCATCCTCCTAAATCATAGTGTAAAAAGGTCACTCTTAAATCGAATGAGAGTGATTAGCTGGTTCAAAGAGATCAATCAGTGGGATGGCAGACGCTGAAGATAAGCTGAGCACTTCTCTCGGGGCGTCTACGACGTGAGGGGTGTGTGGAAGGTAAACAGAGATACTCCCTGGTCAGTTATAAATCTGCACACTAATGTCCCCCGGCCTGTAGGATCAGAGCTGAACGGGTTACAAGACTGGCTGGCTGCTGTGTTTGACTGCTTGTTATGGCTAATTTAGCTCTTCAAATAAATACAACAGGAAATGTTTCTACTAATGGGGCCCCTGAACCCAGGGGCCGCAGAACGAGTCACTACTGAGTACCTTCGCCTCTCGGGGTAACGCGAGAAGAACAATAAACTCCAATACACTCTGATTGTTTCTCTGGTCCTTTACTAAAGTAAATGTTTTGTGATGTTCTGAATCAACATGGTTCACCAACATCAGGTGGTCATTTGAAACGTGAAATAATGTGTGTTTGTGTGTGTGCTTGTGCGTGCTATGTGTATGTGTGTGCGTGTGTGTGTGTGTGTGTGTGTGTGTGTGTGTGTGTGTGTGTGTGTGTGTGTGTGTGTGTGTGTGTGTGTGTGTGTGTGTGTGTGTGCGTGTGCGTTTGTGTGTGCGTTTGTGTGTGCGTGTGATGTTCCAAAACAGATGGGGAGTATCTTACATTTACCAGACACGAGCCAATTGGAGTCTGCGGACAAATTATCCCTGTGAGTATGTGTTTCTGAGGAGTCAGCAGTGCACTGAAACACACACGCAAAACATACCACAAAACACACACACTCAACACTTACACTAAACAAACCACAATACACACACGCTCCCACCAAACACATACACACAACAATCACACAAATCACAAACACAAAACACTCACACACAGCACTCACAAAACACATTACAAAACTCACAAAAAACACATTACAAAACACACACACAACACTCAAACACAACACACATGCTACACTGGACATGTTGAAGACAGCGGAGAACGGAATCGATAGGTATGACAGGTAGCATTTAACTAGTTATTACAAGCGTATTAACTAGTGCTGGTTAGGGAGGAGAGAGAGGTCAAACTAGTGCTGGTTAGGAAGGGGAGAGAGGTCAAACTAGTGCTGGTTAGTGAGGGGAGAGAGGTCAAACTAGTGCTGGTTAGGGAGGGGAGAGAGGTCAAACTAGTGCTGGTTAGGGAGGGGAGAGAGGTCAAACTAGTGCTGGTTAGGGAGGGGAGAGGGGTCAAACTAGTGCTGGTTAGGGAGGGGAGAGAGGTCAAACTAGTGCTGGTTAGGGAGGGGAGAGGGGTCAAACTAGTGCTGGTTAGTGAGGGGAGGGAGGTCAAACTAGTGCTGGTTAGTGAGGGGAGGGAGAGAGATAGGGATCTTTTTCGTAGAAGCGTAATGTTTTTCCAAGACATGTATTTTTGACGTCCTCTAAGGTCTGTTTATATTTGGGCTAATCCATTGGCTCACTCGGCGGGGGTGCTGGGAGGACGAACAGTGATATGAAGTCCGACATGGAACGCGGTACGGAACGGGAGAAGAGAAGAGGAGGGAGGAGAGAGGAGAGAGGAGGGAGGAGGGAGGAGGGAGGAGAGAGGAGAGAGAGAGGGAGGGAGAAGGGAGGAGGGAGAAGGAGAGGAGGGAGGGAGGGAGGAGGGGAGGAGAGAGGAGAGGGAGGGGGAGGAGGGAGGAAGGAGGAGGAGGAGAGAGAGGAGGAAGGAGGGAGGAGAGAGGAGGAGGAGAGAGGAGAGGGGAGGAGAGAGGAGCGGGGAGAGAGGAGGAAAGGAGAGGAGGGAGGAGGGAGGAGGGAGGAGAGAGGAGGGAGGAGGGAGGAGGGAGAAATGCCTCTAGGCTCCTTTTTTACGTCCTTTTTTTCCTCTGGGAGAGCGCGGTGAAGAGCGGAGCGGTGAAGAGCGGAGCGGGGGGGGAGAAGCCGGGACGGGTGTCGATTGTGTAGGAGGCTGAGAGCAGCGTGTGGTTGTGGGGCCCCCGGGGGCCGCTGTGTGGAGCAGAAACAACACAGGCTGCCTGGGGCCCGGCCATAGCGCTGCACATGTGTCGCAATTTCCCCCCTTCTCAGAACAGCGTGGGAGGAGCCGCTGGGAAGACTTTCTCCCATGACTGCAAACCGGTGCCGCACACC
>OLKM01000222.1:314827-327327 GCA_900291075.1 Melanogrammus aeglefinus
TCAAAGACGGAGGGGGAACCGCTCCACAAAAGGAGAAAGGAAAACCTAGTGTTGTTTTGGTTCTCCGAGGCTACGGGCGAAGAGATAATATTATGATTGAGAGACGTGGATATTAGAGAGGCTGTGGCAGGAGATGAGTGTTTCCATGTCGAACAAGGGAGGGGGGACAGGGCGAGCATCTTGTTCCTGTTACGTCCTGTCCTCTCTGAACTCCTCTGTCTGTTGGAGAGGCTTTGAGGGACGGCCTGGTTAGGGTTTCCCCGGCTGCTTTCGGATGCTTTTGAGGTGACACTGTTGGGACCGTGTCGACGCCGCACCACGACCAAACAAACACCACACCTCCTCTGGCCACAGACACTACGTACTCCTTTACTGGCTTACTGTTTTACTACGCCAACGTCCCGCCACATGACTGCCTCCCTAACGATGCAGACTGGCTATAGGTCCTTTAGCCATAGTTGTCCAATTATGATATGATGTATACATTGTTGTACCACAAATACAATTGTCTCTTGTAAATGTTAATATGATGCTATTGTACTCAAGATCAGATTTTAAATGTGCACAACCAACTTTATAACAAAGACCCGAGTTCCCAGAAGAAGTGTCGTTATGAATTATCGATAAGTGCAGGAGTCAGACGCTGTAGACGTGCTGTATGTCTTCAGGATGTCGATGTATATTATGTATCTACAGGATCCTTATGCAACAGGATGATTCATGTGCAGGGGGGCGAAGTCGAAGTGACAGCGTTCACCTCTCCCCCCCAGACATCTCCTCGCATCGCCACGGTTACTAGCCAATAAAAAAACAATCTCACAAGTCCCATATTTTTCCAGAAAGCCGATCCCATATTATGAGACCGGGGTTTCAGGAGAGAATAAAACATTATTAGACAAGTGAAGTGTTTGGTTAGACGTTAAAGAATGCGTCCCCTGACACTAGAGACTGGACGGCGTGGAGGAGAGTCGCATCGGAGCCGGCCTCGACCCAGCAGACCGTAGACGCTCCTCTGCTCCATAAACCACCAGCACCCCCCCCCCCCCCCCCCGCGCAGCCAGCCGGCGTGTTCAGCGGAGACGGGATGCGCTCCTCTGCTGAAACATCACTTTGTTTCCTGCCACTTCCTCGCAAAAAAAAACAGACCCCGAGTCTGTGCGCCGGACTCATGTTTCAGGCGGCTCTGGGCGTTGGGACATCCCGCGTTGGGACGTCCTGAGTTGGGACGACGTCCTCCTGCATCCGGGGGACTGGGACCCGGCGGATTTACCGACGTGTGTCCCCGTGATTAAAGCCCCCTCCCTGTTTCCTGTTCCTGTAGGTGGGCAAGCTGATCCAAGAGGCAGCTGGACGCAGTAACCTGAAGAGGGTGACGCTGGAGCTGGGAGGGAAGAACCCCAACATCATATTCGCAGATGCTGATAGTATGTTACCGCATACACACACACACACACACATACACACACACACACACACACATACGCGCACACAAGCACACACATACACGGTCATGGACACACACACACACACACACACACACACACACACACACACACACACACACACTTTGTACCACACACGCACACACGCACAACACACAAACACACACACACACACACACACAATTACTTTATTCAACACGAACGTAAATTCAACTTACATTGGACCCTTTGTGATGAACATAAATCTGTGTAAGTGGACGCACACACACACACACACACACACACACACACACACACACACACACACACACACACACACACACACACACACACACACACACACACACACACACACACACACACACACACACACACACTCTGTAAGCTTTGTAGTGGACTGAAGACCCAATGAGTGGATGAGTGAGAGCCTGATGTAAACTCCTAAGTGGCCGACCAAAACGAGGGGTGCCACGGCTTTCAAATGCTTTCAGCAGCCGTTGGGGGTGTGTGTGTGTGTTGGGGGGGGTGAGGGCTGTAAATCAGGGTCTAGAACCTGCCCCGCTCGGCCGCTTGGGCCGGGACCCATAAATCAGGCTCCCCGTGGCTCCCCCCCGCGGCAGCAGGGTCCTGTCTCTCAGGTGTCAGATATCAGCCGGCTCTGCAGACCTCCGCTCTGAGGAGAGCCAGCAGCTCCACGTATCACGGCTGGTTCCTGCACCTCCATGAGGCTCCGGTACCCCTCAGTTAGGGTCCTCCATGGGGCTCAGGATACCCCTCAGATAGGGTCCCCCCCAGGCCACTGCGTCTCCCCCCCATGTTCAGGACGTCCTAACCCTGGCCTCCCCCCCCCCCTCCCAGTGGACCTGGCCGTGGAGCAGGCCCACCAGGGGGTGTTCTTCAACGCAGGCCAGTGCTGCACCGCCGGCTCACGCATCTTCGTGGAGGAGCCCATCTACGAGGAGTTTGTCCGCCGCAGCGTGGAGAGGGCCAAGAGGAGGGTCCTGGGGAGCCCCTCCGACCCGACCACCGAGCAGGGCCCGCAGGTACACACCGGCAGCACTGACCCTCCCAGGACGCGACATGAGGCTGCTGCTCCTCCTCCAGGACACGCGCGACACCTTCTCCGCTCTAACCCTCTTCACACCTCTCCTCTCCCTCCTCTCCCTCCCCTCCTCTCCTCTCCCCTCCTCTCCCCTCTCCTCCCTCCCCCTCCCTCCCTCTCCTCATCTCCTTTCCTCCCTCCCCTCCCTCTCTTTCCCTCCCCTCCCTCTCCTCATCTCCCTCCCCTTCCCCTCCCTCCCTCTCCTCATCTCCTTCCCTCCCTCCCCTTCCCTCCCCTCCCTTCCTCCCTCCTCTCCCTCTCCTCCCCTCCCTGGCTCCCTCCCTCCCCCTCCCTCCCTCCCCTCCCACAGATCAGCCAGGAACAACAGGCCCGGGTCCTGGAGCTCATCCAGAGCGGTATCAGCGAGGGGGCAACTCTGGAGTGCGGGGGCAAAGCCCACGGGCTGAAGGGCTTCTACGTGGAGCCCACCGTCTTCTCCAACGTGACGGACGACATGCGCATCGCCAAGGAGGAGGTGAACACACAGACCACTCCCCACTCCCAACTGCTACCCCGGGACTCAAACCCACGTCCTCTCCTTCCACAAGCATCAGAGCTTTGTCCAGTAAAGTAGAGGCAAACACCAGCTAGAAGGACATAGATAGTTCAGCCACCCAGTCCAGCGAGGGTATTATCTTGACTCTGGGAGGCTTGGTGCTCAGCAAGTAGAGCGGGTTGGCTGGTGACCGGAAGGTTGCTAGTTCAATCCCCAGCTCCTGTCGAGGACTGTCGAGGTGTCCCTGAGCAAGACACCAAACAACTTAAAGCACATAAAGTTTATTGAATATCTCTTCTTAGATCTTTGGGCCGGTACAGCAGATCATGAAGTTCAAGACCCTGGAGGAGGTGATCGAACGAGCCAACAATACTGACTACGGCCTGGCCGCCGCCGTCTTCACCAACGACATCAACAAGGCCATGGCCATCTCCACCGCCATGCAGGCCGGCACCGTGTGGTGAGTCCTGGAGCACGCTGCCAGGCCTCCGTGACGCTCTTCACTCACTGTAAACCTGCTGTACCTCAAACCGATCTGCCCTCAAACAGAGTCAGACACACTGTGCTGCACCTCCAACCAATCTGCCCTCACACAGAGTCAGACACAGTCCACCAGAACAGATCTTTTCATAGAAGATCTGTTCAGTGAGAAGATCTTCAGAGCATCCCCCTTTTCTAAAGAGATTACACTCAAATTAGAGCTCTCAAAACTGACCTGCAGTACCTCTAAACTCAGGGATGGAGCGAGAAGATGTTTAATCAGAGGTTTACATTGAACCACTCAAGAACGACAGCGTTGGACTGATTCTTCAAGATCAAACTCTTTATTATGTTAGAGCCATTTATTGAGATGCTTTAAATTCTCACCTAAACTCATCCTAAACCAATGGAACCAGGGTTTTTCTCTCAAACCTTCGTAATCCCATCGTACATTAAACATTCAAAGTTAAAAGTTTGCTCGCCCTGAAGCATACCAATGACCTTGTTTGTGTTCGTGTTCCAGGATTAACTGCTACAACGCCCTGAGCACACAGTGTCCGTTCGGTGGATACAAGATGTCGGGTAACGGTCGAGAGCTGTAAGTGGAGTGCGACCATCAGCCGCTAAACGACACAATAAGCTACAGTCCAGTCCTTCAGACGACCGGACGCATCCACACGCCACTCGCCTTTCTAACAACGACTCTTATTTTCCGCAGGGGGGAGTGTGGCCTGAAGGAGTACTCCGAGGTGAAGACCATCACCATGAGACTGCTGGCCAAGAACTCCTAATGGCGCCTCTGGTGGCGGTGGGGGGTCGTGGCCTCCCTCGGCCCGCCCGGTCCATGCATCGTGGGGTCACTCCAGGCTGACCTCAGCTCCACCACACCGCTCAGACAACACCTCCCAGACCCGCCCGTTTACCAAGCCAGTGTGTTGTGTCATCACCACAAGGAAACCCGTCATCTAGCCTCTCTGATCCCACTAACTACACTTAAAGCACTCTGAGAAACAATGGTGACACCCTGCAAGGAACTACATTACCCAGACACCCCTACCGCTCACACCGCTTGGTCCAGAGCCAGGACGACAGGACGGGATCAACGCACTTCCACTCATCCTACGTCGTCGGCGTCGGTGCGTCGGTGGAGACAGAAGTCGTGCTGTGTGCAGAATCACTTCTAAAACCTCATCCTACCCATGGCAGTCCGCCACGAGAACGTCTAATGCAAAGTGTCCGTTTAGTCCACTGACGTGTTGAACCTCAGATATGATTGGACGAGTCCGGTTATATGTTAATTCCTAATTTTAATTAATGACTTATGTCTTTGTTTAATGTTAGCTTTTATGACTTAACACTGTATGTGATTTGTTTTGGACTTGTAAAGAAACATTAACCTCTGTCCAGAGGCCATCATCATGTTACACATTCTCCTTGATACCCATGTATGTGTATGTAATGTTTGTTTAATCATATAGTATGAAATATAATAGTTTAAAATTGACCATGGTTTTTTTTAGTAAAAGAAACCTTTTCTTTCAAACCTTGTTCACTGTGTGTTCACTGTCAGTTTCAAATGATATATTATATGCTCAGGTTTCATATTAATGCTGAGGGACTCCGCTTGGGACCATTAGCTGGGATTAGCGTGTAAAGTATGCGACCTTTCAAACTTGGCTCCAATACAGTTAGGCTAACATTTCATCGGTTTTTATAAGACGATTTAAATGAATCAGAAATAGATCATCTCTCATAAATATACATTTTAATTGTTAATAATTTGGGAGGATTTTCCCTGTCTTAACAGACTGCTAGTGTGAATCTTAACAGACTGCTAGCATGAATCGTGTACGTTTAGCCCCAACATCTAGATGAGCCACACAGACCTGAAACAGTTTCATCCTTTAGGGAGTACTTTGGTTTACAACACTTGAATGTGAGAGCTCCACCTACTGGGCAGGTATGAGAACGCCTACGTACGCGTCAGGCTTGTCTCATGTTCGACTGTTGACGAGATATTTAACACTCCTTTTGGAATGGCATGCTATCCTTTACACCCTCTTTAGCCTCCACCTTTAGGATGGAGGTTTAGATGGTGGTCAGTGACCAATATGATGCTCAAGCAAAGGATATTATTCTAATAAATAGGAAATGAAAAGTCCCAATGAGATGAGCGATGTGCGGTCTGGTTGCTGTTCCCCATGAGAACGCAGATCATTCAGAGATGGAAGCCTGAGGCCGTGTCTCGCTGAGGAGGAAACGGCTCTGCCTTATTGAAGCAGTGTGTTAATCAACAGAGATTTCATCTGAAGTGATTTAAAAAGCGAATTCCGGTATGTGGGCGGTTGTTAAGAAATATGAATTCAACACACAAGAAGCCCTGATAATGGCAGGGATGCAGATTAAGCAGAACGCTGCACAACTACAAGGTTTAACGTAAACATTAAACCTCCTTCCTCGGGATAAGCGGTTAAAACATCATTAATACCGCGCGATAAAGGCTGCCAGAGTTTTATCTTGCTCGTACAATAACAACCCCACACGGTTCTGGAATGGAGCTATCTCTGTAGGAAGGGGATTGTGCAGAACTCGTAAATTACATGTTTACTCCAGACCGGCTCGGTTTATTCAGACACGACCCCGTTGGACCAGAACCATTTTGGAAATATTGTGTTTTACTGCACAAGCACAACCTCAAATAAAAGACCTGATCTCTGAGCCAGACCACACACTAACAGGGGACACTCACCCTGAGTCCAGATGTCTCCTGATCCTGTTGAAGCTATGTTTAGACTCATAGACACTCAGATCTTTGATATCATTTCTTTCTTTCCATGACGCAAGCTCATTTAACTTTAATGTTGGCTAGTCCTCGTCCCTATAATGTAGAACGTACTCACAGGGTAGTCATGTCCAATAGGCCTTAATCACAGAGGTGTAACTGTAGGGGTGAACACAGGTGTATCTCAAGACATTAATCCTGAGCACTGGGATACCCAAAGACCTCTCATTAACTTAATGAGCTGCACCTGTCCCTGTAAACCTGTGATAGGGCCGGTTGGCATGTGTGTGGTATGGATGGACTGAAGGGTGGATGGAGGTATGGATATACGTACAGGCATTACTTCTCTGTGAAATGCTTTCCTGGATTGAACATACATGACGTGACACTCAGTCAGGTCTCATCAGTTTGTTCCCGGAGCTTCAACTCCTCCACAAACGATGGACAATGTATGTGTTCACAGCCAGAGTCACAGACATGGACATTACTCTGAACTTAAAATAATAAAAGACATTTGTAATCCCTTCCCTTATTTTCCATTTGTCTGTTTGTCTCAAGTTGAGAAGTTACATTTACATTGAGGGCATTTAGACGACACTTTTATCCAAAGCGACTTACAATAAGTACATCTGTCAGAAAAAGAGAAACAACAATATATCGCTTTCGGTACAGTAAGGATGTTCATAGAATCAAAGCCCAAGCACTAATTATTAGGTTAACTCATTCCATGTACACAACAAAGATAGCTAGGATAAGATGCTAAACAATGATAAGGTACTATTTCCAAGTGCCAGGACATACTGTACAACATACCATTCGTGTGTACATTAAGTTCCAAAAGTGAAAAGGTTCCAATGCTTTAATATATCTTTCCACTATACTGAAGTCCACATGTACATGTAAATTTGTGTTATTCACAACAATGACATTGTATTTAAGATTATTCTAGTTTTAATATTGTAATTGGAAAATTAAATGTTCACATTCTGTTTCTCTAACTGTCATTTGTTGATGGTGCCTTTTCCCTGACCCCCATGGGGAGGTCAAGGGTCGAAGGGTCCAACTGGGGAGTCACCGCTACACCTCCGCACATTAAAATGGTCAATGATGTCAATCAGATCGTCACCCAAGTGGGTGCTACACATTGGTGGTGGTTAGTGAGGTCCAGAAACCCCCTTATGCATTCTTCTACCTTCCCTGAGAATACAGGGAACTCTGTCCTTTTGGAAAACATCATAATAATAATAATTGTTTGAATTTAGGCCTATATAAAGCTTTTTTAGACATTCAAAGACGCTTCACAGAGAAGGGGTCACTGGGTTTCTGCTCCCTCGGACCGGTGTACCCCAGTCACAAAGGTTAACGTTAGATAACCCTGGGAGCAGTAGAGTGGCTGGACAGTACAAGGAATAGGAGACAGAGTTCACACGATGGAGGGGAAACAATGTATAGACCTCTCCACCACACATCCTGTAAGGAGCAGGGCAGGTCTCAGCAACCTGCCCACCACTGTGGAGGAAGTCCTTTCTTTTGCCAAGGTGAACCCCCACGTGAGGCCTCAGACTATTGTATGTTTGTTGTATGTTTGCTGTATGTTTTTGTATGTTTATTACTCCAATACATTAGCCTAATTATTATAAGTTCGGAACAGTTAATATAGAAACGATGTGCAAAACTCCAACACAAATGCCCTAAAGATTCACTCGTTGGTTTGATTATCTTTTGGTTCTGTGTGGTGAATGCATTCTGTTGTTTGGTGTCAGAACAGAAAGAAGGGCTCACAAACAGACTGTGATCGCCACCTTCATGAAGACGATCTGGTGATCTGTGATGAATAGGTGACTGACACCCCTGGCTTCCTCTGTAACATAAAACACATATCGCTTTAAGAAGTGCTCTCCTTAAAGACTGGGCAGGCCTTTATGGGACATCCAATGTATGGGTTGAATTAAGATTGGTCCTGGAAGGACTCCAAGGTTAAGTGCTAATCCCATATCCATCTCCACTTGGACCTCAGTCCAAACGTCGCGCTCTATGCAGTTATTGGCCGAAGCACTTACAGAGTCAGATAATCGGCCTTCACTTACAATCACCCAGCGCCCAGAGAAATCATCCGCAAAACCATTTGCATATCTATCCATCCATCCATTGGGTGAATCATTGCCATTTTTTTACATTCTATCCCACCAATAAGATATTGGTGTGAATTGGCTGGACTTATTTATTGGTTTTATATGCTGTGCCAAATACACTCTAAAAATGATGAAACGTATCATTTGGACCATAAGGACTTAAATGACACGGAGACATTATGAGTATGAATGTCACCATAAACCTCGTACATGACACGTCTATTGCTGCGCTTAAATAGGGGAATTGATTTAGGGTGAGAGCCATGGGGGGGGACGGGGGACGCCTGTTCTGTGAGGACCTGTGACAAACGTCGCCACGAGAGGAAGGTGGGGTGCATGGGACGACAGCCAGATTCATAGAATTTCAGATGATTAAGATGTTTATTGGGACATCAGAGAACTGCCCTTAATACCCCTACACTCTCTCTCCCTCCTCAAGATTCATGTATTTAGTTAAACACGTGATTCATATCATAAAGAGATGTCTATTGCATATTTCTTTTTAATAAGACATCCTCAAACAAAACGCAACATTTCCCAAACAGATCAACGACCAAACATGGACTGTGGTTTAGAAGAAGAGGAACTTCAAGGTGAATCAAGTACCGGGAAATGGGGGGAAATGCATTTAAATAAAAACCCAAACTCCCTGATTGTAAACAGCATCCTTAGCAGCGTTTTAAGGGCGGTACTTAATAGCTAAAGAGGGCACATTTGGTACTGTAGCCCTCAGAGGTGTAAAACAATGGGTGGACCACCACAGGGCTCATGAACATGAAAGGCTGCTATCACCGCGCACATGGGTAGTGCTGAGTCACGGCCACAGCTGCTATGCTAATCTTGTTCCCCACGACAGGTAGCAAAGCAACTGTAAATCATGACGGTGCTAAATGGAACAAGCTGGGATGCCTGATGCTCTCAAACCTTCACCTCTAGTGGAGATCAAGGAGAAACAGAACTATGGTAATGTTTATTTTTAGGTGACTGGATTTTCATTCTTTGCAATGTAGTTCATGGTGAAGGACAAAGACACACACACATGCGAACGCACACACAGACACGCACACAAGCACTCACAGGCACACACACACACACACACACACACACACACACACACACACACACACACACACACACACACACACACACACACACACACACACACACACACACACACACACACAGCCACACACATACACACACACACACACACACACACACACACACACACACACACACACACACACACACACACACACACACACACACACACACACACACACACACACACACACACACACACACACACACACCCCAATCTTAAAATGACCAAAACGATATTGATGCTGATAGACTAGCCAGCGTTGATTTTTCATTACTGATGATGAAAAGCTCAGGCTAATGTAAAAAAGGAATTAGTTTGTCCATCTATCTATTTTTCTTAATATCATCCAATTACGGCATGTTCCATCAACGGAGAGATCTCTGGCAGGGTGTCCCATTTTGTCTTAACCCCAAAATTACAACTATAACTCCATTATAATAAACGATAGTTCATCATCAGATATGGGAACCATTCGTGGATGGGCTACGCTTTTAAGGAGAGCAAAAAAAAATAAAAAAAGACAAAGAATAAGGAAAAGTCTTTAAGCCGATCTGGGCCTCTGCCAACTCGCCTGACCTCTGCTCCCACTGGTTTTGGGAGTGAGCTAGTTTCCGTCTTCCTCTGACATCACTCCAAGGGATCCACACAATGATAACACGGCCCCAATTGCACGACATTACTGCTTCCTCGAATGCACATGGGAGCTCTGTGTTAAAAAGCCCTCACAACCACCGGCAGACGGCCACAGCCAGCCCAGCTGCACAGCTGGTGGACTGCAAGGGACACGCACAACGGATACACAAATTCCACATCGTTATGAACCAGGGAAAAACATTTCCTTGGGCAGGAGGGTTTTTTTTGTTTTCACAGAGCAGCCAATGGCGGAGCAGAGCGGATCATGTCCGATTCATTCCTCAACACACAATCAGGAGAATAGGAAAACGATAGTGAGGCATGCAGATGCATGTGCACGGCTGCTCTGTGTTTGTGGTGAACATCACTTCAAGATAGTTTCTGTTCTCGAATGGAGGCTCCAGGAATCAAACCCTCTTCCCCTTGTGCTTAAATATGTCAATGTGCCTTTAATGTTACTCAAGATCCGCTAAAATGTTCTCAACAAGAAGGTTTACTTGTATAACAGCACTGCGACGTACGAAAACCACTAGTCTCGTTTTAAAGGAACAACAACCTGGGTTTGTCCACGTGACATGTTACAGCGCTACTAAATAACGTCCCTCTTAGTGTGTCTTTTGTCTGGGGGGCATCGAGCGCTGGGTTATGGTAGCCTGGTTGTTAAAGGTCCACCACTTCACCACAGAGGTTAGTGCGAGCCCGTACGCCCGTGTGTCTGAAGTACCCGGAGGCCCACGGGAGGCCGGCTCTGAGTTCTAAAGCCAAATGCTGGTAGAAATAAGTGTTTTCTCTGTGCGCCTCAGATCCTAATTTGTTGTTGTAGCCTATTGTAGAAATATGATCCAAAAGCAGAGAAAAGCACACACACACACACACACACACACACACAACGAGGGCAGAAAATGTGCACCTTGTGTGATTTTTTTAATGCGGTCCAGATGTGAGTGGGGACCATGGAAACAGGTGATGATAGCATTACACCCCGATTGGAACCAGATGGGGAAGGGCTTGAACCTATCCTGGTGTCACTGTTGGGGTCATAAATAAAGATTTTCTGTTGTTTTTTCTGATGAAATGATTTCTGTGTGAATAAGGCTCGGGAAACTCTGGCTCTGTGTCAAACCACGACTAGCAGATAGCATCTCCTGAAAAACATTCAAAACAAAAAGTAATGTCAACTATTCTTTGACAAATTGTTCTGTCAGTCAAATAACTGTTTACACAACAAGTCAGAATCAAGTCCCCTAAAAGACAGTCTTCACTCTTAAGTATATTGTGATGCTGATACACACACAAGCAAACACTGATATGGTTTGTATTAACACAAATGTAACAACTGCATCTGTTCAGATGGTTGTGTCTGACGCAACCCAGCGGAGGCATCAGACCTGGGTCCCAGTGGTCCCAGTGGTCCCAGTGGTCCCAGTGGTCCCAGTGGTCCCAGTGGTCCCAGTGGTCCCAGTGGTTCCCAGTGGTCCCAGTGGTCCCAGTGGTCCCAGTGGTTCCCAGTGGTCTGGTTCCCAGTGGTCCCAGTGGTCCCAGTGGTCCCAGTGGTCCCAGTGGTCCCAGTGGTCTGGTTCCCAGTGGTCCCAGTGGTCCCAGTGGTCCCAGTGGTCCCCAGTGGTCCCAGTGGTCCCAGTGGTCCCAGTGGTCCTGGTTCCCAGTGGTCCCAGTGGTCCCAGTGGTCCCAGTGGTCTGGTCTCCAGTGTCCCCAGTGGTCCCAGTGGTCCCAGTGTGTCCAGTGGTCCCAGTGGTGCTCCAGTCGTCCAGTGGTCCCAGTGGTCCCAGTGGTCCCAGTGGTCTGGTTTCCCAGTGGTCCCAGTGGTCCCAGTGGTCCCAGTGGTCCCAGTGGTCCCAGTGGTCCCAGTGGTCTGGTTCCCAGTGGTCTGGTTCCCAGTGGTCCCAGTGGTCCCAGTGGTCCCAGTGGTCCCAGTGGTCCCAGAGGTCCCAGTGGTCCCAGTGGTCTGGTTCCCAGTGGTCCCAGTGGTCCCAGTGGTCCCAGTGGTCTGGTTCCCAGTGGTCCCAGTGGTCCCAGTGGTCCCAGAGGTCCCAGTGGTCCCAGTGGTCTGGTTCCCAGTGGTCCCAGTGGTCCCAGTGGTCCCAGTGGTCCCAGTGGTCCCAGTGGTCCCAGTGGTCCCAGTGGTCTGGTTCCCAGTGGTCCCAGTGGTCCCAGTGGTCCCAGTGGTCCCAGTGGTCCCAGTGGTCCCAGTGGTCCCAGTGGTCCCAGTGGTCTGGTTCCCAGTGGTCCCAGTGGTCCCAGTGGTCTGGTTCCCAGTGGTCCCAGTGGTCCCAGTGGTCTGGTTCCCAGTGGTCCCAGAGGTCCCAGTG
>OLKM01000222.1:332327-430884 GCA_900291075.1 Melanogrammus aeglefinus
TCTCGGCCTCTCTCTAGACCATTTGTTTTGTTAAGTATGTGCTAAATGCTACAAGGTAATTATAGGTGGTTTGGCGTGCTACTTACCACAGGCTTTCACAGCAGCCTAAATGTTTGATTACACATCACTCCCTGGGACTTCACACGGAGCGACTAGATCCTGCGCGTCACAACGCTGCCAGGTTACACAAGACGCGGAGCCGCCGACGCACAAACCTCCGCGGAGCACACAAACATCTCCATCACCACACAGTTGTGTATTCTGCTTTGCATTTCCCCCACTCTGTTTTGTTGTACCTGATGAATATTCTTTAGGATGGCCCGGATTAGGCGCCCTAATGAGTGTGAAGGTACCGGAGGGTCCACGCATAGGGGTGCCCGCGGTCTCCCATAGGGCTCCGGGGGAGCGCCTTGTTCCCGCAGAAAGGCCCAGAGCTGCTTTCCCTACAGATCTCCAAAAGACGGGGTTTTACACTGTCCACACGCATTACCCCCGCCGCCTGTTGAGGCCTGATCCTGTCAGCCGCATTCCCCCGCAGCCAGGCCACCCAGCAGGATGTGCCTCCGACATGACGTCCCTCTGTGTGGTCGCGGACAAAGGAGCTGCAGAGACAGGGGGGGGGGGGGGTCGTGCCCACCGAGACACACGGGGAGAGACGGGGGAGATATGGATGA
Organism: Melanogrammus aeglefinus; assembly: GCA_900291075.1. Lineage (NCBI taxonomy): Eukaryota > Metazoa > Chordata > Actinopteri > Gadiformes > Gadidae > Melanogrammus > Melanogrammus aeglefinus. Next base: position 333,002 of record OLKM01000222.1, read on the forward strand.
TATAATGCAGAATAAAAGGGCTGAGACTGTGGCCAAAAAGAAGCTAAAGTAATAAGGAAAGCTATCTTAGCTGAGGTCAACTTTAAGGGTTTTATGTTTTTGGGTGAATCTTAGCTTGAGGAGTTGCGGAGAACTCCACAAAGAGGGGGTGCAACTTAAGAAATTGCAGTGGAAGGGAAACACGGAGAGGCCAGAGTTACTAAAGTCCTGACATCGAAATAAAGGTTTGGAAAGTGTTTCTTTGTTCAGATTTTCTAGGATGATCGCAATAACAGACCTTGACCCTTCTGCGTGTCAGTGGTAATTTATTGTAATTCCAACACACATATTGTACACCGACCAATTATTGATAAACAGAGGAAATGTGAAACATGGTGAAACAGCGATAAAAATGTGTGATTAGAAGTATTCCCTTCCCATTTATTTCCCCTTCAAATACTTTTCCCTTATCTGGCATTAAACACAAACACATTTGATTCAAATGTTCACAATCTAGTTCACAATAAGACCAGAATTACTTAAACGGGACAACAAGGAAGTTTGTATTAAATATACTCCAGATGGGAATCATTTTGTGATATTCCAACTGATATGTACGGTTTTCAGGAATGCTGTGGCCATGGAAACATGGGGAGGGTGCAAACAGTACCGTCGACCAAATACGAGAGGAAGTCAGTTATTAGGTTTAGTTTTCTATTCTGGCTAGTTTGGTTTCTTTCTCCAGGGTAGAAGGAGAGCACGATGGCCAAAGATGAAAGACAACTAGGAGACCGAATTTATAAAACATGGAGCGCATTACACTTTGGTCCCCCACCTGTGATCTAGAGGTCAGGTAGACTGGAGATGGGCGAGGCTGTTTTTTTGGAATGAAACCGTGATACTCCAAATATATTTACAAAGGATGGAAGATCATATGCACCAGATGCTACCTCTTCTCTTCTTCTCTCTAATGTTCTCTTCTCCTCTCCTATTCTCTCCTTCTCTCCTCTCCTCCCCTCCTCCTCTCCCCTCTTCTCTCCTTTTCTCTCCTCACCTCTCCTCTCTTCTCCTCCTCTCCTCTCTCCTTATCTCTCTTCTCCTCTCCTCTCCTCCTCTCTCCTTATCTCTCCTCTCCTCTCCTCCTCTCCTCTCTTCTCCTCCCCTCCTCTCTCCTTATCTCTCTCCTCCTCTCCTCCTCTCTCCTTATCTCTCTCCTCCTCTCCTCTCCTCTCCTCCTCTCCTCTCTTCTCCTCTCCTCTCCTCCTCTCTCCTTATCTCTCTTCTCCTCCTCTCTCCTTATCTCTCTCCTCCTCTCCTCTCCTCTCCTCCTCTCCTCTCCTCTCCTCCCCTCCTCTCTCCTTATCTCTCTCCTCCTCTGCACATGTTATGTCATGCACTACGAAGTCCCTTTCATCCACAATAAATAACAAATCCCCAAACAAAGTTAGCTTCCCCAAACAAAAACCCACCCAGCAACAGTATGGGTGAAACAAATACTCTGTGAAGCTCTCTCTTCTTCTGGTCGGACTTCGAAGAGTCATTTCAACGAGTGGTATTATTATTGTTATCATTAATATTTAATGGCATGTCACCACGACGGTCGGAGAGAGAGAGAGACGGTGCCGCGAGCTCCATCGCCGCCACGTTTCCCACACTTCATTGGTATCAGTGACAGACACCGCGAAACCCGCAGCTTCAGACATCCGCAGAGTTCTTCGTTCTGTTTCCGACAGAACACAGTTCGTACATACGGACCTGAGAGAAAAGCTAGGACTGGGATGATTCACGCCGCGCACCAGCAGCTGGTCTCTGAGCTGGTGAAGGGAGGTCTGCTCCTCCCTTTGAGTTCCTGCTAATGATCATCAATGTGAACTCCATATCCTGTCCCAAGCTCCCCAAACTAATTGTCTTTCAGTCTTGCTCTCTCTCTCTCGCCCCCCTCTCCTTCTCTCTCGCCCCCCTCTCTCTCTCTCTCCCTCTCTCCGCTCTCTCTCGCCCCCCTCCCCCCCCCCCCCTCTCTCTCTCTCTCTCTCTCCTTCTCTCTCGCTCTCTCGCCCCCTCTCTCTCTCTCTCTCGCCCCCCCTCTCTCTCTCTCTCTTTCGCTCTCTCTCTCTCTCTCGCCCCCCTCTCTCTCTCTCGCCCCCTCTCTCTCTCTCCGCCTCTCTCCCTCCCTCTCTCCTCCCCTTCTAACTCTCTCCATCCATCTCTCCCCCTCCCTCTTTCTCCTGCTCTCTGTCCCCCAACCAATCTCTATCTTTCAAACCCACTCTCCCTCTCTCACCCTCTCTCACCCTCTCTCTCTCTCTCTCTCTCTCTCTCTCTCTCTCTCTCTCTCTCTCTCTCTCTCTCTCTCTCTCTCTCTCTCTCTCTCCTCTCTCTCCCCTCTCTCTCTCTCGCTCTCTCTCGCTCTCTCTCGCTCCTCTCTCTCTCTCTCTCTCTCTCTCTCTCTCTCTCTCTCTCTCTCCTCTCTCTCTCTCCTCTCTCTCTCTCTCTCTCTCTCTCTCTCTCTCTCTCTCTCTCTCTCTCTCTCTCTCTCTCTCTCTCTATCTCTCCTCTCTCTCTCTCTCTCTCTCTCTCTCTCTCTCTCTCTCTCTCTCTCTCTCTCTCTCTCTCTCTCTCTCTCTCTCTCTCTCTCTCTCTCTCTCTCTCTCTCACTGTCACATCCTATTAACCCACCCGTGAAACAGGCACACATGTCTCATTCATCCCTATCATCCGCTCCTCCTTAGATATCATGTTTTGAACATTGAAGCACATCATCCTCTCCTTGTTTTCAAAAGAGCTGCAAATTCCGGACCCAAGTCTGACAACTAACAACTAACAACACAGGGTTCCACCTCGTTTGCTGTGAAAACAGTTTGTCTCCTCCCCAGCGGCCGGCCCTGAGCCTGTAAATCCTCCTGAAATGGCTTGCAGGTGTCAGCGTCGAAGACAAATCACCCAGGACCGCGGGCCACTGAGGCCGCCACAGCTGTTTCCTTCCCTCCGTGCCAGATTTGTCCTTTGTTGCTTCTCTGTTGTGTTTGAGGCCTAAACGCTGCCTAAGTAGATCCACGATGCGGTGTGGAGCACAGGCCACGCCGCGGGGTCCACGCTCGGCTGCGGTCCCATGTTCACTGACGCGTAGCTGACTTACGACCAGTCATTCACACATTTCACACACCGACGGCGGAGTCACCCGCACGGTGACAGCCAGCTCATCAGGAGCAGTCAGGGTGGGGCGTCTTACTCAGGGACTCCTTGACACTCAGCTAGGAGGAGCCGGGGATCGAACTAGCACCCTACTGGTTACCTGCCAACCCACTCTGCCTCCTGTGCCACCGCTGCCAGCCGGTTAAGGAGGCCGGTGTGTGTTCCTACCTGCCTCTCCGGGTCATACAACACAACGTCGGGTCTTCCTCCGGCCCGCTGGGCCGACAGCCGCCCGGTCGCTGCCGTCAGTCCGTCGCTCGTTCCTCAGCAGCGGACAGAGCTCACGCAGAAACAGGTTTATCCAAAGCAGGGTGAGGTGACTCATGTTGGGTACAGTGTGGGCAGGCTGAGAAGATTGAGGTACGTCAACTCCTCCATCAGATCCTCAGGTTCAGTTTTACAGAAGAGTTGTAAGGGGATTAATGAAACTGTTTAATCAGAACAAGTCTAATGAGATTTCCTGTCTGAAATGATGGTTATTATGGGATATCCCCGATGCCCTTCAGGGTTCCATGTTACAATCTGAAACAATGAGACACTATAATACTGAAATATATTGACCACTGCTGGCAGGCATGTCTCTGTTTAGCCTGAGCTGTGAAGGAAAGCTAAGCAGTAACATCGTCTCCAAACTGGAAATAACAGTAAATAAATTCTGGTTTGACACTCTCAAAGCGAAGGAACCTTGGGAAATATGTACAGTTTCAGCGTTGTTTACTCAACATGTAAACTGCCAGGCGGCACTTGAGACGGTTAGGATTCCTTTCAAAGATTTCCTCATTATTTTCCCAAAACGAGGGAGAACGAATGTGATAGCTGGTAAACATGATGAGTTACACGGCATCTTGAAATTCGTCCAGGGAGTTAAAAATGTAAGTTCCCACTCACACACCACGGACTCTAAGGTGATAGTTAGTTCCATGGGCCTCCTAGGTCATCACAGTACATTATTGGATTTGATGTCGTTGATACTCTGCCATGTTTAGAGGACTCAAGAGAGTATTAGAACTGTAAAACCCTAAACCAAGGTAAACAGGCTGTACTATAGGCTAATTAAAATGCTGTTTCACTTCGACTTGTACGAGAAATGCTGAGGCCGTCTCAAACACAGCGACGTCTCCCCATAACGACAAATCAGTCCACGATGTATTACCAAACAACGAACCAAAGAACCAGTACAACACAATCATAACCATCCCTGTTCCCCTCTCCTTCCACATGGAGGCGGTCACGATGAACCAGCCCTACAGGCTGCTGCTGCTGCTGCTGCTCAGATGTTCTGTTGTTATTCTAATCCAGAGGTCTTGAATGTCATTCCCCGGCCAAAACAAAGGACGGACTCTCGGTGAAACACGGAGTCCCTCGGTGTATCGGGTTCCCGAAGGTAGACCCAACATCTATGATGGACTCCACCGGTTCAAAGCAGAGAGCGGGTCTCATTATTTGGTGGGGCATGTTAACTTACAGCGTGGGTGTGTCAGAGAACAGAGCCGGCCACTTCAAAACAAACACTACATGAAGTGCTTGCTTACTTCTTGCACTAGAGCCGTTTATCTCATTCACCAGATATCTGTCAGGGTGTAAGTACGGGTGTGATGTTGGTCTGTATGTGTGGGCGCAGCATGAGTGTGTGTGGGTCCATTTGTGTGTGTGTCTATGTGTGTTTATGTGCCTGTGTGTGTGCCGAGTGCATGAGTGTGAGTTTGTGTATATGTGCCTGAGTGTATGGATGTGTGTGTGTGTGTGTGTGTGTGTGTGTGTGTGTGTGTGTGTGTGTGTGTGTGTGTGTGTGTGTGTGTGTGTGTGTGTGTGTGTGTGTGTGTGTGTGTGTGTGCGTCTGTGTCTGTGTGTTGTGTGTGTGGGTGTATATGTGCCTGAGGGTATGTGTGTGTGTTTGTATGTGTGTGTGTGTGTGTGTATATGTGCTTCAGTGTATGTGTGTGTGTGTGTGTGTGTGTGCGTGTGTGTGTGTGTGCCCCGAACCATGTCAAGCACGTCATACACACAGACACACACCACACACGCACATGCACATACACACATACGCATGCACACATGAAAATACATATGCGCCACTCACACACACGTGGTAACACACACAAACGCACATGCACACACATACACAAATGAGCACACACACGCACATACTCATACACATGCATGCACATTCAGACACGCACACACACACACACACACACACACACACACACACACACACACACACACACACACACACACACACACACACACACACACACACACACACACACACACACACACACACACACACACGGCAGTGCTCCCGCTGCTCTTTACGACCGCTGCACCTGTAGCAGAGCCCCGTGGAGCCGTTGGAGAGCAGCGCTGCATTCTCCATCGGTCACGGCCATGTTGTTATGACCCCTGAACGCAGAGACAGGAACAGGAAGGAGGAGCGCCTGGTGGGGGGGGGGGGGGGGCCTGCCCACCTAACCCCACATCCCGACAAACACCAACAAACTCAACCCCACCCAACACAACCCCACTCAACTCAACCCCACCCAACACTACCTAGCCCCACACCACCTAGCCCCATCTAACCCCAACAACACCCCACTCTACCAAACCCACCTAACCAGGGTTCGAGTTATAATTCCATCTCTGTGGGGGTACGTACGGGCCTTGCGCTGAGTTGTTGACAATAAGTCGTAAATAAGCCCCCTTTAGGTCGAAGCAAGACACCTCCGTGTCCCGTCGGTGTCCGGTTCGCCCTGTCCGGGCTAGTTTCCCGATAATGACCGGCGTTCTATTATCCCACTTAACGTCAATATTACTCTGCATGTAGGAAGGGAAAACAGCTTAATTTGTAATTACGATATTATGCTGCTGTATTTTCAGAGACCCCCGCAGATCTTTGAGTTTGCTGCTTTCATGGGAGCCAGACCTCCTCCCACCTAACTCGAACCCTGCACCCCATCCAACTCAACCCCAGCTCTCTGCTGGGATTATGGGGATGTGATCACGGGTGGGGTTCTCTGAACACATGACACATCCCTCCTCTCATAAATCAGCCTAATATAAGGATGTGTTTCATACCGGAGGGTGTGACCTTTAATCTGACCCATAGCTGATTGTTTGATCTACTATCACTTACTTTTTAAAGCAGAAGTTTCCGCATAAATGTCCAAACTGTGTCTTATTGTTTCAACACACAACTTTGGTTTCGTGAAAAAGAGAGAAAAAGAAACAACAGAAGACCTCACAGACACTAGGAGGTCTTAGAAAACCACAACAGAAGCGAGTCCAGTGGACATTGATGTCCAGTCCCAGAACATCAGCTGGACGGTTACTATATGTCCTTGAACCCATCGGAAGAACTCACACATGAGCTTCAAATAGGAACGTCTCGGGCTTCATATGAGAGGACTATCGTTTGATCTGTTTGGAGCGATACAGGACCAATTAGGTTTTCTGTGTTGCTAGTTTTGTGTGGAGGATCTGGCTGGGCTTAGGAGAGGGAGTGAGCCGCAAGCTCCTCTTTGTTAAACAATGCGTGTTTGACCACCAGTCATTTGCAGAGTCGGTTTATTGCTGCCAAATCGTATCGTTAAATGAAAATCCATTTAAATCTCACTCATGTGGGGATCAAAAAAAAAAAGCACACAATAACAAATATTAGTTTCTCTGCGTCTACGGAGCGTATTTTCTTTGGAGGTGTCGGCCACTAAAGCCGTTCCTCTCAGGGTCTCCTGATCGGTATCCTACACGCTGCCAGCCATCACATTGTGTTGCTGACTCTGCTGCACACACACAGAAAAAAAGAAAACCAAACTGCAATCAAAAACACCTGGCCTGGGGCTCGGAGTGAGTTTGGCATGAACACAACATTACAGCATATAAACAAGCCAGCGATTCCTACAGAGGCCCCATAATTGTTGGACAAAGGAGGATTGCCTCATTTTTTTTCTTTCACAAACTGTTTTACAACCACTGTAGTACAACACAGAGCCCGAGGCACAGAACAGTTGTATCTGACGCAAAACGAATAAACACAGTCTCACTTACAAAACACAACGAGACAGGATGGGGTTCCCTTCGCTGTCCCCCAGTCCCACAGAGAGAGGACGGGGGGATCTGTCTGTGAGGTCTACTGTTCATTTCATGATCAGTGTTATATATTTTTCTACTTTCCACTTCCCAGATATCAGATACCACTAAGAACTACGTTTCACTGAACCACAGTTTTCAGATCTTTGCCCATAGCCTATGTCAACATATAAATTCCAATGTTTATTCGTATATATTCATATATTTAGTACTATACTTTAAAATGTAACTGGGGTCATTGTAACACGATTTCATTTTGTACTGCTACATATTCATGTAACATTGAACAGAACAACTATAGTGTTTCACAACCTTGGTCTAATTGTGCCTTAAAGAACACTTAAACGTGTGGAGTGTTAAACTGATTGAACGTACATACAACCTTCAGCCCAGAGTTTGGGTTTCTTTCCAACCAGAGATCTATGAAATAAAAAGTTGTAAAAGTGCATTGCTGGAAGTGGACGCGAGAACGGGAGTTTCTTCTGCTCATTATGAGCCAGCGGCTGTGCGGGAGGACCCGGGCCCCCCTCCCCCGCCGTGCCCTGGCATCCCCTCCACACCCCCACCGAGACGCGTCCTGGCTGTGATGGGCCCCTGACAGGCCGCTAAAACAGGCCGCTCAATGCGCTGCCAGCCCGGACGTGGGGCGGCTATGGAGGCCGTGGCAGCTTCTTGGCCCGGGGCTCGCATCACAAACCGTGTTCCCTCTCCTCCCACTCTCCCACCCCCCTCTGTCTCCCTACCTTCTCCTCCTATTCTCTTTCTGTTTGGTTTCGTTTGTTTCGGCCACAGGGTGGCCATGCAAGCCGTTCCAAGTCGATATGGTGGGAGTTTCCTGCTCGACATAGTGATCATACCAAATAGTGTGTGTTTAAAGGTTTGTCTTGTGAGTCAGTGCTGCTCGGATGCATCGGGGGATTTCTGTTCCAGTGGCACATCTGCCGCGGCTGCGTCAGTAGAACTAGTGCATCGTTGTTTAACACAAACCTATTTCCGATTAGAACACATTTAAATTCCCACTTGGCAAATGGTTTTGCTTTTACGAATCAATTTGTTAGATTTTCCAAGTTTCACACAAAAACTTGTGTTATAATGAAAAAAATGTGTTATAATGAAATATAAATAATAAAATACTTCTTTATGGAGCAATACTATGACTATGAGTATGGGCCCACTTGAAATGGAAGCAGAGAGATGTGTTAGATGCATTACTGCCCTCCACTGGCCAACTTTTGTTACTACAACAGATGCCTTTTTATCGCGGTAGATGGATGATATATTATCCACCATATGGTTTACCTTTTGCATTTATTTCACTTTAAACAATCGTGAGCGTTAAGCGTTGGGCAGTTAAAGGTCGCTTGATGTTAAGTTAACTTGAAAGGTAGGCAAACTGTCAAACTGGTCAAAATCCATCCATCCATTTTCATGACTTAATCCTCCTAATCCAATTAAGGTCTGCGGGGGACTGGAGACGCGCCCAAAATAACAGCACCTCCATTTCCCGGAGAACAATCCCTTTTCAGTGCAAAAAGAAACCAGCCCAATGTGAGTCAGACCTAACATTTTGTTTCTTTTTTATTCATACAATAATATGTATCAGTGTAGTGCATCATCGTTTTGAATCAGTGTGTGGGTGTGTGTCTCCTTCCCTGAATTAAAATGATTCAGCTACGGGTACGTCCCCTTTTAAAATAACACAAAACATGAAAGAGGCGGGGAAAAGCATGACCTCAGTCTCCAACACGGCACACATCATGCAATGATTCAAGGGAGACACAATTGTTCTTAATGCCAGTCTACACATCACAATGTTTAAGGTAACACAGAGTCGACTTGTCTTTGAAGAACAGGTTATGAAATCACTACTATTTTCCCCCTCCGAACACCGAATTATTTCTGCTCCCTCGAGATGTGTGATTTTGGCCTCAGGAGTTGGAGGAAATCACTTGCAGACTACTTGGGGAGAACAATATTAATTTGAGGCACTGGTTTCACAAACTCGCCGAATAACTTATCTCCATTAAACAACTATTCAGGCGGTCCAAGCTTCCCTTAATAGTGGTGTATGCTACAGCCACAGAATCGGCCTCACTGGTTACAGTCTCCATATTTAAATGTAGTGCTGCTTATGCCTTAATTAATACCAGTACCAGGACGATAACTCATATTTATTATCTGTCTGTCTGTCTGTCTGGACTCCCATCTTCTTCTTCAGAGACTATTGAGGAAGAATCCAATTTGCAGCAGAGGTGGTGAGTTAGTTTCAAATGACAATATAACGCTGAAAAACAAACTTGAGAGGAAATAAATAAAGCAACTAGTGTTAAAAGTTATATAAATGATTGAAAGCATTCATAGGGAAAGCGTTCTAAGATCAGGTGTTTGAACGCGTAGGAAGCACCCGCACCGAGTGCCACTTCTCCTCAGTCCGCTCTTAAACCGGCCAGATGTGTTTTTTCTTTCTTCCCACCGATGTCTCGGCAACCATTACCAAAGGTTATCACAGATCATCAGCAGCCAGATGGAATCACCCTCCGTCCCCACAGCCCTCCTCGCTCTCGGCAAACTCATTAAAATTCCTCATTGGGCCTTCTGCTAAAAACCCAATAAAGAAAAGCTGAGCAAATGTCAACAGAGGAGTGGACCAGCAGAGACAGTGTGGAGAGGAGAGGAGAACCTCGCTGCCAAGTCTTATCTACTGTACACCAGCACCCAGGAGAGGTTGTCTTTCCCCGAGTCGCATCGCTCTGCTGCCCTCTCACCGTCCTCTCCTCTGGGTCCAAACCCCATCCAGCTGTTTCAGCTTCCATGTTTCACCACCTCCCAATAATCTTATCAAGTGGCTCACAGATCGCTTCTTCGATAGCATTTGGAAAGAATTCAGACATGTCTGAGTCAAGGGCTTAAAAGATAACCGATGAAGACTAAATAAATAAACTGGATACTGGAAGATACTGCTTCACATGAAACCAATATTTACTAATTTTTGTATTCAACTATTACATAGCCATTACTTGAAATCTGTTACACAAATGTGGACTTAAACAAAGGTTTAATACCTTCCTTAAGATGATGCATACATTTGTGACCATCTTTACAAACAATGATAGATTCAGCTGAGTTAGTAAATATCAACATACATTCAAATATATATGCTATTGAGTCCACAGACTGGATTATTAGTATTATTGACAGGTTTCAGAATTTGCTTTGTTGCAATTCAGTGACTTGCAAGAAAGCAAATCTCAATTGAAAACCTTAAATACTTTATTGTAAAAACTAGAGCTTTGGTGGACATAGATTGAGGGAGACGTTGGCTTTGTTTAGGATAATGGCTAAAATACCGCCGATATCCGGCTGACCTGAAGAATGTCAAATCATTTCTCACACAGAAGGAATGTTTACAAAAGTAGATTATTTTATTGAGCGCTCCGTCATCTCACAGGACTTGTCATATCTGAACACATCTGACACGGTTCTTAATGTGTTGAAACAAAACACCAAATAAAAGTCTGCTTTTGGGCATGTAAGTATGGTTTCAAATTGTTGATTTTATAGTTTGCAATTTTTAAATCACAGTAACGATACGATTGCAATCATGAGAACAGATAAAATTTACCGATATGGTTTTTTTGACAAATAAATAAAAAGTGTAAGTCATATTTCATATGCCATGTGTCATGGTGAATGTGAAACACTACTAAACATTTTGACTTTTTGATTATTATATTTTCAAATGAGCTGAAACTGAGCAGGATGTGACCAAGTTATGGAGCTGGTCCTGGTTCATCACCTGAGTTCACAATCGACCTCCCACAGCCGGGGGTAAAACCTCCTCTCCAGAAGGGATAACCTGAGCCAGGGTCCCAGCCTGGGAACATGGGACACAGACACAGAGCTCTAGGCCGGCTTTACCCATAACCCCACCACACTGACTAGTCCTCTGCTGAAGATGGCTGGTCTTCATCTCGGAGGACCTCTCTGTGGGCTAGTCCTCTGCTGAAGATGGCTGGTCTTCATCTCGGGGGACCTCTCTGTGGGCTAGTCCTCTTCTGAAGATGGCTGGTCTACATCATGGGGGACCTCTCTGTAGGCGGCCTGGGGTCCCGTCTCAGGAACGAAGCTCCCCATGTTGACCTTCAGGGCTTCACTCAGCTTCTGACTCGCTATTCTGGACTGGAGCTCCTGAAAGGACACAACTCGCTATGAACCGGGAGAGACAGTCTGAGGTCTGTAACATCAATATGAACCGGGCCAGGAGAGACAGTCTATGGTCTGTAACATCAATATGAACCGGGAGAGACAGTCTAAGGTCTGAAACATCAATATGAACCGGGAGACAGTTTGAGGTCTGTAAACTTAAATATGAACCCGGCCAGGAGAGACAGTCTATGGTCTGTAACATCAATATGAACCGGGCCAGGAGAGACAGTCTGAGGTCTGTAACATCAATATGAACCGGGCCAGGAGAGACAGTCTGAGGTCTGTAACATCAATATGAACCGGGAGAGACAGTCTGAGGTCTGTGACATCAATATGAAGAACCGGGCCAGGAGACACAGTCTGAGGTCTGTAACATCAATATGAACCAGGAGAGACAGTCTCACGTCTGTAACATCGATATAAACCGGGAGAGACAGTTTGAATTCTGTAAAATCAATATGAACCGGGCCGGGAGACAGTCTGAGGTCTGTAACATCAATATGAACCAGGAGAGACAGTCTGAGGTCTGTAACATCGATATGAACCAGGAGAGACAGTCTGAGGTCTGTAACATCAATATGAACCAGGAGAGACAGTCTGAGGTCTGTAACATCAATATGAACCGGGCCAGGAGAGACAGTCCGAGGTCTGTAGGGGTGCAACGGATCACTTAACTCGCATTAGGTCATAATCCTGCTTCCTTTAAGCATAGTCACTATTTAAAAAAACATGGATAGTTATAATCCCTAACCCTGAATTTACAATTCAGGATGTCTGCATTGCCTGAGGAGAGTTTAGAGTCTACACTCTCCCAAGGCAACGCAGACATCCTCATCTTCTTTATTTTCATCAAGTATGTTAGCGAAATACAGTTTCTGTCGTGTTTTATTTGGCATTTTGTAAATCCATTGATTTCGGTTGGAAGACTCATTGCTCCATTCAAGGGGGGGTGGTTGTAGTCTTTTCGTTCGGCTCTAGCCCTACTGTTGATACGGAGAACCGAGCGAAAAGACTACAACCAAACAAACATGTCCGGTTCCCGTTTCAATGGGATTTACGTAACGTCTGTAACGTCAATATGAACCAGGAGAGACAGTCGGAGGTCTGTAACATCGATATGAACCGGGAGAAACAGTCTGAGGTCTGTAACATCAATATGAACTGGGAGACAGTCTGAGGTCTGTAACAACAATTTCAACCGGGAGAGACAGTCTGAGGTCTGTAACATCAATAAGAACCGGGCCAGGAGAGACAGTCTGAGGTCTGTAAAATCAATATGAACTGGGAGACACAGTCTGAGGTCTGTATCATCAATAAGAACCGGGCCAGGAGAGACAGTCTGAGGTCTGTAAAATCAATATGAACTGGGAGACACAGTCTGAGGTCTGTATCATCGATATGAACCAGGAGAGACAGTCTGAGGTCTGTAAAATCAATATGAACTGGAGACACAGTCTGAGGTCTGTATCATCGATATGAACCAGGAGAGACAGTCTGAGGTCTGTAACATCAATATGAACGGGGAGACAGTCTGAGGTCTGTAACATCAATATAAACCGGGCCAGGAGAGACCGTCTAGAATAAAGTTATTATTATCTGGTGCCCTTTCCCCACACGTTAATAACGCATTAAGAATCATTGAACTGTACGGAACGCGGTTTTCGGTCTTGCAAAGACAACCCATTTATCTGGAATGCATCGAGGACAGTTTCTGATGCTCTAGTCTGTGAACAAACTGGGTTTTTGTGTTTTATATGCTCAGAGTGTGTGTGTGTGTGTGTGTGTGTGTGTGTGTGTGTGTGTGTGTGTGTGTGTGTGTGTGTGTGTGTGTGTGTGTGTGTGTGTGTGTGTGTGTGTGTGTGTGTGTGTGTGTGTGTGTGTGTGTGTGTGTACTAGGGATGGGCAAATTGATTATTTTCCGGGAATCAGTTCTTTCAGTTCCGTTCACTATCACGATTCGTTCGTTTGATTCGTTCGTTAAGTCAGATGGTCTGCAAGGTCATTTGCCAAGGAATCGGAAATTATGGAATAAAATTTTAATCAACATGCATGTAGCCTACTACTTTCTAATGTTCTGGCGAAATTACCCAGGTTAAGTGTAAATATTAAGCAGATATATAAAGCACATAAATGCCTTTTTTTTTTAGCAACTAGACCAAACGAGACTCGTCATGGTAGATAAAAACTTTAAATACTTTATTAAAGCATGCAATTGTGATGTAGAACAAAATAAAAATAAAACATAAAGTACTTGCATGATATTGAAGCCTAGCGATCCATAACTTGTGTGGTGGTCCCTTATCATTTGTTTACCCACGGTCCATGGCAACGCAATTGCTACCTGCTCTCATTGGCTGAATCGATGAGAACCTTTTAGACTCAATCAATATAAGGTCGCGGGGAGACGAAGCTCTGTTTGTTTGTATATTTTATTTAAGCGACCATACTTTTGTTCTATGTTTAAAATATGTATACGTTCATTCTGATCTAATCGCTGGCGACCGCCCCATCACGAGTGTGACCTCACCTGGTGTTTCCGGGCCTGGTCCTCCAGCAGCGAGGCCGCCTCCTCCAGGGAGAGCAGGAGGGCGGGGCTGTGGTGGAGGGGGGGCTGCCTGGCAGCGGTGATGTCATCGAGGTGTTTCCTGTCCCTCTCCTTCCGTGCTTCTGCAGAGAGGGGCGGCGCCCGTCTCAGAGGTGGATCACCTGACAGGGACTCTGAGGAGGAGTGATGCTCTGTGCTGGGGCTAAGGCTGCAACAAAGACATGGATAGGCATGTTAAAGGGGACATATCAAACCACCAGGTGTGGACACGCCCACTGGTGATGTCATATGGGTCCGATTTTTGAAACGGCTTGTAAGGCTAATCACACTCACACCTGGTGGTATAATATGTCCCCTTTTAAAGATTGGTCAAAGCCGCAGACAATCAAATGCATAAACGTATATGGTTCTAAACATATTGGAGGCTATGAACCCAAATCCAATATCCATATGAATGTTCCCCAAAAAAACACTCACTGATTTGGTTTGAATCTCTGCTTCTGGTCGCCCAACGCCCTCTCTGTCCTCTCCAGCACCTCCAGGTAGTTGGGTTTGGTGTGCGGCGGCGTTCTGAGGAACACGTTGCCCCTCTCTGCGTCGCTCCTCGAGGCCAACGGGGGCGCCCTGGTGCTGGACGCATCCGACAGCGAGACCGTCTCCAAGGCCTGTATGAGGTCTCTCTCTCTGGTGGCGCCGGAGGCAAGCCCAGCCACGGGCGTCTGCTCAGCTCCAACGGTCACTCTGGAGTGATCAGAGTGAGACACGTCCATCCGTCCCACAGCAGCACCCTCACCCGGCCTGCGGTTAGAGGACGTCCCGGCGCTGGGGCAGAGGCCCCATGCTGTCGCTGAGAGAAAGCCTGCTGGTACTTGGACTGTAATTCTGTCCCCACAGAAAACAGCAGGCGTGGTTTTTGTTTCTCTTCGTCGCGCTCAACAACGGCGAGGCGAACTCTCTCAGCAAAGTCGGAGATCTTCCTCCCTCCGTCTGGAAGGCTGCGGAGGAAGCGCCTGGAAACAGAGCATTCTACCATCACCTCATTATTCACTCAACACAACGCTTAGGAATGAGGCCAGTCGCAGCGGAGGCAGCTGTCAGCTGCCAGGTGACGTGTGTGCGATATTAAGGAGGATGAGGAAAACATCTCGGTTATTCCAGGGTGTCGGAAGCAAAATGTGTTCAGATTGGTGATATGTGTGATTAAACAGTCTGGGTATTCGGTAGACAATGTGTGTAACGTCTTTGACACATCAGTAACATGAATCAGTGTGATGCAATCCAGTATTTCCATCTCCTTGACAGACGGCCATGAACACAACTTACAGCAGACTTATATGCAGCCCATAGACCTGGATCTCCTTTAGTCTTCTAACCTACCTGTTTGATCAAATGTTATTGAGGTTTCCTACCTGTTTGATAAGATGTTGTTGATCATAGATCAGGGCCTCCTACCTGTTTAATAGGATGTTGTTGATCATAGATCAGGGTCTCCTACCTGTTTGATAAGATATTATTGATCATAGATCAGGGCCTCCTACCTGTTTAATAGGATGTTGTTGATCATAGATCAGGGTCTCCTACCTGTTTGATAAGATGTTATTGATCATAGATCAGGGTCTCCTACCTGTTTTATAAGATGTTATTGATCATAGATCAGGGCCTCCTACCTGTTTAATAGGATGTTGTTGATCATAGATCAGGGTCTCCTACCTGTTTGATAGGATGTGCTCCTGTCGCACCAGCAGTTCCTGGAGTTCCTCTCTGGTCTTGCTCCTCAGATCTCCCACCTGGCCCTGGCTCTCTGGCCGCGATGAACGCATATCTGGTGAGGTGTATTAGCTAGAGAACAGGTGATATATAAACGTTGTAAGAAACATGTTTATTGTTTCATATAGCCAGCATTATGTCATTCGCTGGCTGGACTCACTAACTCGACATGTTTATTATGGCGCTACTGCCGGGTAATCTTCTTCTTCATCTTCTGTTTCCCTGCTAACCCAGACTCCTTATGGTGCGTTATCGCCCCTACCGACGACTAGGAGAATGCACCTCCTTATGGTGCGTCACCGCCCCCTATGGGCGACCAGGAGAATGCACCTCCTTATGGTGCGCAACCGCCCCCTACCGGGACGAGAAGAAAGCATCTTCCAAACTCTAGATTCAAGTGCAGAAAAATGCAAGATAATAAATAGATTAGTCAAATGCCCCAACTTAAGAAGACACAAATTATATTCTGATACAATGCAACTTGATTTAAACCAACCAGATTTTCTCTTCGACTTTTGTGTAAAATATTTATCAAATCAAGCTGCACTGCCACCTAGCGACCATTTTTTAGTTTTAATTCCATTTATACTCTGTACATCTGTTTGTATCATTATGCACTCATAAAGAGCTTCTATATAATTTATAAAATGTATTATTTTGCCATCAAATAGATTGATTGAAATCCAGGAGGGGAATGACACCGTTTTGCTTTTTCATAAAATAAGACCAATTGTTTTATTTATATTAATTGACTCATTGTTAAAGTTTTTTTTTTTTGTCATAGTAATACCTTCAATGGCATTAATGCAATTAAAAAGCATTTAGGTATATAGTACGTAACCTACAAATAAATGTGTGTTAGGGTTAGTTACATCCAAGGACCCGGATTATTAAATTGACAAGAATAACAATAGAGAACATAAATAATATTTATTTTCAAAATATATATGGCTTCATGTTGTACTTTCAGATTGATATGCATTGATTGAGGCATAGCTGATTCTACTCTTGATAGAAAACACCTTTGCATATTGTATCGGCTCAGGAAGTTCCATAAATACAAATGTATACGCATATTCCATCATTCAAATGCACCATACTTCATTAGTTAATAAACTGGTGAATAAATCAAACATTGTAATAAATATGCAGTTTCAAAAATAACAAAATACTTCACTTCATTTATCGGGGGTAAATACCAGAGTAGAGGAAAACACAAAGGAGTGGTTTGACCTCTTCCCATATAATCCCCATCCTTCAATGAGTCTTCCAGGTGGATTAAATTGTAAACAAAATAAAGTACAAACCAACATTATTATTTACAACCTTTGATTTACAGTGCCAAACTATATACAGCTACAGTAACACTGCAGAACGGGGGCGAATGTTTCACATCAATAAAGGCTTGTCCGACATAGACACTCCATACACTCATTTACAATACCGTACCCACATTTGACCCCTTCACAACATCATTATATTCATCTTCTCTGTCTTCACCCAAAATGCAAAACAAATTATCTTTTCAAATCAGAAATATAGATCCCTTCTTTTGATTTGGCAATGTCCTTGAGCCCCACACGAGGAAGTGAAGGTCACTGATCGATCTTGATATTTGCGGTGATCTCCATCAGTCTCATGAAGGGGGTGTAGATCTGAGAGGGGGGTCTAGGAGCGCGGGCGGGGGGGCCGGCGTCGGCTGGACCTGAGCCGTTGGGGGGGCTCGTGGAGCCAGCCTCGTCGCCGGGGGGGCTCTCAGAGTCTGAGGCTTGAGTGGCCGCGCTGGGGGGCGTACTGGGGTTGGCCTGCAGGACGCGGCTGTACTGGAGAGGAGTGTACCTCAGTAAACTGCTCTCCAGTCTACTGAGGGGCAGGGAGGCAGCCGGGGGGGTCCTGGGTGGGGAGGGGCTGCTCGAATAGGGGTCTGGACGATGCGGCCCTTGGAAGTCATTGGGCTCAGACTGCAGGGGGCGCCCGCCGGGTGTGCCTTGGGAGTCGTTCCTGTGGACGCACGGTTAGGTCAAAGAATGAGGATCCGTCCCCAAGAGGTCTCTCTCTCTCTTGGGTTAACATGTTGTTGTTGTTTTTTTGCTGCACTTTCTTACCTAGAGGGCAGATCACAGCCCACCCCAACCTCCCTGGTTTGGAGTTTATCTCTTGCCCTATTCTGCACAGACATAAAATACTTCAGCTTGTCGTCTAACTCATTATTCTAGGAAAAGAAAAGAGGAGAAGAACGGGATCAGTTCAGATCATGCAAAGGAATCAGGTGGTGTCAGACATCCGGTGTGAAAAGTGAATTGATAGGTACGGTAAACCTCCACACAGAAATGACACTGAAACACTTCAACTCCAATCAAGTCGCAAAGCGAGAGCCCACCACAACCCTGGGATGAGAACGGCCGCCGGTCCACTGCCACCTCACCTCACATTCCACTATGGCGATCCTGTCCAGGAGCTCTGAGATGAAAACGTCCTTCTGTGCGATCTTAGCCCGGAGCGATTGAACCTTTGCATTTTATAAAAAGAGAATATTGGTTATTACAATGCGTGTGCGAATAGCATTACGCACATCGTTTCAGTACCCTCGGAGATACACTCATTATTTCTCCTTGGGTGACACTCGGACGCAGGTTGGAATGCGACATGCAGAGACAGCGTCTGTCCGTCTGTCTTTAAAGGGAGGCGTGGGTCCTCACCTCCTCTATCATGCCCTTGACCTTCCTCTGCTGGCAGAACACCATGTCGTTCAGATGTTTGATCCTCTCCCGGAGGTCTGTCGCTTCGTTCTCCAGACTTTTGGATCTAGGTGAAGTGATCAGTTAGGACTCAATACCAGTTTTACTCCCATGAAGAGCAACTCAAACACAGCACAATGTTCAGGATCAGGATCTCTCTGGGGTACCTTTGGGTCACTCTGGAATCTGTCTGATCAGTGAGCTCCAACAGGCGGAGCCGTTGTTCACACTCCCGTAGTTTCTGTCCGAGCTGGGTCTTCTCCTACCATAAGAAGGAAATTTCAATTAAATTCAATTGTATTTGTTTAGCCCTTAATCCCAGGTACAGTCTCAAAGGGCTTAACAGGCTGTGTGTTTATATCTCGAGAAGGAACGCAGAGTGGGGGATCTCTCCTTCCAGGGATGATCAGGAGTGCAATGGGTGTCTTAATTGACATACATACATACATGCATACTGTATATACAGGCAAAACATTTTAAATCAGTGATTGGGTGCTGGCCGGTTAACCATAAGGAGAGTCGAGGCTTCAGGTTGCAACCCGACACATCTTCCACCTCATCATTCTGTAGTTTGGGCCCATGCAGTGTCTGTGTGTCGGTCTGCCCAGAGGGGGTCCGAGAGCCTGTGGGGGGGTCCGAGAGCCCTGTGGGGGGGGGGGGTCCGAGAGCCTGTGAGGGGGACCCAGAGCCCTACCTGTCCCATGCAGTCCAGGAGGCGTTCCAGCTCTCCGATCCTCTGGTCCCGCTCGGCGACCTGGGCCTGGGCGGTGCGACTCGTGGTCTCGGCCTCCTCCAGGCGTCGGACGTACTCGTCGATTTGGGCCTGAGCAGAAAAGGAAAACCAGAAGTGGTTTCAGACGTGCGACTGAGTTTGAATCACAAAAAGATGTTACGAGCACCGCTGTGAGTCCTTGACGTGGCACACACACACACACACACACACACACACACACACACACACACACACACACACACACACACACACACACACACACACACACACACACACACACACACACACACACACACACACACACACACACACACACACTCCTCTTTCAAACTTATTGCTTGTTGTGCGTCCGGACACTTAATGTACTCACTTATTGTACGTCCTGGCACTTAAAAAATAGTTCTTAGCATTATGTAGCGTCTTATCCTGGCCATCTCTGTTGTATACAGGGAAGGGGTTAACCTAGTGATTGTTAGTGCTTGACACTTGGTTTTATGAACATCCTTACTGTACTGACAAGTTTGCTTATTGTAAGTTGCTTTGGATAAAAGCGTCTTCTAAAGGCCCTACATGTAAATGTAATGTAAATATACCACAACAACAGAATCAAATCTGAACAATATCTTATAACCAACACAGTCCCTGGTATGTCTCGGTGGCCAGCCCTGTTTGTCTCTCTCTCTGTGAGTAAAGGAGGAGCAGTGACAGAAGGAATGCCCACCTGCAGCTTTTCAATCTCCTCTCTGTGTTTCCTCTGCTCCGCCATCAGCCTCTCGTCGAACTCCCTCTGTAGCCGGGAGGAGACTTCCTTCACCACCAGGCTGCGGGCTTCCTCTGTCGCCTCCACCTGGAAGAACAAACCACAGCATCGCTCGAATAGCCCTGCAGAGTGTGTGGAACACGCAGACAGACTGGAACGGCCTCATGGGAAAACAACGCTGGACTTGAAAAGAATAACTAGCATTCCTGCTCCTCATGATAGTTATACTTTACAAGTCAAGCCCCAAGTCCAGCATGTTTGTAAAGTACCTTTATCACAATTTGCATTCCTGACAGGCTTTTTATGACCACTTCATATGATACTACTCACCACTAAGATCTCCCTGAGAGATAAATAACTATGCAATACTATCTCTATAGTAATTGGGTAGTATCGGTCTTCTACTGTAATATAATGCCCCAATGATAACTCTGTTATGTACCACAATGTTGAAAGTGAGTGTGTATATGTGCATGTGTGTGTGTGTGTGTGTGTGTGTGTGTGTGTGTGTGTGTGTGTGTGTGTGTGTGTGTGTGTGTGTGTGTGTGTGTGTGTGTGTGTGTGTGTGTGTGTGTGTGTGTGTGTGTGTGTGTGTGTGTGTGTGTGTGTGTGTGTGCGTTTGTGTGTTTATGTGTATGCGATGTGTTCTCTGTGTGTGTGTGCGTTATTGCATGGCTGTGTGTCCTTGTGTGTCTGTGGTTGTGTATACTCCAGTGAGTGTGTGCCCGGCCTCACCTGCAGCTTCAGCGTCTGGTTCTCGGCCGTCACCGAGGCCAGCTGCCGCTCCTTCTCGCGGAGCCGGGCCTCCGCCTCCTGTCGGGAGCTGCGCAGCGTCTTCACCTCGTCCCGCATGTCCACCCGCGTTCGGCAGTTCTCCAGCAGCGATTTCTGGAGGGAGACGGCCTCGTTAAGGGGCTGATTATGGTCCCACGGTCCCCCAACGCAAGGACCACGCAGACGCCCCGACGCAGTCCTGAACCTTTGTGGTTCTGCGTCGGGTTTTAGTGAGCGGACCAATCACAGCCCTTGCGGCTGCGTCGCCTCGACGGATGGTTACAATTTTTTGGGAGGCGCACGTCCGGCCCCTGGGGGCCCCCCGTGGAGAAGGCCAGAGTGCAGAGGACCCCGTCCGTACCTGCAGGTCCAGGTTGGCCGAGATGAGGGAGCCGTTCATCTGGTCGTAGCTGTCCATGGCCGTGGTCCGCACGCGCACCTCTGACTCCAGGGTGCGGCGCTGGGAGTTGGCCATCTGCACGGACGGACGGACACGTTACAATATCAACACACACCACACTTATAGACACACACACACACACACACACACACACACACACACACACACACACACACACACACACACACACACACACACACACACACACACACACACACACACACACACACACACACACCGTACTGTACATTAATGATCCTTTTGTTAACATTAGTTAATGTAGTACGCATTAACTAATGGTCTAGTAACCATTAACTAACGGTGTTCAGGTTGACAGAGGTATTCATGTATTCATTAACCTCACCCGCATGTCCTGGGAGAGCTTCTGCATGGACTGCTGCATCCCTCCAAACTGCCCGTACATGCGCTCCCTAACCTTCTCCAGAGAGTCTCTGACCTGGGCACAGGGAGGGAGAGACACGCCAGGTCACCCTGGTCCATCGTAGTGTTCATCCACCTGATGGAGGTGACCCACACGCTGGAGCGCTGGGTGCCACATTAACCAACCTTTATTAACGGGGGACGGGGTCGCAAACAAGCTCTGTCTAGAATCCCTTCAGACGCAGTACGTCTACCTAGTGTTTAGTATTTAAACCTGGAACAATGAGCTCGGATTTGTCCATACAAATAAAGAAATGAAAGCATAACCATTCTAATCCCGGCCGAGATGTGTGTGTGCGTGTGTGTGCGTGTGTGCGTGTGCGTGTGCCTGCGCGTGTGTGCGCGTGTGTGCGTGTGCGTGCGTGCTCGTCCCCCCCCTCCGTCCTCGACCGTGCCCCCGCTGAACCCTCATCGCCGTGCCGACGCCCCCCCCTCGGCCGTCGTCTCCGCTCACCTCCTTGATGTACTTCATCTCGTCCTGCAGGTGATTGGCCGACCACTGCCGCGCCATCACTTCCTGCGTGCGGTCGGTGCCCGTCCTCTGCACCACGCCGTACACCCTGGGCCCATCCTGCCGCTCGCCGCTCTCCAGGGGCCCGCTGCCATTGGCTGAGGCCCTCAGGTGCTGAGGCGAGAGAGGGGTAGGGTTACCGTGGCAGCCACACTCATTCACCGGGACGGTCACAGGACCCGGGTGCCGCTGCCGTCCCACTTCCTGCACTGGAATCCTTTAGAAGTATAAACTGTGCACAGAGCTGTGGCAGCACGTCATGCCTCGTCATGACTCTCCAGGCACCGCGGGAACATGAGGGTGACCAACCGGAAGCTGAAGTGAAGGAGCGTGCGATGGGGGTGCAGGGTACTGATAGGGAGAGAGGGAGGCAGTGTCAGGTTTCTGTAACCCAGTACTCCTGGAGCTTTTACCGTACGTAGCGGTTTGCCTCTCTCCCCGTCGCCCCGTGCAGGCAGACCCAGCTCAGCGCACGCTGAGAGGCAGTGAGTGTGGAGGACAGATGAGGTAACATCTATAGGATCAATGCCTGCCAATCAATGCATGTGAAAATAGGTCGATGTTTGGTCCAGTGAGTAAGAGCAATGCATGTGAGCGATGCATCACTGCATCGTGCATAGGTTTATATAACAATGTTATGTAACTTACTCGATGTGAATGATCATGTATGACATGGACAGAATGTATTATCAACAGGAATTGTTGTTGTCCTTTCCTACACAATAACACTTTCGTATTATCCCCCTGAATTCAGCTAGGTCAAAGGGTGCATAACACACAGGCAGCCTGGTCACCCCCGATGTGTGAGGAGATGATGGGGATCTCAGAGGGGTGGGTGCTCTACCTGCTCAGGGGCCTCCCGTCCCACTGGCCTCCCTCGGTGAACCAGCCCGTTCTTATTCTTCCACTCCCCATTGGCCACCGCTTCCTTCGCATCCTGTGTGGAAAAAAAAAAAAGACAAAGACATCCCCCCAGGTTTAGCGTATAGGAAGTGTGGGCTTGGCGAGGCTGTTTTTATGGAAGTGCTTCGCCTGTCGGGAGTCAAACCGTCTATTCTGTGTAAATATCACAAGGCTCATCATTTGGGGGGGTTTCACCCGAAAACTGGAAACTCTACAACCGCATGTTCTGTGTTTGAGTTTCAGTGGAGTTGGTCTTTTAGAGATAAGACTCAAACATACTACTGGCCGAGTGCAACCAAGGAATGTAGTTCACATGTTAAGTGTAAGGAATATCATATTACTATTACTGGCTATTCACGTCGAGTGCATACACCAAGGAATGTAGTTCACATGTTAAGTGTAAGGACTATCCTATTACTATTAGTAGGCTATCATTCACGTGAACTTGGCTTGGATTTCTTTATCTCCAAAGTCAGATATGGAAGATAATCAGATATTCTGTAACAGATTATTCCTATGCTGCAACAAAGGTATCCCCCCCACCGTGGGATTAATACAGTAGTGACCATCAATCCATCACTGCCAATGCGTCTGATTGTCACGATAGTATTAAAATGCCCACCGGCTTCTAATCTAATCCATCGTGTAAAAACTCAGGAGCAAATGAGATCTTCATTAAAGTTTGAACAAAGAGACCTTTCACCCCGAAAGCCGCGTCTCTCCCTCCCTCCCTCGCCTGTCTGACGAGATATTCAACGAGATAAGAGGAAACAGGACCTGAACAAAGACCCCAGTGTGTCCTGATGGGCCGAGCGGGTTTCATGTCTCTGTGGCGGGCAGCGTGCTATCAGAGAGCCATAGTTCAGGCCTACACCCGGCCGCTGTGAGCTACAGACGGACCCCCCGATGGTCCTAAACTCTTATCAACCACTCCCTTATTTAGACAGCGTCTAAAGGACCTTTATACAGGTCGTCTTATAACACCTAGGATGGCTGTATTCAGGACAGGGCGTTAGAGCACATCTTACATCTTATCTCGACGTGGATATTCTAATTAATCTGTTTGGAGGTTTGGATGATAGACTTTAGACTTTAGACTTTAATTTTTGACTTTTATTGTCCGAAAGGGGAAATTCTTTTTCACGTCACAAGTACATGGTACATAAAGAATATGAATAAACATGTTGATGTTATCTGTCTATTGACAGAGCCGGCGACATCATCACAGCACAGGCTGTGTCGTATAGGATTCAGACATCATGTCCCATGTTAAAGACTGTAGAATGAAATACAAATCCCAAGGTAGCCTCCACAACAACATCTCTAAGCCTCAGTTCCCAGCACTTCCAGTGGTTTAGAAATCCTTCATATCATACATGTCATGGACCCTAGATGGGCTGGCGCTTGGAGTGTCCGATGACAAGACTCCGAGTTCAACGTTGCTTCAGTTCCTACTGGATCATATTTAGGGAGAGGGAGTTGTGATTGTTTGAACCCTCTTATTTGACCTATATCTCCCTTCCTTTGATCATACAGCTGGCGATGGTTGACCTAGATGTGGTTTCTATACAGCCTTGTGTACAATGTTATGTTCCACGCTCTAAAGATGTCATACTCATTAAACAAGTTATTTCTTTAAGGAGGACTTGGAGGGGTTAGAATATCATATGCTGCAGAGTCTTTGAACCCTTGAAGACATTTGATTGCATCAACATTATTAATTTAATAGGATCTCGAATATGTTTTTAAATAAACGTGTGATTTGTGATACACCCCATTAAGTCATTACGAATGAATGAGTTATTATTTATTAGTAGGCCTATAGTGCTACACGTGAACCTCCTAAGATGGCGCGATTTGATTGGATCGTTATCTCGGGATATTGGGCAATATCCCATCGATATTGTTTTCATCGCGTGCCGGTCGCCTCGTCACGCGAATAAAAACAAATAAACCGCTAATAAAAAAAGGAGAAAATCTGGCAAAAAGTGAAGTGTTCACGTGTAGTATATACTAAAATAATTATTTACCTTTGGCAAATAATTGTTTATTATTAGCTTTCATTGTAAAATAGTACATCTGCATTCGATTTGCATGAACAATGCCTATGTAACTTCATGATGTTTATCATATACAAAGTAGCGCTCTCTGGACTCGCTGTCCATTTCCATATGCGCTACGTGGCCCTCATTCTTAACTAATCAACGTTGCTCCATGAGACCGTAAGCAGCAGACTGCTCCCTGGGAGAGTTCCCCTAACGCCAGGAGGACCACACCCACCCAGTGAGTCGTGGCTATCGGCTGATGTACTCAGGCCAAGGTACAGAGAGCGTGTCTATCTAGGCTGCTATCTTTGTTATTGACCGTGTGGGACTGTCAAGCCCGTACAGCTCCGTCTCTCCACTGCAGAACTCCGGCTCAAACACAGCGGGAGGCGAACCACCTCTATGACAAACAGATCCTAGCCTGAAGTATGTGCCCTAGGATGAGTGGAGCTGGATTTAAGATGCTGGTGGTGGCGCTGTACCAAACGAACAAACGCTTCAACAAACAGCCTCAGTGTTGATGTTGTTAAGCTGCCAGCCGTTATGTTGACGGAAAGTCAAACGACAAATAAATGTGTCATGAGGTGTGAGCACCACGTGAAATGCAAAAACACATTTTGCTTGAATAAGGGGCGACTCTAAAGCATATTTTCTACATTGAACTAGTGGTCTCCTTTGAGATATTTACTACAGTCCATCTGGACTTGAAATGTGGAAACTGAAACGAGAGACAGCTGTGAAAATGCACACACCCATATATTATTACATAACTGGCCAAGATAACAATACCATGAATATCACTGCATTCAACATCTTCCTTTTCTGTTTATTATGTCCTTTATTAGCAATCCGCTATCCACGCACTTTGACCACAACTTACACTTTACACATTCTAACCTTCCCTGGAGCTGCGACTATTGGTGGGCTTTTAAATCTTTTATTCTTCTCAAAGTAAATGGGTATGTATAATCTCTGTAATAGCTCCTAATGCCATTTTTGTTGTGCCATCTTTAAAGGCTTTGAGCATGCTGCTCAGTATGAACCTCTCTGCAGAAGGAATTTACAAATTGTTCAAATTCTTAAAGGACCTGGAACTTGACAGTTTTAGTCAGTTTCAAGTTGACTTTAAACAGATTTGTAGTTCAAGACTTAAACCAGAGGTTCCTGTCTCCCTCGCCGAGGGCCTGTTGTCTTTGTGAACCTGATGAATGGTTCATCTTCTGTCTTGAACAGGTCACTCGATTGAAAGCACAACAAGTCTCATCCGGTTACATCGAGGTTAAATGAACCTAAATTAAAACCATAGGTTCTGTGGACCGTGTGATGAAAGGTTCCCATTTGTCTACTCACAAGGTTTGTAGTTTTGGCCTCGGTTTCATCGGCGACCGCATGTAGTGTGAGTCTGAGACGTCTGATTCTCCTCTAGGACAAAAACAAATACTATATTTCACATTTTGATTTGATAAAGGGAACTCTTAGATCAAATAATATACCGTAAATGAATCAGAGTGTGACAGTCCAGCTCCCCGCCCTGTTCCCAGAACACATAACAGTACAGCAAACAGTGGA
The DNA here is from genome assembly GCA_900291075.1 of Melanogrammus aeglefinus. Classification (NCBI taxonomy): domain Eukaryota; kingdom Metazoa; phylum Chordata; class Actinopteri; order Gadiformes; family Gadidae; genus Melanogrammus; species Melanogrammus aeglefinus. Next base: position 359,651 of record OLKM01000222.1, read on the forward strand.
GGTGAATTGTTAACCAAGAACACGTCTCTCTACCACATTGGTTAGATCTGTGATATCTCAACAGTTGGATTGTGCCTGTTTCTCATTATTCTTGCTGCTATAGTTATTAATTTCCTGCAGCAGCTGAGAGTTATTGTTAGACTAATGTAAGTTCTGGACTCATTGCAGAAGCGTGTTTCTCTTAACGTGAGCTTATTAAATATAAAGCCCGGCCCCGGCACATCACAGGGCAAACACTTCAGTAGAGGAAGGCTGTCTGTGGAGAGGCTGGGGCACAGCCCTATAGCCACAATACTAAAGAACGCCACAAGGCCCCACGTGTAGAAGACCTTATACACAGACAAACTCTCATTGTGGGTGTCTGTGTGTGTATCTACAGTATAGGGGTGTGCCTGTGTGTCTGTGTGTGTGTGTGTATTTATATGTAAATCTGTGTGTGTTTTTATCTATACACACACATTATCTATACACACACACACACACACACACACACACACACACGCAAACACACACACAAAAAAAAGTGGGTGTGGGTGTATGAGATTGTGAGTGTAAATCTATATGTGTATATATATATATACACATGCTTTGTGTGTGTGTGTGTGGGTTATATATGAGTGTTTGTGTGTATATGTGTATGTATATATAAATATAGGTATGTGTGTGTTTTTGTGATTGTTTGTGTGCGTGTGTGCATACACAAAATATCTATGTGTGTGTGTGTGTGTGCAGCATGTATTTGTGTGTGTGAGTGTGTATACAGTGTGTGTGTGTGTGTGTGTGTGTGTGTGTGTGTGTGTGTGTGTGTGTGTGTGTGTGTGTGTGTGTGTGTGTGTGTGTGTGTGTGTGTGTGTGCAGAGCATGTATGTGTGTGTGGGTGTGTGTATACAGCGTGTGTGTGAGTGTGTGAGTGTGTGTGTATACAGCGTGTGTGTGTGTGTGTGTGTGTGAGTGTGTATATACAGCGTGTGTGTGTGTGAGTGTGTATACAGCGTGTGTGTGTGTGTGTGTGTAGGGCCTCACCTCTCCGGGGGGCGAGCCGTCCTCAGTGGTGGTGGTGGAGCCCCGTCCCGGCGAGCCATAGCGCCTCATGTCTGTCCGTCTCCCCGCTGGCTGCTGCTCTCTGGGCTCCCAGGCCCCGCCCTCTGCTTCCTGACACCGTCTGCTTAGCCTCCGCGAGCGGCCGACATCTGGCCGGGATTGGCCGGGGGGATCCGGAGGGGGGGGGGTCAGGCGTCCGGCAGGAGGCCCCGAGGTCTGAGCGAGAGCGTCCAAAGGGCGAGCTACAGTCCCATTCCAGAGCGGGGAGATAGAGAGGGAGAGCTGGAGCCGTGTGTGTGCGGGCCGAGTACTCCACCCTCTGAGTGTGTGTGTGTGTCTGTGTGCCACCTGGTTGACAGGGCTGTCCGTCAGTCCGACTGGAAAAACCCCGCCTCTATTACCTCCCTCCCTCGTTCTCGCTCTCTTTTTGTTTCGCTCTCTCTCTCTCACACACACACACACACACACACACACACACACACACACACACACACACACACACACACACACACACACACACACACACACACCACACACACACACCACACACACACACACACACCACACACACACACACACACCACACACACACACACCCACAACCACACCTACACCCACACCCACACCCACACCCACACAGCCTCCCATCAGACCTGTCAGGCTACATTTCACCTGTTGCTCGCCGCGCCTCCCAGCAGAGTCAAACCTTTGTCCCCGGGCTGTGGTCCCACGGCGGGGAGGGGGGGCAGGGTGTGGCCCTGCTGCTCTGCCCAAGGAGGAGTAGGAGGAGGAGTAGGAGGAGGAGAAGGAGGAGAAGGAGCAGTAAGAGCCCCTTAGGTCCCGTACATCGGTTCAGGAGTCCAGCTACAACTCCCACCCCCAGCCCTGCGGGTATTCTACCCGTGTGGGAACATGGGCCTTTTCCTCTGTTTATGGTCAACAAGGCAAATGTCAACAAGTGCTGTTGATATTAAACAGGGTTTGAACGCTCAGGGCCTGAGCCACGGCACCGTGCAGCTCGGCTGATGAATTATTAATAGAGCTGGGTGAAACTGAGAGCGGAGAAACAATGGCAGCGGAAGGAGACCGGCAGCACATTGTCTCTCCTGCCTTGTGTTTCCCCCTTCACACACGAAGGAAACTACAGCACAGCTAAGGCTAGGGCACACATTGAGAGAGCTGCGGCCGTAAGCACTTTACAGGACTGGCAGATACTCTTACATACATATACACATATCCATGTTAAAGGCAGCACGATCACCGTTGCATCGAGCAGCGCTGGGAGACAGATCACATTCCAGTGTAGATCTCCAGCCCCTCCCGACCAATAGAAACCATACAGGGAGAGGGAGGGGGGGTCAGTATAACACAGAGAGCACGTCATGATAAAACGTCAACATGAGTTACACTACGGGCCATTGGCCCCCATGGTTAATAAGTGACTAAATATCAAACAAACGGCCTGAGGTTATGGACTTGTAATCGTCCACACGCTGGGCTGCGTCCAGATCCGATGTCGACCAATCAAAGGCTCGTTAGGGGAGAGCTGCCAAGTTATGACGGTCATCAAGTCGTCCTGTGGTTGTGATCAGGGCCGCCGCGGCTCCTAATCTCGCTCTGAATCGTGTGTCAGAGGATTCTCATTCCTCTCGCCTGGTTTTCACTCAGCTGGTCCGACAGGAAGGACCGGATTTCCAGTGCATGGAATCACATATGTTGAAACTCACTGGGCCGAAGGCATGAACTCACCGTCACAACACAGATATATGTTAACAAACATGTACACACTGTTATTAACACAGATATATGTTCACCTACACCCTGTAATTAACACAAAAAGATGTTCACCTACACACTGTAATTAACACAGATATATGTTAACAAACATGTACACACTGTAATTAACACAGAGATGTCCCCCTACACACTGTAATTAATAAAAGATATATGTTCACCTTCACCTACACACTGTAATTAACACAGATATATGTTCACCTACACACTGTTATTAACACAGATATATGTTCACCTACACACTGTAATTAACACAGAGAGATGTTCACCTACACACTGTTATTAACACAGATACTGTATATGTTCACCTGCACACTGTTATTAACACAGAGAGATGTTAACCTCAACCTATACCCTGTTATTAATGGGGACGTTTCAATCAATCATGAATCATTTGGTGTCATACTGTCAGTGCCCGGTGGACATGGAGACAGGTCTTGACTTAAGTTGATAATCCTAGTGCTGCTGTCATCAACTACAACAACAGGTATTGTGTGCTAACGTCATGAGCAGCGATACTATGTGGTTTGACTTTTGGTCTAGCTTGAAGTCTGTCAATGCCTTTGCTGAGTGACACACTAGTGGCCAATCACGTCCTGGTGTGAATAGGAAACATTATTAGCATGTTTTATTGTTCTTGTTTGTTCCGAAAAGGTCTTTGTTGCGTAGGTAGGATTTGGTTTTGCATAAAATAGCTGACGTTGATTTATGATGAAAATATGCTCATTGAGATATCATGAGAAAATGAATCAAAACAAACCATGTGTAAATCAGCATAAAGCCTAATCCTTAGCCTGCAGAAAGGACAGCTGTGTGTGTGTGTGTGTGTGTGTGTGTGTGTGTGTGTGTGTGTGTGTGTGTGTGTGTGTGTGTGTGTGTGTGTGTGTGTGTGTGTTGGCCGTGTGTATGTTTTTAACCTTCATAAGTCTAATTCTTGGTGGTCATCATCTAAAAATAATATCTAAACATATAGGGAACATTTATAGTCCTTATTTTGTGAATAATTAGACGTAGGCCTACATTTAGAAACCGTTTCATGTCTACCACAAGGGGGCAGCAGAGCGTCGAATGAGACTGGATGTGGGACGCCCGGCCCTGTCGGCGTCGCTCCTGTTTCAAAGCCAATATCCACTGTGTTCATAAGCTCTGTGGAAGTAAGAAGAACAACGCCCTCGGGGTAGTCTTTCATTTTCATTCATGCCAAAGGCTAGGCACTTTCTTTCACTTAGATTTATCCTGTTCCAAATAAAAATATATGCATTAGTAACCCATGCCTAAAGTCTTCATACTGTAGTCATGGGAGACGGCATTGACATACCTACCATTCCGACTGCCGATCGACGGCAGGAAAGGCAGTCAGACCGATTTGATCATGGCCAATTCAAAATGTGCAATTGGTGGAAAATAACCCAGACTGGCCTGAAACGACCACCGACGGCTTTGAGGACGGCTGATCGCACAGCACACACCGAACCGACCCAGGTCACTGAGCTCACCAGACTGTCCGACGACCGATACTGTGGTTGGTGTGCCAGGGCCTGCACAGGCCGACACATGCTGCTCCCCTTTAGCCCTTACTGCCATGCTCCAGGACAAAGAGACACCCCTGTAGCCCTGCATTCAGAAGGTTGATTTGTACCGAGTCAACAGGCGCCCGGCCACTGTCCCTAGAACAATGGCATCCAGCTGTTAGGGCAGGATAAGACCGTCTCCCCCCCGCTCGGCTTTCTACACAGCTGTAAAGCGTTTTCTGTAACAAACGCATCCTGTGAGAACACAACATCCCAGCCTAGCGGTGCATGCATATATAGGAGTGTATCTGGAACAATCTAGATCAAAGTTGGCCTTATATATGCCTTTAACATGCAAGTGGTGAACTACAGGATTCATATTGACATGTTTCAGAAAAATGGTTGGAGATAATCGATTTGAGAACATGATCAAACAATATAACATTAGTGTGGCTTGCTTTGCAACCACACTAATTAGTGCACACCATTTCCCTAATTGTACAATGAAGAGCCAAAACATTGTCGGTAATAAATTGGACTAAGGGAGACAGGCAGGAGATATTGGTCACTTTATTTTAGTTTGCTGGTGTTTCTAAAGAAACACAGAAAGACAATGGGAGGAGTCTCAATCCACTCTCAGGAGATCAGAGTGCAAATCACAAGAGAAGCAAAACATTGATTGTCCAAAAAATACAGATTCACTCTCCTCGATTGTGGACCCAGGAGAGTGTGTATCGACTCTGCTCAGTAGAACCGCAGAAAGATCACAAATAACAGGCATTCTTCGCAACGTACAGCAATGTACAAACATATTCATATGACGTTGACCTAAAAAAGAGCATGTAGAATATCTATCGATAGATATGTAAATAACACTGTGTGATGGAAAATGTTGCAGTTATGGAACTAGCTTAACACATGTCACATGCTGTTTGTTATGACAGCCATTTTGTCTGAGCCTGAAACAATGACTCTGAAGACCGCTATCAAGGAGATCACGGAAAACACAAAAAAAACCTAAAATAAGCGGCTGTTCAACGAAATTGACAATTGCAGTATAATATTACAATATATATATATATTCCAAGCACTTTCAATTAAACGCATGACGAACGAATACTGAAACATATCAGACTTTGAATGAGTAACAAGCCTGGTAAAAAAAGAACGATAGGGAACATTGGATATCAAATACAATGCGCTGACCAGAGTCCCTCATTTAAATCCCCTTTCCCCCCAAACACAGAAAATAGGACAGCCTGTTGATATAGTCCAACCTGAATAAATATGTTTTTGGCTGAACAGGCCGAAGAGTCCAAGCCCTCGTTAATATAATCAGAGCTGATCAATTGATTACAAAAGTAAATACATATTTAAATGGTCATTTCTGAGCAAGGTAATATCAAAATCATTAGTAGAGTATGTAACTTCAGACATATTTTAGGGAAATAAAAGTGAAACTACATTTACAGTGCATTAGAGTTCGAGTCGATGTGGACGTGTCCTTGAAAGGTACAGCGGGTCACTCATCAGCGAATAGGACGCTCTGCCTGACTGTGTTTCCTCCAGCTGCTGATTGAGGCCGAACGCGCTGGTTCCTTGTTGGTGGGGCTGAGTTCCAAAGACGTGTTTGTGAGAGTGCGTCCGATGGGCTCACAACGCAAAGGTGGACATGATGTTGTCCTGACTGGAGGAGCGCTTGTACCCTGACAAGGAGCTGAAGTAGGTCTCTCCGTCGGTGCTCACGTCATCGTCGTCGTCGTCGTCGTCATCCATGGTGGGGAGCAGTGGGGCGGAGGTGGTCTTACGCCTGATGGAAGGCGGGGAACGGGCGAGAGAGTAAGAATGAGTGAGAGAGTTCAGGAGATGGAGAGAGAAAGAATGTGTGTGTGTGTGTGTGTGTGTGTGTGTGTGTGTGTGTGTGTGTGTGTGTGTGTGTGTGTGTGTGTGTGTGTGTGTGTGTGTGTGTGTGTGTGTGTGTGTGTGTGTGTGTGTGTGTGTGTGTGTGTGTGTGAGCAAGAGTCGAGGAGAGGGAGAGAGAGAAAAATAAACTGAATGTGTGAGTGTGGATGATGGAGAGTTTGTGTGAGGCTGTGTGTGTGTTGCAGAGAGTGTACAAGTATAGGAGTGAGAGTGAGGGAGTGAGAGAGAGAGATAGTGTGTTTATTTAAGGTGGAACGAGGAAAGCGAGTGTGTGGGTTAGAGAGACAGAGACAGAGACAGAGATACACACCACATGATTATGCCTCTTAACGGCAAAACGTTTACATGCATAGCGCGCCTTGCAGCGCAACGATCCTCCAATCAGCGGATGGGATGTGTGTGTGTGTGTGTGCGTTGTGTGTCCGTGCGTGCGCTGTGTGTGTGTGTGCGTTGTGTGTCTGTGCGTGCGCTGTGTGCGTGCGTGCGTTGTGTCTGTGCGTGCGCTGTGTGTGCGTGCGTGCGTGCCTACCTCATCTCGCTGCGCAGCGTCTTGAGCTGGCTCTGCAGCTGTTCGTTGGCCTCCTGCTGCTCGTCCAGCTCTCGCTGCAGCTTCTTCTTGCCGTGCTCCAGGCGGTCCATCTCCTCCTCCGCCGCGTCCATCTGCCGCTTCAGGGCCTTCAGACGCAGGTTCAGCTGGACGGACACACACACGCGATCAGAGACGCACACACACACACAGCCACGGTCAGAGACACACAAACACGGTCAGAGACACACACAAACACAGCGGTGGTCAGACACACACACACACACACACACACACACACACACACACACACACACACACACACACACACACACACACACACACACACACACACACACACACACACACACACACACACACACACACACACACACAACACAACTGATAAGGTCACTTCTTTTTCTGGGCCGGCATGTGGCTCAGAAGCTAACCTTCCGGCTGGTGACGGGAAGGTTGCTAGTTCGATCCTCACCTCCAAGTATCGAGGTGTCCCTGAGCATGACCCCCCACCCTAAGTGCTTCTGACGAGCTGGCAGTCGCCTTGCGAGGCTGACACCGCCATCGGTGTGCAACTGTGAGCATGAATGGGTGAATGTTGGGCCATATTGTAAAGCGCTTTGAGCGACCACTGGTTAGAAAAGCGCGACATTAATGAGGTCCATTTACTCTTTAAAGGGCGTGACTCCATCCACACAAGAGCTTTACACCTCAGCAAAAGACGATGGTTGTGACAGAGCATGAATCAGGGTCCTTCCTGGTGTCATGGTGGGCGTCGACATTAACAAACTAACACCGGCCACCCAGTTATTAATTACTACCGGTACTTAGAATGGCTCTCGGCCGGTCTTTGGCAGCACCCTGGGCATTCATGTTCCAGTCACAACATTGGGTGTGGAGGTGTGTGTGGGTGTGTGTATTTGTTGGTATTTGTAGGTGTGTTTTGTAAGTGTAGGTATGTGTCTCTGTGTGTCTCTAACTGTGTGTGTGTCTGTGTGTCTGTCTGTGTGTCTGTGTGTCTCTAACTGTGTGTGTCTGTCCTGTCTCTCACTGTGTGTGTGTCTGTATGTCTGTCTGTGTGTCTGTGTGTCTCTAACTGTGTGTGTGTCTGTCCGTCTCTAACTGTCTGTGTGTCTGTGTGTCTCTAACTGTGTGTGTGTCTGTATGTCTGTCTGTGTGTGTCTGTCCGTCTCTAACTGTGTGTGTGTCTGTGTGTGTCTCTAACTGTGTGTGTATCTGTGTGTCTGTCTGTGTGTCTCTCACTGTGTGTGTGTCTGTGTGTCTCTCACTGTGTGTGTGTCTGTGTGTCCTACCTGGTCCCTCTGGTCCTGCAGGCCGTGGTGTTCTTCGTCAACGCTCATCACCATCTCCTTCAGCTTCCTCTCCAGACGGCGGTTCGCCTGCTGGAGATTAGCTCTCTCCCTGATCACACACACACACACACACACACACACACACACACACACACACACACACACACACACACACACACACACACACACACACACACACACACGCACACACACTTGTTTAACACACTATAATGAATTGGTCCTAATTGGATGAAAGAACCACGTGGTCAGAGTTCCTCATTGATCCCAGCCTCCATGGAGGACCCAGTAGTTAAGATCATAAAGATGGTTAAGACGGTAAAGATGGTTGAGACGGTTAAGATGGTTAAGATGGTTAAGATGGTAAAGATGGTTAAGATGGTAAAGATGGTAAAGATGGTAAAGATGGTTAAGATGGTTAAGATGGTTAAGGTGGTAAAGATGGTTAAGATGGTTAAGATGGTTAAGATGGTTAAGATGGTAAAGATGGTTAAGGTGGTTAAGGTGGTTAAGGTGGTTAAGGTGGTAAAGATGGTTAAGATGGTAAAGATGGTTGAGACGGTTAAGGTGGTTAAGGTGGTTAAGGTGGTGAAGATGGTTAAGACGGTTCAGATCATAAAGGGACGGTATGAGTCCCAGGGAGGGGCAGCCTGACGTCTCGTCTCATTGTGGGACTAAGTACATGCTCCCACAGCCCTGACTTATCCGTCCTAACACACATAATCACACGTAAACAATGAGAGGACACCAGTCATCAAGGTAACCATGGTAACCATGGGACCTCGACAACCCAGACTCCAGACGCGTCCAACAGGTTTCAGAGTTCTGCTGACCGAGTAAAAACTGAACCTCTGTCGCTGAGCAAAGTGAGAGCTCAGAGGGGAGTGAGAGAGGAGTGAGAGATGACAGGAGTGAGAGAGGACTGAGAGCTCAAGGGGAGTGAGAGAGGAGTGAGAGATGGCTGAGGAGTGAGAGAGGAGTGAGAGCTCAGAGGGGAGTGATAGCTCAGAGGGGGGTGAGAGCTCAGAGTCGAGTGAGAGAGGAGTGAGAGATGACTGAGGAGTGAGAGAGGAGTGAGAGCTCAGAGGGGAGTGAGAGATGACTGAGGAGTGAGAGAGGAGTGAGGAGTGAGAGAGGAGTGAGAGATGACTGAGGAGTGAGAGAGGAGTGAGAGCTCAGAGGGGAGTGAGAGAGGAGTGAGAGATGACTGAGGAGTGAGAGAGGAGTGAGAGCTCAGAGGGGAGCGAGAGCTCAGATGGGAGTGAAGGCTCAGAGGGGAGTGAGATGAAGTGAGGAGTGAGAGAGGAGTGAGAAAGGAGTGAGAGATGGAAGAGGAGTGAGGAGAGAGAGAGGAGTGAGAAGTGAGAGATAACTGAGGAGTGAGAGCTCCGAGCAGAGTGAGAGAGGAGTGATAGTTCAGAGAGGAGTGACTGAGGTGTGAGAGAGGAGTGACTATGGAGTGAGAGCTCAGATAGGAGTGAGAGAGGAGTGTGAGTTCAGATAAGAGTGAGAGAGGAGTGAGATCTCAGAGCGGAGTAAGAGAGGAGTGAGAGCTCAGATAGGAGTGAGAGAGGATTGAGAGCTCAGAGAGGAGTGAGAGGTCAGAGGGGAGTGAGAGCTCAGAGGGGAGTGAGAGAGGAGTGACTGAGGTGTGAGAGAAGAGTGACTATGGAGTGAGAGAGGGGTGAGAGCTCAGATAGGAGTGAGAGATGACGTAGGAGTGAGAGAGGAGTGCGAGCTCAGATAGGAGTGAGAGAGGAGTGAGAGCTCAGATAGGAGTGCGAGCTCAGAGCAGAGTGCGGCGCGCAGCACTCTCTCCCGACAGCACTCCACTGTGGCAGCGGTTTAAAGTCATTACCCGTCCAGCCCCCCCCTCTTCCCACGCCGCCCCAGTAACCCATCCCGGACCCCCCGCTCCCCACAGAGCGGCCCCCTCACCGCTCCTCTGCCTCCAGGCGCTCCTCCAGCTCCCCCACGCGGCCCTCCAGCTGGGAGACCACGCCCTCCTGGCTGGACCTCTGGGACCCCTCCAGGTGAGACACACGGCTCCTCAGGTCCTTGTTCTGGAGAGGACACACACACACACACACACACACACACACACACACACACACACACACACACACACACACACACACACACACACACACACACACACACACACACACACACACACACACACACACACACACACACACATTACGCCTTGTCTCAGGTGCATGAGGAGAGCGATTTGAGTTCAGAGGGTAATTAATGTAAAACAAGAGACAGATGAATGCATGAATATATGAATGAATGGATGAATGGAATGCGCCGGGCCCCGTGGGCCCCGTGGACCCAGGGCTTCAGGAGCTTTGGGTGCGGTGGTGTGTGAGACCCCGTGCCGGGTACCTGTCTCTCCAGGGCCATCTTGTCACACTCCAGGTCCTGTCGGCTGGACCTCTCCTGCAGGAGCTCACTCCTCATCTGCTCCACCTGTCAGGCACAGCGCAGGCACCGTCAGTGGGGCCCTCACACATGCTGTCTGAGGGCCCCATAAGGGCCCCAACACAAACACAGTCTGAGGGCCACACACACACACAGACAGTGTGTGTGTGTGTGTGTGATTACGGTACTATTAAATGTTCCTTATTGAAAATTGCTTTTATTTCTTTGACTTCTTCATATTTGTATTTCTTTGTTATTTTAATTGCCTTGTCTTTTCAAAGGCTGCCTATGGACTAAGTGTTTAGCACTAAAAAACAATGCATCGGTTCTGTCCAATGTAATTGCTATGTCCAAATCAAAATAAACAATCATTAAATAAAAATTATTAATTATTATAATTGTAATTATGTCCAAATATTTACATAATAATACTTGTTTAAGTCTAGACTAAAAAACATGCCAATATTTCAGCCCGGTTTTTCAATGTGCAAAGATCCTTTTCAAGTAGGTACACTGATACATTGATGATGTGTAAACATAACTAGGCCTCAATTTAGTGACTAAACAAGAGAAATGTCTCCATCAACAAACGCTGAATCATTTGATAAAAGACGAGTGTGAAGGCGGCCGGTGAACTGGTTCCACGGCAGAGGGGGGGCGTGGAGCCCGCTAATCGATACGGCGGCGGCTCTCTGCGGCCCTCTGAGGGCCGGGGGCCCGGGATCGGTGATATTTTATGCCAATTAGCGGCTGACAGCGGGCTGCTCTGATGAAGGATGGCCCCCCTAACCGGGGGAGGCAGCACGGGGCTGCGGGAGCTGAATCAGCAGACTGGAACATACAGCAAAACTAATCTGCTCTGTGAGAGAGGAGGGGAGATTACTCTCATTTAGACAGGAGCCGCGCACCTGGTGCCAGGAGAGACGCAGGTGTGCTGCCCCCCACACACCCCAAACACCCCACCCCCCCCCCATAGCCATACAGCTCCACACCACACACACACACACACACACACACACACACACACACACACACACACACACACACACACACACACACACACACACACACACACACACACACACACACACACACACACACACACACACACACACGCGCGCGCTCTCCACTGTTGCCGTGACGACCGGCCCCAGCCTCACACTGAACCAATGGCTCTCTGTCACAATGGTACTTTTATCTGTCTGCCAGCGATTTCTAGAAGGGGAACCCTTTGAGGAGGACTTAGAACCCGGGTTCAGACCCCTTCCAATACTAGGCTGTACTCATTTTAAGTTTGGTTGGACGTTGTAAAATGTCTGTTTTTGATAGATCCAGAACTGAACATTGTACCCTTTAATAGTAGTTCAGTATTCTAGAAAACATGCGTCATGCGTGTTTGTTCACTTTCCTTTTTATCATTCCAGCATAAAACAGGACTAGATTTACAAGACCAAAACAACGTCTGTAAAACGGATCTATCCAAGAAACTGTAAGCAGTACAGATGAAACAGGAGCAAATCCCTTTTTTTGTAGCGGTTGTAATCCCTCGCTGGGTACAAGCTCGCTTAGTGGCCACGGCATTCGATTTTTGATAAGACAAAACAACCTGAAGAGTATCGCTTTCATTTGAACCCAGCCGAGTGCCAACCTGAGACATTTGGCCACATGCACTTCTTGGCAGAAATGATATTTTTTCCCCCTCCGAGGCCTGGAGTGAATAGACGCTGGGACACCACGCTGGCAGGACATCAGCCCTGCGTGATTGCGCAAGATTATCTTACAATGCAATAAGTAGAGCACTTTCTCTGGAGCGGGACAAAGAACATCCACACAGACGTGGACGGGCCTCGACCCACGCACACACCAACACATGCATCAACGGGGATGAGTCTCGATGCACACACTTAGTGCTGTGTAGCATGAGACGCCCGAGCGGGCGACCTCAGAGTGAAGGGGAATGGACCTCATGGAGGAGTATGGACCTCATGGAGGGGTATGGACCTCTTGGAGGAGTATGGACCTCAGAGTGAAGGGGAATGGACCTCATGGAGGGGTATGGACCTCAGAGTGGAGGGGAATGGACCTCATGGAGGAGTATGGACCTCATGGAGGGGTATGGACCTCAGAGTGGAGGGGTATGGACCTCATGGAGGAGTATGGACCTAATGGAGGGGTATGGACCTCAGAGTGGAGGGGTATGGACCTCATGGAGGGGTATGGACCTCATGGAGGAGTATGGACCTCATGGAGGGGTATGGACCTCATGGAGGGGTATGGACCTCAGAGTGGAGGGGTATGGACCTCATGGAGGGGTATGGACCTCATGGAGGAGTATGGACCTCAGAGTGGAGGGGTATGGACCTCATGGAGGGGTATGGACCTCATGGAGGGGTATGGACCTCATGGAGGGGTATGGACCTCAGAGTGGAGGGGTATGGACCTCATGGAGGGGTATGGACCTCATGGAGGGGTATGGACCTCATGGAGGGGTATGGACCTCATGGAGGGGTATGGACCTCATGGAGGGGTATGGACCTCATGGAGGGTATGGACCTCAGAGTGGATGAGGTCATGGACCTCAATGGAGGGGTATGGACCCTCATGGAGGGGTATGGACCTCAGAGTGGAGGGGTATGGACCTCATGGAGGGGTATGGACCTCATGGAGGAGTATGGACCTCATGGAGGAGTATGGACCTCAGAGTGAAGGGGTATGGACCTCATGGAGGGGTATGGACCTCATGGAGGGGTATGGACCTCATGGAGGGGTATGGACCTCATGGAGGGGTATGGACCTCAGAGTGGAGGGGTATGGACCTCAGAGTGGAGGGGAATAGACCTCAGAGTGGAGGGGTATGGACCTCATGGAGGGGTATGGACCTCATGGAGGAGTATGGACCTCATGGAGGAGTATGGACCTCAGAGTGAAGGGGTATGGACCTCATGGAGGGGTATGGACCTCATGGAGGGGTATGGACCTCATGGAGGGGTATGGACCTCATGGAGGGGTATGGACCTCAGAGTGGAGGGGTATGGACCTCAGAGTGGAGGGGAATAGACCTCAGAGTGGAGGGGTATGGACCTCATGGAGTGGGTATGGACCTCATAGAGGTGGTATGGACCTCAGCATGGTGCCGTAGGGCTGAGGGGAAGGGGAGTGAGGCGTGGGTGAGGGAGGGCATCAGACCTGATCTCGCCCGCGGTCGATGCGGTCCATGAGCTGGTCTCCACTCTGCCGCTCCTCGTCCAGGTCCTGCTCCAGCTGGACGATCCTCTCCTGAGCCCGGAGGACACGGGAGGCCGGGGTTTAGACGTGGAGGCCAGTGCACAGATCACAAAACACTTCAAGCGAGTCACGTGTTATTTATAATCCCAGCGGCTCAAAATGTGTCTGCAAGTTCCTGAATATCCGCTTTCATTTGATTACAACAAACACACCCCATGTCCTCTGTGGTGGATACACCTTCCCTCTCCGTCAGTGGCTCCTAGTGCCCCTAAACGGCCCCCGAGGACCCCCCGTGCGCTGTACCTCCATGAGCTTGAGGTGCCGGGCCCTCTCCTCCTTGGTGTGGGCGCTGCTCTGGGAGGCGCTCTCCAGCTCCTCCACGCGGCGCTCCAAAGCGGTCCGCAGGACCAGCGCCTCGTCACGCTCCCTCTGGCTCTGCTGCAGCTCCTCCACCCGCCGGTTCAGCTACACAACAAACACACACCACCAAGGGGTTCAGCTACACAACATCACACAGCACCGGATTCAGCTACACAACATCACACACCAAGGGGTTCAGCTACACAACAACACACACCAAGGGGTTCAGCTAGACACACAAACACACACCACTGGTTTTAGCTCAAGGAACCTGAGTTGTACATTTTACTGCACATATTCCTAAGTCATGAATATAGACTTCAGTGTGTCACAGTTAGAACTATTATCATGAGAATAATAATTATCCTTCATAAATATCACTTAAGACGGTACCCTTGAATGAATGACCAGCCCTTCAGATTGATGTTGTTTTGTACACATTCTGTTTTACTCACTGCTCTGAGAAACGATGACACAGTGAGTCTACCGTTCCTACAGCGACTAATGAAGCCACCAGGCTCAGAATATCCCCCAGGCCTCACGAAGTGATGCCCCCCCAACAGCTGGAGCAAACCCCCTCACGCCTAACGCGGCGCCACTGAAAGGAATCGCTGGTCTCCCCAACAAGAAGGAATAATTGGCAATTCCAAACCCGTCACGCCATGCATCACAGGCTGGGACACTAAATGGATAATACTTAGTTAGTTATCGGAAACTAGAACGGATTCTAATTCTGTAAATAGATGGGAGCGTAAACGCTGCATAGAATATAAATGACCTGCGTTACCATCTGGTACAGAACCAGGGAACCCCATCTCCACCACTAATTAACCCTGCTTCTTAAGCTGCATCGTTTGTCTTCATGACTGAAATTCACTCCACTAATCATGTCCCATGTATTGAGATTAATAATATCAGCCTTTCATGTTAAACTAACTCTGGCGCCAATCAGAAGTGAAACAGTGAGGCAGGGAAAGCTGTTGCATCTCTAACCAGCAGTTTGCAAACACACCGTGTGAAGACTGGGGGATGTGCATGAACGACCCGACCCGACCCAGCATGGGGGTGGGCTGGTGGGGGGGTCGTTAAGAGCGGAGGAGGATGTTGAAAGAGCCAATGCAGCTCTCACAACAATGACATCACAACAATGTAACCCTGCCCTTCCTGACTGCAGCTGGTCAACGGTCGGCCACACGTCACATCAGCATGGAGGACAGGGGTGCACATCCAAGATTAAACACAGACACTACTGGCTGCTTCCACGCAGAGGTACAGCTTATTGCACAGGCCGGAACACAACCCGTTTTATAATTCACAAATTATTTTAAGTGCTAAACTTCTCAACACATCTTAAATTAGTCCTTTGTGGATATACCGTGACTAGTGGGGGAAGTAGAGGTAGAAATAATACATGCAGATCCAATCCTTGGTTATACATTATTAGAAAGTAGACAGGCTCAGTGGAACATTAACCCTTTGGTTCTCATTATTATTTTAACAGCCAAAACAAAGATCTACAAAACCTCCCCTCACAGGACCAAATCAAACTCCTTGTCCTCCCCATATCTTGTTTAATCTTATTTTTTAATACGTATTCCACATTATGTCGGCCTAATTTTATAAAGAAGGCTTCTCAAGTAAACGTCTTGTTAGCTTAAACAGATGGACAGACAGACATCCCATCTGTAGGGGATCATTATAAATCGCATACGTTTAACTCGATGTGTAACCATAGGCACCCCTTAAGGAGGACTGGTTCACGTTGGCCTGGTTCTTTGTTGAGCCAAACATTCCTGGCATTCCTGGGGAGCAGACGAGGTTAAACCGCTCAATTGAGAACAGAGTGGGGGCATGGGGGGAGTTCAACCCAACCGCTGAATTATAAATAATATTATTGTGGTAAGCGGAGAAAGGTCACCCGGGGATTATAAAGGGTCTCACTATAAGCCTACTTATACACTTGTATCTCAAACTATTTAAATACTTTACAACTCAATGTTAGTACAAACTATTAGTACTCTTAGCCTTAGTAGCAGCATGGCTTGAATGCTGTACTGTACTTATAACTTACTACAAATAAGATACTTCAGCTTAGATATTCAAATGTCTATTAGTGTGATGGGTTGTGAGAAGAGGAGCGCGGCACTCCCCTCTCAGTGATGCCGTCACTGAGAGGGGAGTGAGGCGGGAGGAGCAGAAACCGCTCGTGGTTCAACAAAGGCCTGGTCTCTGCAGTGACTCGCTAATCCTGCACCGTCTCCTCTTCCTTAAGACCCGCTCTGAGTGACGGGGCGACAGGTCAGACGTGTGAGACGGGTGTGAGGGGGAGACGGGTGTGATGGTACGACGGGTCAGACGGATGTGAGGGTGAGACCGGATGGTGGTGAGACGGATGTGAGGGGGAGACGGTTGTGATGGTGAGATGAATATGACGGGTTTGATGGTGGGACGGATGTGAGGGTGAGACGGGTGTGATGGTACGACGGGTCAGACGGGTATGGTGGTGTGACGGGTGTGGTGGTGAGACGGGTGTGGTGGTGAGACGGGTGCGGGGGCGAGGCGGGTGCGGTGGCGAGACGGGTGTGGTGGCGAGACTGGTGAGGTGGCGAGACGGGTTGGGTGGCGAGACGGGTGTCGGTGGGCGAGAGAGGACGGGGTGCGAGGGTGGGGGCTGAGACGGGTGCGGTGGTGAGACGGGTGCGGTGGTGAGACGGGTGCGGGGGTGAGACGGGTGCGGGGCTGAGACGGGTACGGTGGTGAGACGGGTACGGTGGTGAGACAGATGCGGGGGTGAGACGGGTGCGGTGGTGAGACGGGTGCGGTGGTGAGACGGGTGCGGTGGTGAGAGGGGTGTGAGGGTGAGACGGGTGCGGTGGTAAGACGGGTGCGGGGGTGAGACGGGTGCGGGGCTGAGACGGGTGCGGTGGTGAGACGGGTGCGGGGGTGAGACGGGTGCGGGGGTGAGACGGGTGCGGGGGTGAGACGGGTGCGGGGCTGAGACAGATGCGGGGGTGAGACGGGTCGGTGAGACGGGTGTGGGGGCTGAGACGGGTGTGGCGTGAGACGGGTGCGCTGGGAGACAGATGCGGGGGTGAGACGGGTGCGGGGCTGAGACGGGTGCGGTGGTGAGACGGGTGCGGGGGTGAGACGGGTGCGGTGGTGAGACAGATGCGGGGGTGAGACGGGTGCGGGGCTGACACCCACCTCCTCCTGCAGGCCCCGGGCGGCCCCCTGCGAGCGCTCCAGCTCCTGGCCTCGCTCCCTCAGCTGGCGCTGCAGCTCGGCCAGCTCCCGCCGGTTCTTCTCCTTGTAGATGTCGATCTGCTCCTGCAGCTCCTGGGTGGACGACTGCGACGCGTCCACGATCTCGTTCATCTGACGCACAAGACCAGGCGTGTGAGGAGAGAGCCCGCAGACGTCCAGTGCAAACTGGAATGCACCGGGGTCTGTTTCATATAGCTGGTCTGGGAAACCGATGTTGGTGCATTCCAGTTTACAAACCAGATGAACTTACAAAGCGACATTATAATGAACCGGAATGCATGCTGAGAAAAGAACCATTTCCATTGTTGGACACCACGGCATTACTCGAGTAATTACAGGTACTAATCATAATAACACATTACTAATACATTCCTCCCCGTCTGTCTCGTCTAGCCCTTAACCACGCCCACATCCGTTGCACCCTCCATGTCATCACAGAGCAGACAGACACCTACACCCTGCACCCTTCACCCAGCACCCTTCACCCTTCACCCTGCACCCTGCACCCTGCACCCTGCGCACCCTGCACCCTGCACCCTGCACCCTTCACCCTGCACCCTTCACCCTGCACCCTTCACCCTTCACCCTGCGCCCTTCACTCTGCACCCTGCACCCTGCACCCTGCACCCTTCACCCTGCACCCTTCACTCTGCACCCTTCACCCTGCACCCAGCACCCTTCACCCTGCACCCTTCACTCTGCACCCTACACCCTTCACTCTGCACCCTACACCCTCACTCTGCACCCTACAACCTTCACCCTGCGCCCTTCACCCTACACCCTGCACCCTTCCGGCGTTGCTCCTCCCACCTCCTTCTGCAGCTTCTCCACCGTGCGGTCCAGCAGCCTCCGCTCGTCCTCGATCTGGTTCTTGGTGGTCTTGAACTGCTCCTTCTGCAGCCGCTCCTCCGCCAGCCGCCCTTCCAGCTCACGGTGCTCCACGCTCAGCTTGCTCAGGTTTCTCTGTGAACCGGTCCGGACCGGTTAGCTCTGCTGCTCTTTGGTGATTCGCTTCAGTCGCTCACAAGTTGTCGTGGATATTAGGATCATATCGATGACGCACATCACAGTCCTCCCCTTTACTGCATCACAAGAACCCCTAATAAAGGTCCCTGCACCCCTAAAGATACGAAGATACAGACCACCCCCATTCCTCTCTTCAACTGAACGACGTTCGGTTTATATTTATGAGTTTTATCTCTGCTTCAGCAGAGATGTGTCTGGTCAGTAAACTCGGTTCCTCCTGAAGCCCGGGAACACGTTTCGCTTTTACCTTTAGCGTCTTTATAGTGACACAAAATGGTTTGTGTGATTTTGGTTCTTTGAATCCTTGAATGTTTGACTTCCCTACTAAAGTCCTGAACATACAACAGGGTCTCCCTCTGAAGAGGCGTCTGATTCCCAAGCACTACCTGCCAGGACCACGGTCGACTAAACCTCCGTGAAGTGTCCTACAGGAACGGAGACCCTTCCCGATGAGCCCACCTGTACGTCGTCGAAGCGCGTGCTCAGCGCTCGGTTGGCCCGCGACATCTCCTCCTCCTGCTCCTTCACCTCCGCCAGAGACTCCTCCAGGTGCTTCTTCTCCCTCTGAAACCGTCCCCAACAGAGCGCGTCAGACCCCCCCCCGTCTCCGTCTGACGCCCCGGCCCCCCCTGCTGACCCAGAACCGGCTCACCTCCAGTCGGACCACCCTGTCCCCCAGGCGGGTCTCCTGCTGGCGGGCCTCCTCCACCACCCGGGTCAGTCGGCCCACCTGGGTCTCCAGCTCCAGGGCCCGCGCGTGAGACCGCTCCGCGTCCAGGGACAGCCCCCCCGCCTTGTCCTCCGCTGCCCCCCGAGCCGCCTCCAGCTGGGCCTTCTCCCGCACGGCCGCCGCATGGCCCTGGAGAGAGAGGGACAACAGCCTCAGGACAGACGGACAGGACAGAGGGACAACAGCCTCAGGACAGACGGACAGGACAGAGGGACAACAGCCTCAGGACAGACGGACAGGACAGAGGGACAACAGCCTCAGGACAGACGGACAGGACAGAGGGACAACAGCCTCAGGACAGACGGACAGGACAGAGGGACAACAGCCTCAGGACAGACGGACAGGACAGAGGGACAACAGCATCAAGACAGACGGACAGGGGGACAACAGCCTCAGGACAGCCGGACAGGACAGAGGGACCAGACAGAGGGACAACAGCCTTAGGACAGACGGACAGGACAGAGGGACACCAGCCTCAGGACAGACGGACAGGACAGAGGGACAACAGCCTCAGGACAGACGAACAGGACAGAGAGACAACAGCCTCAGGACAGAGGGACAACAGCCTCAGGACAGACGAACAGGAACCACAGCCTCAAGACAGACGGACAGGACAGAGGGACAACAGCCTCAGGACAGAGGGACAACAGCCTCGGGACAGGACAGAGGGACAACAGCCTCAGGACAGAGGGACAGGACAGAGGGACAACAGCCTCAGGACAGACGGACAGGACAGACGGACAACAGCCTCGGGACAGACGCACAGGACAGAGGGACCACAGGCCTCAACCCAAAGGGTATGCCACACTGACCCCGTGTTTAATATTACCATATATTCCCTCCCATCGCCCCCCCCCCCCATCTTTCTTCTGACAAATGTACTTATTGTAATTCGCTTTGGATAAAAGCGTCCGCTAAATGCCCTGAATGTTATTGTAAATGTCAATCTTACAGAACACTAGTGTGCTGCCTTGCTCAGAGTACAGGGACAGTAACAGTGCTTAGAGGAATGCCAGAGTCCTTTATAAACGGTGACTGCTTCAGTGTTAATAGAATGAAACAGCAGAACCGGAATCAGAGGAACACAAGGAATCCATACAGTAACTCACAACAACGCACTTAGTGGGTATCGACACTGACAACACAACACACTCTCATTCAACAGGAGAATTTGTTGCGTTCACCCAAACAAGAATATCAGGAATGAGGTGGAATGCTATACAGCCGGCTCTGCGGTTTCCTGTACAGCGCATGCCTAGACTTTAACCTCAACATTTGAGGTCCACAACGTTGCCAGACCATTAACCCGGAAGACATCCTGAACTCAATCTTCCAGTTCAAAGCTGAAACATAAAGAGAAGACGGTAAAAACCCCTCTCAGACATATGAAACACTTTTTGATTTTCTTTTATCAGAGTTATTTATTAGTACAAAACATTAAAAAAAAACTACTGAAATAGCTTAGCACATCCCTCTATTATTCTGTGATCTGAAAGCTAGCTGGGGGCTGAAACTATTCCACAGCGAGTGGATCCCCAAGCAAGCCAGCGATTAGAACCAAGACTGAACCATGGGCAAACAATTTCTTTATTACAAAACCCTGCGGATCATGCCGAGGTAAACACTGTTTTGTGTACCTAATGCAGTGTTGCATGCAATGTTAGTTTTCTGTAAATTGCCTGACAATAGAAGATTAAATATTTGTTATGTTGATGTTATCATACAAATATGAAAAACTAAGACGGCACAAGCAAATATAGAGAATCTCTGACTGATCAGTTGAAGACTGAAACTCTTTCTGTAATGGAGTCATACAACATCACAAAGTCAAAGGCATCCTTCAAGGAAGTGTGAATCATCAAGAAAACATCTTGCATTTCTTTGCAAAAGACAGTTTCACCTAGATAAATAGTTGGATATGCTCCAATATGCAAAAAAAATAAAATAATATTTGAACAGAGCATTGAAATACCTTGCAACAGGCCTTGCATATTTATAACATATGTTTACTCTTTGGCAAAATTTAACTGCCGGTGATCATGAATGAGTGAATTACCCGAGCATGAAATCTAAATGGATTCTGAAAAAGAGACGTAGCGATAACATTGTTTGCAAGAATGCATTATCAGAGCCGGTTTTGAATCAAGATAATTCTGAACTTCAAGATAAAGGCCTATAGCCATCAGATATCCACTCCATTCACGTCGACTCAGGGTTAAACGGCCCTCATTATAAATCCCTCTTGACCATAACAGAATCACACGTTTACAGCTCAAGTTTCACAGCTTGGATAACTGAAGTGTAAGGCCATTTGATATTGATATTTAGTGCAGAGGAAGTATAGCAATAGCACTTGATATGCACCAAGGTCACCTTGAGTCCGAGTCAGTGCAACAAGGTCACCTTGAGTCTGAGTCAGTGCACCAAGGTCACATTGAGTCAGTGTTCTAAGGTCACCTTGAGTTAGCGTTCCAAGGTCACCTTGAGTCTGAGTCAGTGCAACACCGTCACCTTGAGTCTGAGTCAGTGCACCAAGGTCACATTGAGTCACTGTTCCAAGGTCACCTTGAGTTAGCGTTCCAAGGTCACCCTGACGGTCAGCTGTACTGCCACAAGGACTCTGCCTGCCTACCTGCATAATACTTAAGCACGGTCCAACTTGATACAAGATACAAGTCTTTATCAGCTTAAAAATATATGGATCACCCTTTCATATTTTTATAAAAAAAATTGGTATCAGAAGAAAAATCTATATTAAACAAAAGCAGCAAGAAAAAAAGTTGTATTAATATTTCTGTACAAAAGAAATTGCAGATTAAACCAACTGTTTTCTTCCAAAAACAAGTACTACCAGAGTACTTTAGATCGGCCCTTTTCTGTACTCAGAAATGTTTACCTAAAGTTACTCATTAACTCACGATGCCTTTAAAGTTCAGCAGAAATTCTTCATGAAAAATCAACATCTCAGGTGAAGTACTTTTTTCAGACTCGCTTTAAAAGGTATTCTCGGCCCCAGCACCCTTTCACTGCCAAATGCACTTTGACAAGCGAAGAAACAACGACGGAGTTAAGCGTTAAGCTTAGCGCAACGTAGGCTGCACGCATCCCGCCGCAGACAGCCACCATGCTGACCAGTGTCAGTCACGGTGCTCTGCTCCCTCTTGGCTCTCACACACGTAATACTGGCCTTTCATTTTCAGCATGGAAAGCATGGATTATTGATGCACTGGGTTCATTTAATAATCAAATAATAAATATGTATTGTCCCCTTGACAAATTGACAGATCATAATGGGAACTTATGAATGTTAAAACAGAACTTGTCATTTTCCAAGACCAGAACAAAGTGACCAAGATCAACCCTTTCCAGAGGAGACAATGGGCCTGGTGTTCTCTCGGCGTTCCCAGCTCCACCTCGCAGAGCAGGATGCTCAGGAACACAGGATATCCCTCAGAGCAGCTGCAACAACATTAACCATGACTTCACCTACACAGCCAGCCCGCTAAATGGATTTAAGGTCAAATAAATATATTATATCTGTGCAAAGCAGTTACTTGGCATTAAAGTGCATGCTGGGCTAGCTAGCTAGGCTAGCTAGTGGCTTCCTCTGCTTGAAGCTGGATCCACGTCGCGTAGTATAATCGGGGAGCGATTGTTTTATGACTAGAATGCAGTTAAAGAACTTCTAATAATAATAATAATGAATTTTATTTGTAATGCACTTTATATTGAGCAAACAATCTCAAAGTGCTACATAAGAAATGTTAAAGTTAAAATTTGGAAAGAGAACGTCTCTCCAAAGGAAACAACTAATGAAAGGCTTTTTTAAAAAGGTAGGTTTTTAGGCCTTTTTTAAAAGTGTCCCTTCTGGTGCTGTTTTGATTAAATCCAAAATAATGAATCAATGCAACTAATTATTTGTATAAAATGAAAATCATCTGAATGTGTGTAACGATCAAGTTGCCATGACCACAGAGAACAACATTTGTTTCCTGCAGGATATCAGATGATCAGAGGAAAACGCTCAACAGTTTGGACAAAGCATACCACAAGTGCTCCGACTACTCTACGGTAATAATTAGCCGACAGTTGCTAGGATAAAATCGACATAACAGAAAGTTCACCAGTTTCCCCGATTCAAAGCCAAGGAGATCAAGGAATACGAGAGCTGCGTCTTCCACTACAAGTACGACACCATAGAAACAATTTGAATTCCTCGCTCTCATCATAAAGGTGTGTATGTGTGTGTATGTATGCGTGTGTGTATATGCGTGTGTGTGCATGCGTGTGTGTATGCATTTTAAAAGCTTTTCATATCCAGGGCAGGATATCTAGATAGATAATGATAAGGTGCATTATTTTGAACTCAACTCCCCAGTACCTAGTGCTGTTAGGCCACAACAGTATCTGCATGCACTGTTCAACACAATCCGTGTGTCACATGTATCCTCAACTTTCTTCCTCACTTCCGTGTCCTATGCCGGGGCAATAAACCCTCCACTTACTGCCTTTACATGCAAACGCATGATAAGAACATCTACAATACGTTGTTCACATCATTTCAAACCAGTACTTTCAAACTGTTTTGTCCCCTATCTTTCCTGACGGAGTGGATCCTTCATCCTCTTATTTCCACCCCGTTTCCTGTGCCCCCGATACTCCTTCCTGTTCCTGCCAGCCGCCAGTTAGATCAGCACGACATCAGGACTACGCTAGCATCAGACAAACGACCTCTGAGCACCATCAGACGACCTCTGAGCACCATCAGATGACCTCTGAGCCTCATCAGACGACCTCTGTCCAGCAGGTTGAGACCTTACGCGGTTGGTTTAGAATACGGCCCGGGCATTAGATAAGCGTTTAGGTGAGTGGAGGGTCATACCTAACGTCTCGTGGTTAAACAACTTTACAGACGGGAGAAATGAATGAAAGAACATGATAACGGAATAGAATTGCAACGGCGACGGATGTTTCTTTTGTTATAAAAATAACGACACAGTAAAAATTGAGCTAAGTTTTAAAGAATTGAGACACGAAACAGAAACTCCCTTGGAGGGGCGTTGGAGAGATCTGCTCTCCAGGTTACCACCGGCGGAACTCAGCGCCACTGGAACATGATCTGCACACAGCACATTCTCCGCTCGCCGGCATTCCTTCAGGGAGGCAACACTTATCTCTACCTCTCTAAAGATTGCCTCGCACATTCTGCGTGCTCCAGAGAATCACAGTTTAATAAATAATCCAATCCACACCATTCATTTGAAACTATCTTTCAACTATAAAGTATGCAGCTACGCAAGGGTCACTGGTTGAAAATAAATGACAGCTTGGAACGTTTTGCAATGGTTGTGAAATGAAATTCCACTGGATGATAAAAAACAAAAACACTATGGACCGTTCCATTTCTGAAGAAACCCAGGGTCCCGGCTCTGGCCGGCCCCGCGTTCCCCCTCAGCGACCCACTGACCCACTTAGTCAGGGTGTCCCGGCCCCCGCTGGTCATATTGTGAGAGACAAACTCATCATTCATCTTCTGCTGAGTGTACCCCACACTCACCCCGCTTTCCCCCCCACCAGAGCCGGCCGCTCATTAGATTGGACATGGCCTGCTCCTCCAATTAAAGCAACACACACAAAGCCATGTCCTGCTTCCACACATGCCCTCTCGGTCCATGCATTGTCAGCGGGGTCGGCCATGCTGCCAAAAGAGGGGACACATTGAACTGAAGCCTGATAGCAAGAAGATGCACAGTTTAGTCTATTCATCGGTCCACGTCATCTCCCTCATCACTTCGATCGCACTACCACTACTAAAACAATACAAATAGGAATTTAAAACATGAATGACTCGCTTTGTGATTCTGGATTCCTAAAGCTCTGCTCTCTGACGCGTTAACTAGGAAGCACTCAACTAGAAACAATCAAACTACTACTATTTTTAGCTAACTTGTAAGTCACTTTTGATAAAAGTCTAAAACTTCTAAACAACTAGAAAATACATCATTCCGCAGAGTGACACAATATAAATATCTTTAAAAAAAAAGAGCACTTTTATTGAAAGATTAAAAAACGCCTGAATGAGGGGCATTGTAAGAAAAGAGGGCAGGCAGAGCGGTGGTCCAGGGACGTGTCTACCAGCCCCCCACCTCCCCTTCACACGTGTTGACCACAGCTAACCTGTGAGCTTGTGAAGTCACATCGCTTCCCAGGGATCCTAAACGAGCGCCTATCTCTAGTCAACCTTGATTGAGCAGCGTACTTCCCTCAGAGGATGGAGGTACCTCCCCAATAAACTGCTTCCCGCCCGTTCCCAGCAACAACACATCGCGCTCTCTCGTCTTAATCTCAGCTCATAGTTTGAAAGGATTAATGAGCTTGTAAAATGAGGGCATTGTTTGCCTATTCTCGTTTATTGACTTTGAGTCGTCAAAGTTTGACAAAATTACATCTGGATTTGCATGAAGAGTTCGTTTCGTTGTCAGCCTACGTCTCCTCTCTCTACAATCAATGTGGGACATTTCAAACATAACACCAGAGATGAAACTGAAACAGACAACACCAGGTCAACAACACAGGACTAAAACCAAAGAACAATATGGTGCGGTCGCCATGGTGTCCACCAAATGAGCAAAAACAATGAGGTCATCCTGTAACCTGTTTACAATGCCTCAAGAACCCCCCACCCCCCTCCCCCACAGGGGGACATGGAAGAGGAAATGACCTCACAGGCTCCTCTACACCCACTGGAGGACCAGGCCGTGTTCTGGGTGAGGAAATGACCTCACAGGTTCCTTCTGTAGATGTTTGCTCCATGGACCCCCCCCCCCCCCAGCCCAGTAGGAAGCTGGGGGACAAAGGGACCCCCCAGTGGGAGCGCTGAGCTGCACGTCACTGTCCATTCACTGCCGTCTGCGATTAGCTCGCCAAAATCCTCGGAAACACTGATCTGAGCCGTTGGCAAATACAACTTAAAAATAGAAAAGACAAAAGGGAATAACTTCCTGCTTCCATTCAATCCTTTACCTTAAAATGAAGGCTACTTAAACTTAAAAAAACATAAACTCTGGGAATAAAAGCCTTACAGATATATAAATCTACAGTGCTGTTCTGGGGTCTTCACGGTCACTTCAAAGCCCCCCGTACGGCGGAGCTCTGAATGGAAACAAACCGGCCGCCCGGCCTCATCTCCCCCGCCGCCGCCGCAGGGTGTGGAGCGGGTGGTGGGGGGGGGGAGGGTGTAACGGAGGGGTGAGGGGGGGAACACAGAAGGGGCAGGCTGAGCCCTACCTGCTGGGCCTCCTCCAGGCTGGTCTGCAGCCGGCCGATCTCCTCCTGGTTCTGCTCCCTCAGCCTGTCCACCTCCTGGTCGTGGGAGGCCACCTCCTCCTTCAGCGCTCCCTTCAGCGCCGTCAGCTCCCTCTCCCTCCTTCTCAGCAGCTCCTCCAGCTCCTCCTGGGCCACGAGGTGCTCCTGCAGCTCTGCCCTCAGCACCATCAGGTCCTGGAGGGGGAGGACAGCGACATGGAGGGCGTGAACACAGCGAGACAGGGAGAAGTCAAAGTCGATTTCTACTGAAGACAGTAGAGACCCACTGGCAATATTGTTTATTTCCATGACACGTTTATTTGAATGTTCTGTATTCAAGTTGTTTCACTAAAAACTTGTTCAGAGTTTCTAGAAGAATCTTACAATCCAATCCGGTTGTTGCTTTGGCTCCATGAGCAGCCGGTAGGGAACACGCTATCTACCTAGCACACCGTGGCCCTGATTAAACACGCTCTGTATGGTCTGACCTCAAAACGTCTGTGAGAGAAGAACTCTCCGTCTAAACCGGTTGGAGCGGTTGAATGAGAGACAGACAGCCCTTCAAACCATCTCCGGAGGGGAAGTACACCACAGACAGTCCGGAGGGCCTTGAACCTCGCGCCCTGAGGTTCTTGCCTAGAAGGAATGTCCCACTGAAGCGCTGTCAACTCACGTACAACTCGTCAACCAAGGAAACCAAGGTTCTCACAAACATCCCTGTGCTTTGCATTTGTTCTTATGAGAGACGGTTGTTTGGATTCTAATCTCAAACATGATTTGCATGATTAACCAAAGCGATGGCAACTGGTAATGCAGTACTGGTCTGACCTGGGTGCATATCAAGCCAGGATCTTCCTGAACTACGTATGACCGTGCAGCGAGGGCATTGTGTTTCATTTCAATCTAGGTGCAATCTAAATAAACAAAACGGCTGTTCACACCACATGACTAAACAGGGCCTATGAGCACTCAGCCTCCTGTCAGAGCTTGAAGTGTTTATGTGTGATTCTTGTACGGTTCCTGATGTCGCTGATGTACCGTCATCAGTGCGTCTTTCTCCTCGTCAGCTGCAGCACACTTCTTGGCGGAGTCCAGCTCATCGTGCATCTCTGACAGCTGATCCTGCAGGTCTCGTATCTCGCTCTGGTACTTCTCTCTCTCCATCTTCACCTGGAACAGCCTGTCACATCCAAACGCGCCCACAGTGAGGGATGTCCGGAAAGAACCGCCAGACTCAACATATTTCATACACACCGCTCCAGCGCTCATAACTTAACTACCGCTTTAAAAAGGATAGAGCGTCTCATCACTCATGTTGCACCATGTCTTAACACTACCTGCAGGCCAGGAGACTGGGGCGCACAGACAAGGAAACACTACTGACACAGAATTTAAGACAATCACACCGAGTGCTTTTCTGCAGGGACCACAAAAAAGGTCTTCTTAATCATCATCATCATCATCATCTTCAAGGTAGATCTTTGTCAGCATATTACATCGTCTAGGATGAACACTAAATGCTCATCATTACCGGTTTCCAACAAGTTAATTGATTACGTTGATTGGGAAAAACACTATCGATTAGTAGTGTGCTATTGGTGACACCCCATAATTCAAGGTGAGTTAATGACAGAAGACAATACAGGCCCCCAGGAAGAGCGGACGCCGAGCTGAACCAGTGACGGTACGCCTGCAGCGCGCTGAGCTCCCAGCCAGGCCACTCACTCCTCTAGCGTGGTCTGGAGATCGGCTTCCGTCTTCGTCAGCTTGGCCTTCAGGCGAGAACGCTCTTCGTCGCTCTGCTGCAACTCCTTCAGGCCCGAGCTGATCTCCTCCGAGTCCAGACGACTCTTCTGATGAGGATGGAGACAGGCTCGACACACAGGCCAACAGAACCAGTTCTCATTGTTCCAAGAATTATTACTCGTAGCGTTTACATTCTGTGGAGCTTCCCATGATCCGTAATGAACAAAACGGTTACTGGAAACCACAAAACCATCGAAAAGAACTAAAACAATATTACACCAATACCTTGGACTGTTCTGCGAGTTTCTGTTTCGTGTCCAATATTTCCTTCTCCAGCCTTTCCTTCTGCTCCTGCAGAGCCTGCGTCTGAGCCGCCGTGTCAACGGGCGGCTGGGAAAACAGAAGATTACATGACCTCCTGTCCTCCTCCCATACTGTAGATCACAATGCCTCGGAAATCTTCTAAATCCTGTGCATTGCTGAATAGAGACTAAAACCCTGCCATTGAGGGTTTTTTTTGTCTACTTAAAATCTGAAACCTAAAAAAGAGTTGGCTCAGAGATTTTGACAGTTTCTGGAGAGTCTTACAACACGATAACCGCTCTACCTGTCCTCTCACCTGGTGGTTGTCCACCTGGACGCCTCCGGACGCACGAGACTTCAGCGTCTGGATCTTCTCAAACACCAGGTTCACTTTCCTCTTGGTGGTGTCATCAGTGTCACTACATCTGCGCACACACACACACACACACACACACACACACACACACACACACACACACACACACACACACACACACACACACACACACACACACACACACACACACACACACACACACACACACACACACACACACACACACACACACACACACACCCTAATGAGGAGTTGTAAATCCCTTTGAGTGTGCAGTCGGTCAGCGAGGGTTACCCCTCTGGTGCTTGGGAACAGGGGACGCCATTGGCCGGAGCGGGAGCGACCGGACGGGTAACAGGGCTTTGATGTGTCCCATTGCACCATACTGGGCCTCATTACCCCAGCGGCTGTCTACGGAGGTACAGCGGGGGAGTGGGCAGAGATTCAACTACTCCGTAGCTCAGATTCTACCAACACACAGAAAGTTGACACACGTCAACAGATATGAACAGCAGATGTCAGGTTTATGCTTCACGGAAGGGGAATCCCCCGACCACAGAAAAACGAAGTAGGAGGAATTATGAGTGTTGTTTCTTGAATTCCATTGTTGAATCAGTCAGCCTAACCCACTACTCTGCTATGTTTGTCTCCCTGCCCGTCCAGCTGCGTTTCCTTTCCCTGTTCCTGTGACCCCTGACCCCTGGCCTCTGGTGAAACCCACGAGAGCCTTTTCCTCGCTCACACCGACTGAGCCGCGTCCCAACTGCTGCTCGAGCTATTGATTGATCTGATGTCAACATTATCAGTGGAAAGCATAAAGTATCAATCATTGGTAGATGGTACGCTCTACCGGTCGATGGCTGTCTGTCTTTGGTCACTCTGTTGAACTTGGTCCAGCCTTAATCTAGGAGAAAGTGTTTCCTTGGTGAATTACCGATGCTTGACTAGTTTAGTTTAATCCAACCCCCTCTTCTCTGTCAGGCCGTGAGCGTGTTGCCATGAAACAGAAGTTTGTGGACATGAAGGGAGGAGTAGATCGAGCCGAGTGGGGAACAAATTCAAGACAGCTGCTGGTTCACACCCACCGTGGGAGGGGACGGAGAGCACATACCTTCACTTTATCCAAAACAGTCGAGCTGTGATAAGAAAAACCAAAGGCTGGGGAGTTTCACTTTTCAAAATAACATTTGAGATGATTTAAAACGTTACGCTCAGGTTAAATGGAATACAATAGGCATTAAATAATTATGAATGACTGATGGGTTTTCTCAGAGTTAAATGGATGTTTGATTGAAATATTAAAGCTGGTGAAATGCAATAACTGCACCTAATTAATATGTGTTTCTTTAATTTATCCAATCATTATTTTTAGCTTATTGAGATAATAAACGTGATATTTTTCCCCATCATACCTTGGGATAGATGAGTGGTAGGATTGTAACTCTGCTATCATATTACTGGACGAGGTTGGGGTTAGGGGTCACCCTGATCTCCTCCATCAGTAGGTCAGCTGTGTGTGGGCACCTGAATCCATCCTGATACAGGCCTGGTCTGTCTACATCATCCCACCATCACCACATAGACAGCACATTCACGTTGACCTCGTGACAGAACATGACCCTGAACAGGGAGAAGGAACGTACCCATCCTTCAGGTAGTTATACAAAATCTGCTTGGCTGTTTCTTCGTGGGTTTGTTGTGAGATCTCCTGCTGGCCTTTCAGAAGATCAGGTGTCACCTGGGGAACACGGAACGAGCAGAGGAGGTGTGACACGGGCACTGATCCACGGGAGACTGTTCACGTTCTCAAGGGGTTAAGAACTTAATTAGAACGCGATTAAACGGAATGTGGGACAATGCAGGAATGCATTGTCAGACAAGCCTTCAAAAAAAAGGATCTAAACAATCTGTGAAACAAGACGAAGACTCGGGGATGTACCTGGACTGCTGCCCCCGCGGCCGGCTGCTTGCCTGCACTGGACGGAGCCTTCGAAGGAGCCGCCGTCACGTGGGGGGAACTCTTCCCAAGGGAAGGGGACCCGTCTCCATGCTCATCACTCTTCAGTGACAGAGCGCTGGAGGACCGGCCGGGCGGTCTGCTGTACCCCGGATGGAGCCAAACCCCTTGGAGACGCTGTTCTGCGGGGAGGTGGGGGTGCTGTGGCCGTACGACGACGGCGGCGGCGGCGGCGGCCTGGAGCCGGGCTTCCCGTCCACCACAGAGACCCAGGAGTCCTGGCTGCCCGTAGTCCTCCTCAGCTGGGACGGTCGGAGGACGTGCTCCATGGAGCTGCCCCGCTGCTGCCCGAAGCGCTCCAGGTACTCCGAGCCGTCCTGCGGGGCGAAGGGCATGGCGCTGTCCACGCTGCGCGAGCGCTTCCTGTCCTCCAGGTTGAGGCGGTTCCGGCGCCCGGCCCGGCCCCGCCGCGGCGGGCTGCCGTCCTTCCCGTCGAACTTCTCAATGAGCTCGTCCACGCCCGGGATGGAGCCGCGGTCGATGTCCCGGCCCGAGCCGGGCAGGAAGGGGATGTACCGGCGGTTCTGGTGGCGGTTGATGGTGTCCGAGTACAGCGCCTCCATCGGGTCGTCGGGGGGCCCCCGGGGGCCCGGCGTGGAGGAGGAGGAGGAGGAGGTGCGGGAGCGCGAGGAGGCCTCCAGGACGGGCCCGCTGGAGTCCGTCCTGCGGAGAGGGAGGACGTCGGGCCGCGGGCGCCCCCGCTCCAGGGTGGACTCGGCGCTGCTGAGGGCCCGGGGGGGGCGGCTGGGGTCCGGCCCCTGGACGGGGACCTGGGGGGCGGGGTGGCTGGGTGGGCTCGGGACCCGGGGGTTCGAAGAAGACCTGGACTGAGAGGAACTCAGGGGTCTGGAGTGGGATGGGGCCCCCGGGGGCCGGGCTGCAGGCTGGGGCCCCCCCGGTTTGGTCTGGGCGGTGGGGTTCTGAGGTGCAGGAACGGCGTCCGGGCCCAGACTGGACGACCGAGCGTGGGAGCCGACCGGGGAAGGAGACTTGGTGGAGGGGCCCTCATGTTGGTTCCCGGAGCCCCCATGTTGGGCCCCGGGGCCCGCCAGGGAATGAGGCCGCGCGGGCAGTCTCTGGGGTCCACCCCAGGCCCAGAGAGTTGTACTCGGGGTCGTACGGCTGCAGGATCTCCGGATGTTTCTGGAAGTTCAGCAGGTTGGGGGACTTCCTCCCTGGGGGGTCTGCCGCCGCTGGCTGCGGGGCCCCGTGATGCGTCTGGCTCCGGGAGCGGAACTCCTTAAAGGGGCCGCCGGCCCCGCCCTGCTTCCCGCCTCTGAAGTCGTACTCATGGTAGTTATCGATGAAGGACTCCTCTGCCTCCCCGTTGCCGTTGGATACGCCGCTGTCCTGGTTGTTCAGGACGACGTAGGGGTGCCCGTCGATGCCCTGCACTCTGATGCTGAGGCCGTAGGAGCCCGCGGCGTTCCTGGGGGCGCGGCCGGGCTGGGTGTACGCGTGCGGGAGCCCACCTTGTTGAAGGCCAGTCCGTCTGTAGGACTCCATCAGAAAGACAGAAGGACAAGAGATCCTTCTCCCAGAATCCTGTCCCGACTCTGTGAAGAAAGATGAACCCAAAGTGAGTTAAGCGATCCCTAAGAAAAACCCGTCACGAAGCATTCCCCTTCAATGAAGTCACAAAAAGTATAACTGTTAGTGTGCATTATTCTTTTATCTATCGACACTATATCAGCAGCTGAACTTATTTTGAGCAAATTCAGAGTGAGGGAAGATACACGAGTATAAGATACGGTCAGTTTCACACGATGACTAACTTCAGCCACACGTTCTTCTTCAGATACGGCGGGATAGGTACGGCCTACAAACCCTTGGACAACGTGAGACATAGCCTCAGTAAATGACTGTTTATAGTTGACATATTGGAGTGTAGGTGAGTGGTTTCAAAGTTTAGGAACATGTAATTTGCAGCTGAGCCCCACACAGAAAACATATCTTAGTGCAAATTAAGAGATTAAAGACATTGTTGTATCTCAATAGTTAAGGGGTGTGTACGTGAGCACTGTGTGCGTGTGTGTGTGTGAACGTGAACGTGAATGTGTACGTGATTGTGTGTGTACGTGAGCACTGTGTACACGTGTGTGCATGTGAATGTGTACGTGATTGTGTGTGTACGTGTGTACGAGTGTCTGTGTCTGTGTCTGTGTGTGTGTGTGTGTGTGTGTGTGTGTGTGTGTGTGAACTAAATAAAACCATCATGTGTAGCCCCTAAACAAAGAGAGAAGTATAAATCAAGACTGTAAACAGGAGAAGACTAACAACTTAAAACCCAAATGTTAACTTTGACACATTTATTATAACTGTGTGCTGCCACATATTGTCAACGGCTGTTATCAAGGAAAGTGTGTTGTTATTTGACTGGCTCCTAAAAGTCACAGTGATAATGCAGATAGCACCGGTGAATATTGTCATAGCATATCAAAAACAAAAGTAAACAATGTTCACAGGACAAAAGGCCATCACACATTTCCTGCCTTGCAGAAATGCTATTGCCTTTCATCCAACGCTGTCATACATACTTAAGGTACAATTACACCGTTTGGAATGTCTCCTTTCAAACAACGTAATAATGTCAAACAGGAAATACAGAAAATACAGTGGATTGATCAACTGTTCCGGAGGAGGGAAGACACCCTATTGGCCGGTTTTAGGCTGCTGCCTGTCCCATGTGACTGAGGAGGCTGGGGCCGCTGTCTGACCTCCAGGTCTGATTCACTGGACGGGAGGACACATTACCCAACAGGGAAAAAACCTCACCCTACCATGAGTAGAGCCCAGAGTAGAGCCCTAGAGTCCAGAGAAGAGGCCACAGTAGAGCTCAGAGTAGAGCTCAGAGTAGAGGCCAGAGTAGAGGCCAGAGTAGAGCCCATAGCCCAGAGTATAGCCCTAGAGCCCAGAGTAGAGCCCAGAGTAGGCCTAGAGCAATATATCCCAGAGTAGAGCCCAGAGTAGAGCCCTATATCCCAGAGTAGAGCCTATATCCCAGAGTAGAGCCCAGAGTAGAGCCCTATATCCCAGAGTAGAGCCCTATATCCCAGAGTAGAGCCCTATATCCCAGAGTAGAGCCTTGCGTAGAGCCCTATATCCCAGAGTAGAACCCTATATACCAGAGAAGAGCCAAGAGTAGAGCCCTATATCCCAGAGTAGAGCCTTGCGTAGAGCCCTATATCCCAGAGTAGAACCCTATATGCCAGAGTAGAGCCCTATATACCAGAGAAGAGCCAAGATAGAGCCCTATATCCCAGAGTAGAGCCTTGCGTAGAGCCCTATATCCCAGAGTAGAGCCCTATATCCCAGAGTAGAGCCCTATATCCCAGAGTAGAGCCCACAGTAGAGCCATAGAGCCCATGTCTGTTATCGCCCTGGTCAGCTCGCCAGGCTCAGGCTTGCTTCTATGTTCAGACAAATAAATAAAGAAACGAGGACCGTTTCACTCAGTGAGTCAAACTGTTGCAATGGTCAATAAGTAGACTGTCGGCCACTAGGATCAGACGGTAACTAGAATCCGTCAGATCTAATGAGTTCATTTCTAACGTGTGACCTCCAGCTCCGCCTAACGCGACTCCGCCTGAGATCTGATCTGATGGACGGCGGCTCTCGGCTCTGCAACAGGTGGAACACAACCTTAGTCTAACTGGATATAAAGTAGCACAACTCTATAGTATAAGGACTAATGGTTAGTATGAGCGGATGCAGCGGCATCAGGAGACGCGGTCACATCATTATTAAATCATCTCACTACAATGAAAACTTTTACTCACCAGCGTCGTTCACTTGTTCAGTGTGTGCAAATAAGAATGGTTTCCAAAAGGGTATCTCGGCACATAACAGATAGTTTAGTTAACCAGCATACCCTGCACCAGGGAATAGTGTAAATCAGCTCTTAATCAGCGTCTTGTTTACTGAGGGATAGTCAGAAGTTCCTCCGGACTCCGCGGATGAGAAGCGAAGCCCCGCCTCCTCAACCAGACCCCGCCCCTCCTGGGACCAGAACCCGCCCCTTCTGTGAACCTCAGACACTTCAGCGGTCCGCCACCTTTCACATGACAAGTGTTTCTGCAGGCCTACATTTCTACACACCCGACTGGGTGAGGCCTTTTTAGTTTGGGACGACTCACTGACATGTGATTAAAAAAGCCTTAATGACCTCAATTACATGTGGAGTTACATCTGGCCCAGTTTGACAACTGTTGTCTCGGCGTTGATGTTTTGACTCTCTTTTAGAACCGAGAGCGCCATCTAGTGGCTGGGGCAATCATTGTTTACCATAGCAGGTCTGGTGGATTGGGATTATGGAAATCAGTAGAATTCAAAGTGTTGACTGGAATGTAACATATTTTGTCAGAGGAACAGAGCATACAAGTGGCAGAAAGTAATTTAATCAGGAAACTAAGTTGGATTTTGGTTGTGAATTGAGTGCTAAGCTGTTTAAGGTGTAAAGCAAGGGTTGCATGGGATTGACTGATATTAAAAGTAGACACAGGCCAACACTTGCAATAGTTCAGATCTTCTATGTGAAAGAGGAGAAACGTGCTGCAATATGAATCAGGCCTCCTCATTCCAAAAATATTGAGTAATATCAGTATGCTCCTATGTTATCGGCTTAACATAAAGATTACAAATACATTCCTACAATTTACAGAAATATAATACTAAACAGTTGAAATACAATGCGAGAACTAACATTTTCATGAATGTGATTCAATTACTTTTAATCACTCATCATTCATCTCCACGTCCTTTAAGAAGTGCCACTTACCCTTTGGTTTTACAGACAGCATATCTCCCCAAGATTACTATTCCAATTAATTTGAAACATTTCACCTTCTGCCACACCCTGCAGAGGTGGCTTCACCTAATCATCATGATGATCATCATCATGATGATGATGATGATGAGGATGAGGATGATGATGATGATGATGATGATGAGGATGATGATGATGATGACTGATGATGATGACGATGATGATGTGACGATCTGCTTCAGGCTGGATCGGCTCTTCTTCTGAGCTCAGCGTGCTCAGGGGCACCACTACTGGTCAGACTGCAGTACAGCAGCCCGGTGTCAATCAGAGCTCTGGCTCTGTGCTACGTTACAGCAGCACACAATAGAGTCTCTGTTCTCCACCGAGGTACCACGACCGAGACCCTACTGAGCATGCTCAGTAGGGAGCGCTCTCTGACCTGGGCAGATAAGAACTGCATCAGAGGAGCAGCCGTGATCCAGAGACCTTTAGCTTCATCATTCATCTTTTTACCTCATGTAAAAAGCCCAGACAGAACCATGAGCCAGCAGCGACCTTGAAGCGTTCCTGTGAATTCCTGTGGTTCTGTGGGACAATAACCTATTAATAAATACAGGGTCTGAGAAACCAAGAGGAAACACGGGCTGAAACAAAGAAACTGATTAAAGAACAAGTCGTTGAGAGGAGGATACAGCAGCACAGTGAGGAGGGGGCTCTCTGCAGTGCAGAAGGCCTTCTGTGACAGTTCAAGGAGACGAGCCAAAAGCTGTCTGTCAGCCGACCCACACACAGACATATCCGCAGGAAGACAGGCTCCCAGACCGGTGGTCCCTCCATAGTGACACACACACAACCAAACACACACACACACACACACACACACACACACACTCACACGCACACAAACATGAACACACACACACACACACACACACACACACACACACACATACTCAGAAAAACACACATACCCACACAACAGAACACACACTCACACACACACACAGCACACACTACACAACACACACACACACAATCGGACACAACACACAGACTCACACACACACATGCACACCGAACACACACTTACACACACACACAATCTTGAGCATTAAAATATGATGATTATGATTTACATTTCATTACTGAGCTCGCTGCAGCACGTTGTGGTACGACCACTTGAGTCAGTAAAACGGGAATTGGTTTGTCAGGACCGGGGGAGCTCAGGCATGTGCAACAAAATAATCTTGACATTATTATTATGATCCACACACACACACACACACACACACACACACACACACACACACACACACACACACACACACACACACACACACACACACACACACACACACACACACACACACACACACACACACACACACACACACACACACACGTGTGTGCGTACACAACCCCCACCTCCCCCCCCCACACACACAAAGATCAATTTAGAATACAAATATAGGCAAGAAAATAAATCAGGTGTAGTTTTCAATCCAAAAATACTCATGACTCAAAACTATTCATGAGAGCTTGAATATATATGAAGATATTATAAGGAGATAACCAGAGGAATCCAGGCAGGCTTGGGCCGGCACACATTCTCCACCAGACTGAATCTGAATAAAGAGGTGGAGAGAATACCTACACTGCAAAGGATGACGGTGCTTCTTTCAGGGAAATAAATGAACGCACAATTAAGCTTAAAAAAGATGGCACATTTATTGCAACATAAATGTTATATACATTTAGTGTACTTTCTGTTTTAAGGGACAGAAAAAAACGAGTTATTCTGCTGCTGTATCTTTCAACAACTGCTTTCCTATTTCATCAATCGATGACTTTAGGATTTTTTAGCTCACACACAATGCCCTTACCTACTAGACTGCATTCTGCGGTTTGTAAGATATAATATATGAACACAATGAACGGGAGATGGTAAAATCACCAATGTATGTGGTTGTTTTGTTTACTATCTAATATAGTAAAATAAAGTAAGAAACTTTTTACTCAAAACCTTTGATTTAAAAAAATCTAGAAAGAGTTATATTTATAATTCAAGAAATATTCTTACAGTATTATTGTATAAAAAGACTAGCTACAGTGAAAAATAAGCCAATTTTTTTTTTCTTTTGAATTTTCTTGTTGCATATATACAAGGGAAAGTATCTGCAAATACTGCAGCTAGTAACTTACAGAGGAGCAGAGGAAGTAATGAGGAAATGGTTTCAACAAAGAGACTGGAAGCAGTACGTGGCATACACAATACCCCCAATCGAGGCCAACGTTAATATGATAATTCAATGAATACTGAAATGAAGACAAACGCCACTCAGACATTACAGAACATTTTTTTTAAACCAAAAAATACAATCTGAAAACTCTGTAGTCCAATTAGTCGTTCTGGGTGTGGCAGTGTTGTTTAAGATGTAAAATATGATAAACCATCTACAAAGAAAAACATGGATTATAATGGATAAAATAAAACCATAAAGCATGCACACTGATAAAAAAAATGTATATAAGCATGACCAATGTCTTACAGATATGTCTGAGTTTGAGTCGTAGTATCCTCCCCCTCCTCTCTCCTTCTCTGGGTCTAGAGAGGGGGACCCCCACTGCGCCCCACCTGACAACCACACTAATAATCAACCAATGAACTGACCTAACATGCTGCTGAAGGCGTCTGTACTCTTAAACTAGAGTCAAGGTCGACTGTTTTATTATTCTATATGGTGTGCGTATTGATATTCTACACAGCAAATGTGAAATTACCGGTCCGGCGTCAATGTATTTTCTTTCACTTTCTACGTCATAACTTCTAAAATAAAAACATATTTTAATAAACCACCCGGACATTAATCGATGAAACCCGAGATAAATGAACCAGTATTACGTTGATACTGAATGCTGAACTCTTTGTAACGCGTCGATCAGGCCAGGGCGGGTCTTCGTCTGTCTCTGCAGCGTTTCAGCTCAACCAGTCATCAAGGACGGCCATCGGCAAAGCAGCTTGTATGAAACACTAAACGGCCAATGAGCAAAGACACAGAGTCCTAACTTCCTTTGGTTGAGACACAGAAAGGAGCAGATCGTTTTCATCACAAATTCTTAGTGAATAAAAAATACAAAAATTGGCCTTACAGTAAAACTAATGATTATCCTTAGTCGGCTTAAATGGTTGTCATGACCACAACAGTCCTGTCTTATTTGGGCCTATGGTTTCACTGCAGAATGCAAACAATTTGCCAAAAGTCTAAAGTATCGAGTAATTTCATAGAATTAAGACTAAATGACATTCATCTCGGACCCAGAAGTTTGACGATGCTATAGCCAAACCTCTGGGGGGGATTCTGCCCAGCGCCTGGGCCGGGAACCCGGAAGAGGTGCGTGGATATTCCTGTTTTCTTACGGATAAATTCTTCTAAAGATGAACTCATTCGCCAGCGCACGCAGGAGGGTTCTCTACAGCGGCCAGTCTACCACACAGGTTTTACTCTAAACCTTTACAGACACTTGGTCTCAGGATGTTGGTGGACCTCTGGCCTGACCTCCTGCCCGGGTTCGAGATACCTCCGGGCCGCAGAGGGCGACGGAGGGAGGCCGGCCGTGGGAAGAGGTTGATGCGGTTTGAGTCACCAGTCCTTCTGGCGATGAATGGTTTGCCACATCACTCTGGTTGTGGTTTCGCCCGTTTGTTTCCAGTAAAGACCATTTCCATGTAACATGCGTCACAGATCCCCGCACCCAGCAACACGATTGGTCGAAACAAATTTGAAGCAAATGAAAGTGAAAGACCCTGTTCACCGAGATCTGAGTTGGTCTGATTCCGACTGCAGAAGTCTGATTATTATTATTCTTCGACTAATGACACAGACTGGCATAGGTAGTTTTGGGTTCTAGATGTGATTAATTATGGAATGAATAAAATATAAAAATAAATATAATCTTTTACAAAAGGGGACGTTAATATGAGCCTAATCTCACTTTTAAACTAGCCAATAAATTAATTTGAATAATCTGGATCAAGCTTTTAAAAGGTTTAGTGGAACTCGTGACGTTGGCAAACTGTAGATTAACTGGAGAGCCTCGATGACCAGAACGCAACCTTCCCTTTGGACGTACATTATGTCCTTCAGTAACATTATAAATAGAAAAAAACCCAAAATGAAAATAAACAGTTGCGGTTACAATGCGTTCATCAACTTCGCTTTAGGCACAAGGTGATCTCCCACAAGCTTTGGAGAAGACCGCGTCAGTCTCTGATTGTTCCGAAGCAAAGTGCTTGATTCAGACCGAATGATGCAAGCTGAACTGTGGCAGACATCCGTCAGTAGACACCAGCTGCTGTCAGAAGGAAGGGATTCCTGGATCTTCTCAAGTCAGAAGATCAAACTGTGTCCTTCTCCTATTGGTGTACACAAGCTGTCACTCCGCGGCCGGTCCCCGCCTCCATCCCACCGAAACCCCACTGGGTCATGTGATCTGGAATCAAGAGAAGAACAATTAAAAACAATGGAAAATATGCACACGGTTTATGTTTCCAATACACTAAGTTGTATTATCCGATCCTGTAGGATGAGTTAATGGCCACCTCTGGCCAGTCGAGATCAGAATCTGTTCACACAGTTCACCATAAGTCCCTATCCCAGGGTCCGGCTCTGATTGCTCCTGGACTTTCCAGGTTTCACTCATTCAGCAGAACCAGTGAAATCTGAGCGCTGGCTCCAAAGCCACGAGGTGTGGACACAGACGACCAGAGTGGGACCTGAGGACCGGAGGGAGAGCAGTGTGCGTACCGGGGCTCAGAGGTGGCCCATGGGGTTGGAGGCGTCAATGAGACTGGAGTGGAGCCCGCCGTTCTTCTCCCCCTCCCTCCTCTTCAGGCAGGCTGCTTTGGGGTTCAGGTTCCTCTCTATCGGCACACAAAACACACGTTGAAAACACACGTCTATCGGCACACAAAACACACGCTCTCTGGTTCCGATCAATTTATCGTTCTTTTGGTAAATGGACTGTATTTATACCGCGCTTTTCTAACCAGTGGCCACTCAAAGCGCAGTACAATACTGCCCAACATTCACCCATTCACACACTGACGGCGGAGTCAGCCACGCAGAACGACAGCCAGCTCGTCAGGAGCAGTCAGGGTGGGGCGTCTCGCTCAGGGACACCTCGACACTCCGGGGATCGAACTAGCAACCTTCCGGTGGCCGGCCAACCCGCTCTACCTCCTGGGCCACATGCCGCAGATATCACTATACCTCTGTTTATCCCAGTCAAGTTTTAGATGTATCTAAAGCGTGCCTCCTGCCTACACAAACAGCAGCCACCTACCAAACAACGATGCCACATTTACGCAAACAGATTAATAAAAAAATAGAATATTTCCCACAAAAGGCTGGGAAAGATCTGATATTTGATATCTTTAAATCTGGTGTGGCCCACTGGCCACACGGCGTGCCTCTCGCTCCAGTTAGACCCGGTAGTACGAGGACGGCCCCCCCGGGCTGCTGACCTCGGACCTGCTGCTCCAGGCTGAGGATGACGGCCACGGCCTGGTGCAGGATGAGCAGCTTGGTCTGCGGCTTCTCGCTCTTCAGGTGCAGCTGGCACATCCGGCCCAGCTCCTTGAAGGCCTCGTTGATGTCCCGCACGCGCAGGCGCTCCCGGGCGTTGTTGGCCATGCGGCGCTCCCGCTCCCGCTCCGCCTTCTGCTCCGGGGTCAGGTCCTCGTCGCCCTCGTTGATGCTGCTGCGGGGCGGAGGGCAGAGGAGCTGGGGTTCAGAGAGCTCCCCTTCCGGACCCCAGGGTCGGCGGGTCGAGGCCCCACGCTACGTGGTGGTGAACCGTGTCGGAGAACGGGCTGCGTTTATAGCGCGCTTTTCTAACCAGTGGCGGCTCAAAGCGCTTTACAATAGCGCCCAACATTCACCCATTCATGCACACATTCACCCATTCATGCGCACCACACACCGACGGCGGAGTCAGCCACGCAGGGCGACAGTCAGGAGCAGTGAGGGTGAGGGGTCATGCTTAGGGACTCCTCGACGCTCGACGCTCGACCCTCGACGCTAAGCTAGCCAACACATCCACTACACTACATCCTGAGCCACACGCCGTCCCTGTAGCGGCCTGTAGCTGAGCCTCCCCTGCTGTATGTTCCCCCCCTGCGGTCCGTCTCTGAGCCTTACCTGGTGCGGGTTCCCCCCTCCCTGCGGTCTGTCTCTCACCTGGTGCGGGTTCCCCCCTCCCTGCGGTCTGTCTCTCACCTGGTGCGGGTTCCCCCCTCCCTGCGGTCTGTCTCTCACCTGGTGCGGGTTCCCCCCTCCCTGCGGTCTGTCTCTCACCTGGTGCGGGTTCCCCCCTCCCTGCGGTCTGTCTCTCACCTGGTGCGGGTTCCCCCTCTGGGCGTCTTCACGTCCCTCCTGTCGCCGTCGTCTTCTGACCGGACGTCGTCTTCTGATTGGTTATCCCGCATCTCGTCGAGGTCGTGGTTCTCCGTCTTCAGGTGTCCGGCTAGGCTCGAAGCCAGTCCTTAGAATGAGGGGAACTCTTATTTAGTAATCCCGTCTTAGTGGTCCATTCACACGCAGAACAACCTGTCAGGCGTCAGTGGGCGCTGGAGGGCCCTACCTCTGAAGGTCTCCAACGTGTGGTTGAGTTCGGCGGTGGAGGTGGAACCGGCACCCCCCAAGCCCTGCGTGGGTCATGGCCTCGTCTCGCTGGGGAGCGCCCTGGGGAGAGAGCGCCGTCATGACATGCTGCCTCTCAACACTCCCAATCAAGACAATCCCATCTGTTAGGTCGGCCGCCGCGGTGTGATGACTAGACGTCTGATAACATACTCGTGGAATCGTCATCACTGCATGTTAGGATGTGGTTAACACTGAGGAGGGAGAGTAGAACTAGGAGTGTGTGTGTGCCTGCCTGTGTGTGTGTGTGTGTGTGTGTGTGTGTAGTGTGTAGTTGCTCCAGTGGGGCTGGGGCGGGGGGGTTATTTGGCCCTTCCAGCACTCAGCCTGATTTCCCTCCAGCTGAGGACGTCGGTCTGGCAGGGAGGAGGGGGTTCTCTCTCACTCCCATCCTCCCAGGACCTCCGGGGGTCTGCGAGGGGAACGAGGGGAGTGGTATCCTGGGGGAACTTCTCCCACACAGGAAGTGTTCAGTGAGGTTCCCCCAACTTATGCCTCAGAGACGTCGACGCTACACCTCCACACACACACACACACTCATATCTCTTTTGACAATCGAATAAAGGGCCATAGATATGGTGTTACGGCCGTCTAAGATCCTGTATCTAAAATTGTAATAGAATATGAGTATTGTAATAGAATGAGTATTGTAATAGAATATGAGTATTGTAATAGAATATGAGTATTGTAATAGAATATGAGTATTGTAATAGAATATGAGTATTGTAATAGAATATGAGTATTGTAATAGGCAAAGGAGATCTCATGAGAGCTCAGAACAGACCAATGAAAAAATAGGACTTCAGTTTTATTTAAGCCAGTTTCAAATTAAGTTGCTACCATTTGTGCAATAACAGCAGATGATGTAAACCCCTAAGACCTACGAAGGAGCCCAAACGTCCCCACACACACCTTTCACCCCAGTTTCACTGCACATCTGTGAGCCTCTTTCACACTCGGGGGGGAAAGCCCTATTTTCAAGAGACGTATATTTCCTTTATACCCAAGAGGAGAGCACAAAACTCTTTCCAGACCAACTAACTTCACTCCATTTGGTCTGGTTTCCTCATTTTCTTCACCCTGGTGGATACTGGAAGAGTACAGCCAGCACATTACACGTCTGGAAACTATGTGGTCTTGAACTGAACTACTCTGTGTGGAAAATGTCCTGCTGACCAGTAAGGAACAGGTGGCTGTCGTTGGCTATGTATACAAGACCAGTTAAAACAACCGACCGCATTTCAGGATTTCTGATGTGGAACTTTTAAAGTCTTGGAAACCTGCAATTTTCTAAACAT
Source organism: Melanogrammus aeglefinus (assembly GCA_900291075.1). Taxonomy (NCBI): domain Eukaryota; kingdom Metazoa; phylum Chordata; class Actinopteri; order Gadiformes; family Gadidae; genus Melanogrammus; species Melanogrammus aeglefinus. Next base: position 403,299 of record OLKM01000222.1, read on the forward strand.
CGTCTGGGTCTGTGAAAGTGTTCCTACCACTGCCGCCGCCGTCCGAGCGGGAACCAATGACGCGGGAGGAAAGGTGGCTCCGAGCGCTGCGATTGGCCCGTTGTGTGCTTGACCCAGCAGGCTGTGTACGTCGCCGGGCAGACTGCCAGTGGAGCCCACCGCGTGGTTCCTCAGAACCAGGATTGCATCGTCCAGTCGGTCCAGACGGTCTTCCATCCTGGACTGGGGGAACGCCGAGAGGGTTGGAGAGTACACGGTGGGGAGGGGGAGAGAGACAGGGAGACAAACCGCTTAATACCTGGGAGCGTATCGGGGCTGCAAAGAAACGAAGGGCACGGCAATGTTTGGGTGAGCGCTTTGAACGGGCAGAACATACAAACTCCCAGGCACTACAAGCACAAAACAAGAGAGACATTTCAGCGCGTTTTAAGGATATCCCAAATCAACTATTTGTCTTTGCGTCTAAATAACTACATTACATACATTCTACCCCCCTCTTGGCATTCTTAAAACACTGAAACAACTCATAATCGTGGGCAAGATGGATGAGATGGCAAAGCCAAAACGGCAAAATAAAAATGGCTCCCTTAAAAAGAGAAAAAGGGAATTAAAAAACAGGATGAGGCGAGGATGAGGGTGAGACAGGTTGTGTGACTGGCTCTGAGGGTGAGACAGGGTGTGTGAGGCTGGGTTTAAGAGATGAGGGAGAGACAGGGTGTGTGGCTGGCTCTCAGGGTAAGACAGGGTGTGTGGCTGGGTCTGAGAGGTGAGACAGGGTGTGTGTGGCTGGGTCTGAGGGTGGGACAGGGTGTGAGAGGCTGGCTCTCAGGGTGAGACAGGGTGTTTGGCTGGCTCTCAGGGTAAGACAGGGTGTTAGGCTGGGTCTGAGAGGTGAGACAGGGTGTGTGTGGCTGGGTCTGAGGGGTGAGACAGGGTGTGTGTTGCTGGATCTGAGGGGTGAGACAGGGTGTGTGGCTAGGTCTGAGGGGTGAGACAGGGTGTGTGTGGCTGGATCTGAGAGGTGAGACAGGGTGTGTGGCTAGGTCTGAGGGTGAGCCAGGGTGTGTGGGCTGGCTCTGAGGGTGAGACAGGGTGTGTGAGCTGGCTCTGAGGGTGAGACAGGGTGTGTGAGCTGGCTCTGAGGGTGAGACAGGGTGTGTGGCTGGCTCTGAGGGTGAGACAGGGTGTGTGAGCTGGCTCTGAGGGTACCTCGCAGACGTCCTTTAAGAAGGACATGGCATCCTGCAGATGCTCATGGAGCTGCTGATGCACTCGGTTTTTCTGGCGGAGTCACATGAGGGATAAGAAGGAGAACGGTCACTAGGAGTCGCATTGATCAACGGCGTGGTTGTGCTTCAGTCAAGACGTGCATGAACTCGGATCAGGGGGGTTCCCTTCACCTTTTGGGGTTCACATGTCGGCGGCATGGGGATGTGTTGAACAGAACATCGACCCCCCCCCAGGCCCTGCGGGCTGTGTGCGCTGTGAGGTGTGAAGTGTGCATGCGTGCGTGTCCTTCCGTTACAGAGCAGAACAGGATTTCCCGGAACGGTGGATCAGTGTGCGACAGCTGCCACTTCCCTCCATTCCCTGACTACCCAGTCCTGCTCATTCCTGGGTCCCACCCCGGCACTGTCACCCTGACAGCGGCCCAGCGCCCGCGGACAGATGGTCCCACCCCAGAGGCAGGTATTGTTCAGCGCAGCTAGCCCGGCCTCTGACAGGACTCTTCCTGTAACGCTATCCGTCCCCTCTCCGTGGGGACCGGCTCACAGTGCGCAGCCATAATAACCCGTAGTGCACCAGAGCGGGGACAAAAGGGGACAGCGTGGGGGCCTTACCAGCGAGTGGATGGAGGTGTCGTAGTTTGGGGAGGGAGGAGTCTGTCCCCCGGCCCGAGGCCATTGGTTAATACCTGAGGAGAACAGAAGAATGCCAATGAGAGGTTCGATCACATGGTACCGACTGGACGTATGCATGCAGGCAGCAGGGTGTGTGTGGGGCTCTCTCCAGCTGAAGGCCGCTCCCTCCGTCTGCTTCACATTAGAGTGGAGAGCTGCCAAATCCAGCCCACATCCAAAAACTAGCAAAAACTACAACCAAATGAAGTCGACACGTCTCCCAAATAATTCATACACTTGTTTTATGATTGAACCTTTTATTTGATCAAATTGAGCAATTATGACAGCAATGTTTAATCTAAATAAATAGGATATTGAACGTTGCTTTGAAGAGGACAGGGGAAGGGGATGTAGTGCCAGGAGTTCCTCACTGCTGGGACTCAGTGGCACGTTTCCCCTGCTGGGGAAACGTGCCACTTTTGTCCCCATCTAGGCTAGCTTGGCTTAGTGCTGTAGTAGCTTAGCTAATTGTTTTAGTAGCTTAGCTTAGTGTTATAGTAGCTTAGTGTTGTAGTTGTTGTAGTGGCTTAGTGTTGTAGCAGCTTAGCTTAGTGTTGTAGTAGCTTAGCTTGGTGTTGCAGTAGCTTAGTGTTATAGTAGCTTAGCTCAGTTTCAACGTTTGGGGTAAACAACCGACGTCTCGGCCAATCCCTCTAAAAGGAGGTGGAAATGGAAAGCCTTTCCAGCCTGAACGCTCCCTAGTTGGTGGGCCGGGAACGACAGCTGAGGAAGAGCTACGCAGACAGCCAGCTGCTGCCGGAATATCTTCACACATTCGTGGGCACGACTGCCAACAGAAAATACCGACCACACCCTAACACTCCATTTCCTTGGACAGTATATGTATAATAACTGATCACGCTTTCATTGGCTAAACTAGTAGAGGAGACTCTCTCATTGGACGGCCTGATGAGTGATGACACATATACTCGTCAATCCCTTCATCACAGAACCCTGTGGAACCCACGGCAGAGACTAGCTACAGGCCGGTCTCTACCAGAGAGGAGAGACCAGCATGTAGCTAGTCTCTACCAGACGGGAGAGACTAGCTACATGCTGGTCGCCCGTCTTGGAGAGACTAGCTACATGCTGGTCCCTCCTGTCTGGTGGAGACTGGCCTGTAGCTAGTCTCTCCAAGACGGGCAACCAACATGTAGCTAGTCTCTCCCGTCTGGTAGAGACCAGCATGGAGCTAGTCTCTATCAGACAGGAGAGACCACCCCCTGCAGGCGGGGCGCCCTCGACATGGAGCTGGAGGGTGTGTGGGGTGCAGGTGGTGGAGGAGGCGGCCTCCTACCTGCTCTGCCAGAGGAGGGGGGGGCAGCAGCCAGCACGGGGTCCACGGAGCCATCCCCCGCTGGGAGGGGCGCGGGGGACCCCCCCGGGGAGGAGGGGTTGGAGGGGAAGCTGCTGCTGGTGTGGTCTGGAGAGTAGATCTGGAGGAGGAGAGGAGGAGGTTAGGGGAGGAGGAGAGGAGAGGAGAGGAGAGGAGAGGAGAGGAGAGGAGAGGAGAGGAGAGGAGAGGGAGAGGAAGGGAGGAGAGGAGAGGAGAGGAGGAGAGGAGAGGAGAAGAAGAGGAGAGGAGAGAGAGGAGGAGGAGAGGAGGAGAGGAGAGGAGGAGAGAGGAGAGGAGGAGGAGAGGAGGAGGAGGGTTAGGAGAGGAGAGGAGGAGGGTTAGGAGAGGAGGAGAGGAGAGGAGGAGGGTTAGGAGAGGAGAGGAGAGGAGGAGGGTTAGGAGAGGAGGACAGCCTATTGTGTCCTGTGCTACTTTAGAGTTTGCGTGTTTCCGTGATTTAGCCAAAAGTTGTCTGATTGATTTTAAGCCAAAGTGACCATAAAAAGTTTTTTATTGCATGTAGTCAAAAGACCACTAGAGTCACTAGACTGTTAGTTTATCCGCTGCACTGATACTCATATCGTAGTCTGAGGATGAAATGTCTATTGAAAGAACAGGGGAACCACAGGGACAGGGGATTATCAAACCAAACAAGACTACGCCACACATCTCTGCCCAGAGGAGATGGTGTCAGAGTGGAAGACCTCTCTGCCCAGAGGGGATGGTGTCAGAGTGGAAGACCTCTCTGCCCAGAGGAGATGGTGTCAGAGTGGAAGACCTCTCTGCCCAGAGGAGATGGTGTCAGGATGGCCCTCTGAGAACCAGAGCCTTAAGAAGGACTGACCACTAACAGTCCTACGGTCAAATGGAGCTCGAAGGAAACAACTTGAGTTCTGAGGGGAGGACAGAGTGCAAATCATGATCAATAATCTCCTCATTCAGTCCTGATCTCTGGGCTTTGGGGTTTCAATCAACTGTGGGACCCTAATGCTGTCTGAACAGGGGGTGGGGGGGGACGACGACAAGTGAATAAACACATCGCTGGAAGCACACTGCTACCCACTCCACGATGTCCGCCCTCTGAACACGTTTCAGCGTACGGGGGGATTGTCCGAGCGAAGCCCACGCCGCCGAATTGAAACAAACCCCCCCAAATTAAAAACGGCCAGAAGTCATTGAGGGAAACAGCCCGATGAGACACGGTCAGCTCTGCCCTGACCCGTGCAGCTGCAGTCGGACTGAGGCAGGACGCCTTCCGCTGTCACCAACCCACTCCCGCCTGTCATGGTCTGTGGTCCCACGGACAGCAGGCGGCCCAATAAGCACGGCTAATTCAGAATGGAGGCGAACAAAGGCCGTACAAAGGGGGGTGCGTGGGGCCAGCGGTCTGGGGCCCGAGGGCCTCTGGGACCGGGGGCCCCAGGGGCCTCCCCCTCCCCGACCCACCCCGCGCTGCCCGACCCAGAGCCCCCCCCCCCCAACCCGCTTTGTCATGCTAATGGCATCGAGTCTGCAGATACAAAAATACTTAATTTGTTATAATCAACAACCCTGCTTCCATCTCAGTGGTATTGATCGGCCCAGTGCCTTAATGCTGGGTCCCCCATCGAGGTTCGTGATCCGTCCCACATGTGGTCGTATTTCTGAACGATGAGATGCTTCCAAAAAGATTATCCTGTTCAGATAAATATGCGGAGTTCCACCCGACCACGTTTAAGTGGTCCACAGATATAGTCCCACTTCCTTTGCCCTTAATGCCCTAAATGTTGGTCTGTGGAGAGAGAAACAACGACGTACCTCCAAGAGTTCAAACATTAATAAATCCGGGATAACCGAGTCCTCGCGGATAGGAAGGCTTTAGGAGCGTTCTGAATGCACTCCTCCCTTTCTTGAATACTCAGATTAAGCCCACAATTATCCAGGCTTAGGTCAAAAAGCATCCTCGACATATCCTCTGGCTGCGTCTTTAATCAGCGCTCACTTAATTCCCCATGTGACCGCAGAGATCACCTTCTTTAGCGCTCGCAGGGCTGTTCTCTCCGGGGGCACTGAGGTGGAAGTACACGTTACACAAGAGCCGGGAACATAGGGGTGTGATGACCCTGAAGGTGGGCTGTCCCCAGAGGAACCTGGTCCCTGGGTGTTACGCCGCTGTGTGTCACAACCTGTGTAGTCGCACGTCTGCTACGGCTCCCTCACTATGGCCCAGCACGTTTAATACCTTTGTAGAAGTATGTTTCTATTAATGCGTCAGCAACAATCCACATACAGGATATTTAGCACAGTCATGTATTTTACAGTATTTTTTTGAGTCATTTTAGTTGTGCAGGTTTAACAAAGCAAAACCCCCTGGGACGTTCCCCAGTTGGGAATCAGAACTGATCAAACTAAGCTGACATAAACATACAATAAAGCATTTTAAAAACATGCTTATGACACCCCCCCACCCCCCCAATAGAAGTACAAGGCTGGGTGAGGGAGGGTGACTGTGGGGGGGAGGGGGGGGGGAGTGAGGGGGTGAGTGAGGGGGTGAGGGAGGGGGTGAGTGAGGGGGTGAGTGAGGGTGAGTGTGGGGGTGAGTGAGGAGGTGAGTGTGGGGGCCGAGTGAGGGGGTGAGGGGAGGGGGTGAGGGAGGGGATGAGTGAGGGGATGAGTGAGGGGGTGAGTGAGGGGATGAGTGAGGGGGTGAGTGAGGGGGTGAGTGAGGGGGTGAGTGAGGGGATGAGTGAGGGGATGAGTGAGAGGATGAGTGAGGGGATGAGTGAGAGGGTGAGTGAGAGGATGAGTGAGGGGATGAGTGAGGGGTGAGGGGGGGTGAGTGGAGGAGAGGGGGTGAGTGAGGGGGTGAGTGAGAGGGGTGATTGAGGGTGACTGTGGGGGTGTCTGTGGGGTGAGTGAGGGGCGTGAGTGGGGGTGAGTGAGGGTGACTGTGGGGGTGAGGGGGGGTGAGTGAGGGTGAGGGAGGGGGTGAGTGAAGAGTGAGTGAGGGGGTGAGTGAGGGTGACTGTGGGCGTGGCTCACCGAGGCCAAAGCTTTGCCGAGGGCGTCTCCGGTCTGTGAGCCCCCCGTGGCTCCGCCCTGATTGGCAGCGCCTGAGGAGACACAGACAGGTGGTTGAAGAAGGCTGCCCCCCATGCCCCCCGTCTCCCCTCCGTGCACAACACCTCCTCCACCACTACAGACTGAATCAGGGTTCAATCAGCGCGCCGGGCGCCGGTGACGGGACCCCGACCACCTACCCATCAGCCCCCCGGCCGCGGGACTGCCGGGCGGGGCGTGGCCCGCGGGGATGAAGGGCGAGGCGCTGGCGTGGCCGCGGTGGAAGCTGGACATGGGGGGGAGCCCGCCGCTGGCGTCCGGAGACACACACAGGGCCGGGTAGTTCTGGAAGGAGAAAGGGTCGAATCAGAGGTCGCCTTGTAACCCATCTCGTGGCCCACCTGCCACGAGAAGCCCCCTCGCCCCGGTCCTCTGGGTGTTCCCCGGTGTCAGGCCTCCTACCAGACGCTCCAGGTGGGTGTAGCTGCCGTTGGGCTGCTGCACGTTGGAGGAGGCTCCACCCAACGGGCCTCCGTAGACGGGCTGGCCCATCCCACTGGACGGGTTCCACGGGTCCGAGGAGCTGTGGGTCCCATCTAGAGGTACACAGCAGCAGGTCAGTCGGGAGAACCCCCCCCCAGACGAGGCTTTGTGAGGCCGGTTCTCACCCCGGCTGGATCCCCCCTGGGGTACAGGTCCAGCTAGGAGACACAGCCGTAAGCATACGGCCTTAAAGCTAATCCCGTTGAGGTCATACCAGATTGAAACCCTTTTCCCTCACAACAGAAACCCCTCTCTCTCCTCAGTGGGCTGTTTATTTCATGACATTAATACTTTAGGGCGCTTCCCTTTGAGGACTCATATTTTATCTGCTCAGGGACCAAACTCAACACAACTCAAGTCGTAGCTCAAACACAGAGTTGGCTTTGGCTCCTTTAAACCGTTACTCCCAAACTTACCAAAGAAAGAGCTTGCGAACATGTTGGCCGAGGTCTTTGGGGGCGAGTAGGAGGGGGCGTCTCGGCTGAAGTCCTCCGAGTTGGGGGGGGGCGCGTACACCTGCCGTGAGGACACAAGACAAATGAGCGGGACGCTTTCAGTCCCCATCCCAACGTCCTGTATAGCGTCGGCTGAACCCAGCTCGTGATGAACTTCTTCATCCTCCTCCCAGCTGATTGTTTAATTAGAAGCCTCGTGTTGATTCACATCGGTACTACTCTCGTGTTCTCTGCTAGTGTATAAAGGTACATTTTCCATATTTATTTCTGTTTGGCCTTTCCACCCTGACACCATTATCTTCCGTCTGGGATTTTGAATACTATCTTATCTCTCGTTCCCTCCCATCTCTGTCCACGAGATAAAACATGCAAATAGCATTCCACACAGATGAGTCGACGACGGATCCAGACGATGAATTAGAGCTCGGATGACAACGAGCGTCGTTGGGAGAGCAGGGCTCATCGGGAGGTATTTGCATCTCAGCATAGCGCTGTGCTCAGAGCCAGCCAGAGGTACGGCAACAAGCTGTTGCAGAAGGATATTAAATTACTGGAACGGAATATTTGTCTTTGTACAGCGTACAACGAAATTGTAGCAGCATCCAAGTATACACACAACATAAATAGTCAGAGTAACGAAAAGACATACGAAACACAGAAAAGAGAACGAAGAAACACAGAGCCTGAGGCCGCCTGGCATCAACGACAATAAGACAGAGTAGAAGAAAAGAGGGAACAGCAAACTGGGGTCTTCAGATGTTTGAGCTCGTGTTTGAACATTCTCATCACAGCTTCCCTGCTTTCAATTGTGTCATTTGATGTCAAATCTGAATGTTTTTCCACTAAAACACTCAAAGGCTAAAAGACTGCTCGACTTTTCTTCATTTTCCTCCACTCTGGGAAGAGCGAGCGCGCAACAGACATGCTGCTTTACAGCTGTGTGTGTGTGTGTGTGTGTGTGTATTTGTGTGTGTGTGTGCGTGTATTTGTGTGTGAGTGCGTTTGTGTGTGTACGTGAACTTGTGTGTGTGTGTGTGTGTACGTGTACTTGTGTGTGTGTGTGCGTGTGTATTTGTGTGTGTGTGTGCATGTATTTGTGTGTGAGTGCGTTTGTGTGTGTACGTGAACTTGTGTGTGTGTGTGTGTGTACGTGTACTTGTGTGTGTGTGTGCGTGTGTATTTGTGTGTGTGTGTGTGTGCATGTATTTGTATGTGTGTGCGTGTGTGTGTGTACGTGAACGTGTGTGTGTGTGTACGTGTACTTGTGTGTGTGTGTGCGTGTGTATTTGTGTGTGTGTGTGCATGTATTTGTGTGTGTGTGCGTGTGTGTGTGTACCTGAGTGACGTGTGTGTGTGATTTACGTGTACTTGTGTTGTGTGTGTGTGGGTGTGGTGTTGTGTGTGTGGTGTCGTGTGTGTGTGTGTGTGTGGTGTGTGTGTGTGTGTGTGTGTGGTGTGTGTGTGTTGGTGTGTGGTGTGTGTGTGTGGTTGGGTGTGTGGTGGGTTGTGTGTGTGTGTGTGTGTGTTGTGGTGTGGGTGTGTGTGTGTGTGTGTGGTTGCGCGTGTGTGTGTGATGTGTGTGTGTGTGTGTGTGTGTGTGTGTGTGTGTGTGTGTGTGTGTGTGTGTGTGTGTGTGTGTGTGTGTGTGTGTGTGTGTGTGTGTGTGGGTGTGTGTGTGTGGGTGTGTATTTGTGTGTGTGTGCGTGTGTGTGTGTACGTGTACTTGTGTGTGTGTGTGTGTGTGTGTGTGTGTGTGTGTGTGGTGTGTGTGTGTGTGTGGGTGTGTGTGTGTGTGTGTGTGGTGTGTTGTGTGGTGTGTGTGATGTGGGTGTGGGTGTGTGGGTGTGTGTGTGTGTGGGTGTGTGGGTGTGTGCCAGGCAGACAGATCAAACAGACCTGAGGACACCAGCGCTGCTCTGAATTCATCCGCTCCAGATGAGGTGGCAGAGAGAACCAGGACCAGAGAACCGGACCAGAGAACCGGGACCAGAGAACCGGGACCAGAGAACCGGGACCAGAGAACCGGGACCAGAAGAACCGGGACCAAGAGAACCGTGACCGAGAGAACGGACCAAGAACCGGGACCAGAGAACGCGGGACCAGAGAACCAGGACCAGAGAACGGGACCAGAAGAACCGGGAACCAGAGAAACCGGACCAGAGAACCGGGACCAGAGAACCGGGGACAGAGAACCGACCAGACAGAGAGAACCGGGACCAGAGAACCGGGACCAGAGAACCGGGACCAGAGGAACGGGACCAGAGAACCGGGGACCAGAGAAACCGGGACAGAGAACCGGGAACAGAGAACCACCAGGGAACCAAGAGAACCGGGACCAGAGAACCGGGACCAGAGAACCGGGACCAGAGAACCGGGACCAGAGAACCGAGACAAGAGAACCGGGACCAGAGAACCGGGACCAGAGAACCGGGACCAGAGAACCGGGACCAAGAGAACCGGGACCAGAGAACCGGGACCAGAGAACCGGGACCAGAGAACCGGGACCAGAGAACCAGGACCAGAGAACCGGGACCAGAGAACCGGACCAGAGAACCAGGACCAGAGTCACAGATCGGAGAGGAGTTGAGCCTCTGTGTGACGGACAGGATTGGTCCTGTAATCACGTCGCACAAACCAAGGCCAGACGGGGGCCAGACGGTCTCGCCGCCGTCAGACCTGATCTACGGTCGCCATGACTGAACCGCCAACAAGAGAACGAGGCGGCCGCGGGCCTCCAGCGCGGCTCGTACCGCCGCGTGCTGCGTACTGAACCCCTGACGCCAGGGGGGCCGGACTCGGCTCTAGAGGACCGGCACGAGAGCCTCAGGCGGGCCCCAGATTCACCCGCAGGTCCACGCTCCGAGGTGGGCCTCTCCCAGGAGCACCCCCCCCCCCCCAGGGGACCGGCGTGGAGCGTAACGTGGCCTGGAGGTCGGAGCGAGGGACGACCAGGCAGGGCATTAATAAACCAGTTAATAAACCATCCCCGAACCGGTCTGGAGCCCGATGCCCCTGGCCTCTGAGGAGAACGCCCCCGTCACCCCTCTGGGAAGACCTTCATTAAAGCGCCGTCACTCACAGACTACAAAGACGGGGTGCACAAAGACGGGCTGCACACACGACCCCTAGGGTGAGACCTCCGGAACGGGCCGCGGGATTACAAGGGAGATGCAGGAATAGAATATAAGCCATTTAAACTCAAGAGACATTATTTTATATTTTTTTAAATTGATTCAGGTTGTTTGAATAACAAATCGGAAACCTGAACACTTTGATTTTGTAAAAGAGAAATCTAATCACCTTCCGCCAGACAGCACAATCGTGAGGCATAATAGAACCATAAATATGGAGCGGTTATTTTGATATTGCGTTGCATGTTCAACACGACACAGACGGTAACAAAACCAGGCTGTGGTGGGCTAGCTCGGGTTCTGTCCTCATAGCAACATATCCGGATCTCCAACTTCACGGAACAAAGGTTCAGTGTTGGGACGATATCTGATCGCCAATAAACCGGAACGGAATCACCTGTTCCATTTATATACTGCTGTAACATTGCCATATAAACGCAAAATACTTTCAAATATGAAAACGAATAATTATTAAAAGGTGATATAATAATAACCAATAAAAATCCTAAATGAGATGCTACAACATCAGTATGAATAGATAGAAAGACACAAAGGAATATTGTTGAAATGTTCTTATCGTGGGAGAGGACTGCGTGTGCACGCCAGTAAAACCTTCAACCAAACCCAGTGAAGGTCCCGTAAAGTGATCAGTCTGATCAGTTCCTCTGGCCTCCAGCCACTGACAGGCTGAGGGCCAACATGAACCTCCAGAGAGCTTCAGCATTCTGCTAACATTTGCTTTATCATCACTTTGGTTTATCGCAAAAATAAATCACAAAATCACTTAGTTTGGTTTGAGTTTTGGTGTTAGTGTCGTCTTTAAGGAACTGGTTTTGATCAGAAAGTTGCAACTATGGTTATCCATTTGCTCTCAAATTCTCAGTGCAAACTAAAGATAGATGAATACATTGGGTCACATATTTTTAGAAAAGTATGAATGACGTGTTACACAAGCGCACACACACCACGCACGCACAAATACACACACACAGACACACACACACACACACACACACACTGCCAGACTACTCTGCATTCACTCACAGAAATGTCAACAAAAATAACACTTAAACACACAATATAAAATCCAATAGGTTGGAACTGAAAAGTTGTCCAAAGCCGTCAGTCTCCCTGTGGCTCGTACACGGCGATATGATGAGGAACAGATGGAACTGCAGTCCCACCGGTGCTTGGAGCTCAATCAGCAAACAGGGAAGTGTATCCTCAACAGGCACTCTCTCTCCCTTAATCACTTCCAGACGCCAACTTGTTATTATTTCAATCCAGTCTCTGAGCCGAACCAAACAGCCAATACAAACACAATCACAGCTGCCTCCTGAGAATGGAACCATTTATCCCTCACTGACACATTCAGGACCGTATTTATGAGAATAAGGACACTTATGAATTCACCAAACAACACTGATGGGCTTCTAGAGGCGAGTCCCAGTCAGAGGCTAGGGTCGAACCCACAGCGTCAGTGCTGAGGGCGAGTGCTGAAACAACTTTATTCTGAGCAACTGAAGCTGAACATGAATGTCACAGGTTGTCACAAGTATCATGATACACACACACACGCACACACACACGCACACACACACACACACACACACACACACACACACACACACACACACACACACACACAGACACGCACACACACACACAGACACACACACACACACACACACACAGACACGCACACACACACACACACACACACACGCACACACACGCACACACACACACACACACACACACAGACACGCACACACACACAGACACGCACACACACACACACCCACACATACACGCGCGCACACACAGACACGCACACGCACACACACGCACACACACACTCACACACACACACACAGACACGCACACGCACACACACGCACACACACACACACACACACACAGACACGCACACACACACACACACAGACACGCACACACACTCACCCACACATACACGCGCGCACACACAGACACACACACACATAGCGGCACTCTTACACACTTTACTTCTCCTGTCCCCCTCTAACACCACACTCATTCAGAGAGCTGGAACTCACCGATTTGCCGTTGTAGTAATACATCAAGGAGTTGCTGCCCATTCCTGGGACAGGGTAGGCACAATGCATTCTAGCCTGAACTCTCCTACAGACAACTGCGCGAGTGTCCTGTCTGAGCAGAGAGCGGCACTGGTCTCCTCCCTAGACGCACATCCCAGGCATTCAGGAGGGACTAATCATTCTCCCAGCCCCGGCCGACACAACGCTCAGGGAACTAATGCAAAGCAGGACTGAACCACTGCACGCCGCTCACAGGGGTGGACTGGAGCAGGGGGGGGCTGAGCTGCTGTGGTACAGTCCGCCCTCTAAGTGCTGAGGGAGAGCGGGGGTGGAAGGGGGGGACTGGGGGAACGGGGGAGCGGGAGGGGGGGGGGGGGGGGGAGATAGAATATAAAGGGAAGAGGGCGGGTCAGAAAACAAACGTGTGAGCAGATTTAGGACAGCCCAAAAAAATATAGAAAGTATAAAAACATAGGCGAGACAAAACAAACTAGGACATGAGCCTGCTGGCCAAAATAGGATCCAAACTCATACGTTCTTCCTATAATAATCAGAGGAGTCTGTGAATACGCATAGTGATGCTGTAGCAATCCAGACGTCGACCTTTGAATATTCAAACGACTCGACATGGACACTACCCGGTTTCCATGTGACAATTAGCAGTGGGAGCCTTTTCCGGGCTAAGTATTTTATGATTACATTGCACAGCCGGAGAACGGCGGTAGAATGAAAGACAGAAACACAAGAGTGTGTTTGACAAACAATTCCCCCAAAAAAGACAGGAATCCTGAGCAGAGGAAGTAAACAGAAAAAGTCTGGCATATAGCAGCTGCTGCAAGCTCAACCCTGATGACAGCCAATAGGTCAACGCCCTAAACACAGTGGGAGGCCCCCCACACACCGAGCAACACACACACACACAGTCTACCAGTGTCCCGGCAGCCAGCCCACGGCCTCGTGTTCAACCTGGGATGGTGGAAGAGGTGAGGGATGTTTAGAGCAGAATCCCAGTTCGTCTGATGCACAGAGCACTCTCTAGTCTGGCCCCAGCCTTTCATGTCTGCTCGCAGAGGCTTCCTTGACCAATCAGAGGCACACACACGCAATGAGAGGATTATTGTTACACACACAGATGAAAGCTCCCAGCCATCCCTTTTAAGAGGGGCACTTTAGTGTGTTTTCAGTTATTTATACTCCCTTCCTCTCTGCAAGTCTTTCAAACTTCGCCAAGAGATGAAATATACATATTGATATAATTTCAGTCTTGGCATTGATCCTCTAGGGGAAATCGATGATAGAAATATGTTTAAGAACCCTTAAACAATCCCAGACGGGAATTGAATTGATTAAATAAAGTGCAACGATATTATTTGCTATGTATTGAAATAGATACAGCATGTTTGTGGGGACAGAAAATGATGTTCAGGTTTGGATATTGTCGATGACATTCCAAAGGCATTAAGTTGTTCAATGTTAATCTCAGCACCAAAGACGCTTGTAGACCAAAACATTTGGACTAAGGGGCATTGGTAATTCAAAAGGCGATCACATACTACCAAAAGTATTGCTTGCAAAGACACAAAAAGGCAGAGATGCTACAACGTCCACACAAATTGTCACACCGCCAGAGGGATCAAGAATGTAAACAACAGCAGTCGTGTGTAAAAACATACTTCCTTCCAGCTCCCAGTCACTAGAACGAGACGTTCTAGAGCAGCCGTCAGGGTAGTGACTGTGGACGTCCATGTTCTGAACAGCAGTCTCATATCAAGGAGAGCCTCAAGGCTGTGAACTCGCCCAGGAACCGTTTACAACAGGCAAGGAAGGAAGTTATGTTAGAGCGTTCCTATGTTCTACTGGGTTTGAACCTGTTTTCCTCAGCAGATAAAAGGGGCGCAGGCCTCTGGCTGCCCTCCCTGTACCCCAGTATCTGCGGCAGAGGAGCGTTTCTGAAACCCAAAGCATAAAACCATCCCAGCTCCCAGGGCGAGACGTAGAGGTGTCTGCGACTCTGTCAGGGTCCTCCCAGCCAAAGCAGGGGTGCCCGGCTCATCAGCCATCTGATTGGCTGATGAGCCTACTAACTTAAAGACACCTCCGTTCTCCAGGGACGGTTCGCGGCTGGAACTGAACCCTTTTTTTGGACTACATTAATCGATTTTAAATAGAGAAGGTTCTAGCTTGCTCATGAATATTCATTAACAGACACAGAGTGACACGGGTTTAAGGCACCAAGAGAGAGAGAGGAGGGGGCTTCTGGAAGAGGGATATGTTTACGTTAATGTTTTGATTATATTGCTTTGTGAGATTCTTGGCCTGTATTTTGTTGTCCTTGTCTTTGTCGTTGTGACTCTTGTTATTTTCTAGTTGTTCTCCTGGCTCCAGACCTGAATGCAATCCAAGCATCGTAAAGATGATTTGATTGTTGCATGCAATGGAAATAATAATACAATATAATTGCTTTTAGACCTTTTCAATATAGCCAGCTATTGTAGATAAGTGTACCCTGTGGCAGCACACATTTAGAAGGACAATTATTGTTTATAAGAAAAACGTTGAAGATTTTGTTTGCAGCACTTATTCTAAATCATTACTCAAAATGATTGGAGAATAATAACAATGACTGAAGATGATCCATTCAGAAGTTGAATAACCAGGATACCGGATTAACCAGGCTACTTATGGATAACTTCAGGGTCACATTTACTAAGACAAATAAATACATTTTACATTTTTTATTACACTGCTCATTCCAGTTATGCCCTCTTTGGGGTAAATGTTATTTAAATCAGACGTGAAATGTGTATGCCTCAGCTTCAACAATGGCCACTATAATATTATTAATCATAATAGTATCTTATTAGTTGAAAGGAAACCAACACCTCAAGGTACTGCTAGTATTGTGGTATAGTATTGTAGTTAGTCTCACAAATCAGATTGACTAGTGAAACTTATAACGAGGTAGCAAGTTAGCAAAAATTATCGAATGCCGTACATTTAGCGCACAATGAGAGACCCCATCATCTGACCCATTTAGGAATGAATGACGGAAGGAATCAAATGGCTGTTACAAACAAAAGCACATTTAACCAACTCATCAACCTCTATCACCAAAAAGACCAAACTCTTATTTAACTGCGAGCATGTTTATCAAAGTCTGCTTAAATACCAGTTAATCATGACAAGCGGGGAGCGAGAGAGCAGCAGAGATCATCAGTGTGGGGGCGTGAGCTACGAGGAGTCAGTGAGCAGTCGGAGTCTCTCTCCTCTGAACGTCGGCCATCCCCCTGGCTCAGGGCCTGAGACTCTGAGCCCGAGGCCGACTCGCCCTGTCGTGGAACCGCGAGCAGCAGTACTGATGTCGTCTGATGCGAGCTGTCACGAAGCTAACGTCAATCCTTTTGGTCATGCACGATCCACCACGGCACGCTGAGATGCTGCTTTGGAAATCCCTGAGGTGCAGTCCCACGCCCACACCCACGGACACGCACGCACACACACGCACACAACCAGCGTCATCCTGAGAACAAGAGCTATTGTGCTTCTGAAACATATTTGATTTCCTTCAGTCTGCTGCTGTCAGCACAGGTTCCCCTCCAGCCGTCCAGTATCAATAGTATCAATAGACACGGTCAGCCGCTATCAGAGCCACACCTTATCAATAGACACGATCAGCCACTATCATAGCCAACCTCATCAATGGACACGATCAGCTGGTATCAGAGCCCCCCTTATCAATGGACATGATCAGCCGAGAAGCTCTATGAACACATCCTGTGTGCACGGCCCAGGGTACACACCCTGGAGCAATCCACCCATCCCCTCACAAGCACCCGTTCATCTAAGGTCACGTGCAGAGAGCGTCACACGGAACCAACGCCCAACGCATCCAAGAGATTAGGCCTGTCAGTCAAGGCCCTCTTATCAGCTGAACAACGGGTGTCCCAACGAGTACAGTGTCCCTCACGTTCACCCACTGAGTCAGGGAACGCCCACTGAGTCAGGGCAGGTCCAGAACAACCCCATATTCGACGTCTAGATGATGCGGTGATATCTATCCCACTGAGCACCATCGTTTGAAAGCCAGTATTAGAATGAGTTCCACCCAGAAATCAGATCAAATACATTTTTTGGCATACTGAAGAAATGAAAGATAAAACCAGAATTATGTAAATGACAAACAATCATGATAAAATGAGGTAAAAACAACGATAAATACACCAGTAGAGTGAAGCCATGAGGATGTGTTTGTGCTAGAATGTGTGTGGACATGTGAATGTCAATGTGTGGTGTATACATGTGGATGTATGTTTAGAAAAGGTTTGTCTATGAGGTGAAAAGGCTTATAAACATTTAAATGTTTGCAATCACCAGCTGGCCTCTCCAGATAGCCTTCACATGAGGAGACTGCAGTGTCAGAAGCTCCATGCACCACGGATGGGCCTCCATAAACATTTAGATTAGATTCCTTCATGTAGGACGGACACACACACACACACACACACACACACACACACACACACACACACACACACACACACACACACACACACACACACACACACACACACACACACACACACACACACACACACACACACACACACTTGCAACTCATACTACCCATCTGATTTAAGTATTTTTAGACTGAGAAGGAAGAACAGCTTAGGGAACGAAAAAAAAAAAGTGTGGAGATTGGAGGTTGAGAAACATGAATACAAAATATTCTCAGCAGTAGAAATAAAGATAGGGAGCATTTTGTTATAAATGTATTTTTAATCAAGCAGCTTTTCAGGCCCGTGGCGCGGCGGAGGTGCTGACACCAGCAGAACGCTTTCAGCGGCATCTGCAGGCGGCTCCGCAGCCTCCAGCGCTGGGACGCGGCCTCCTCCTCCAGCTGCTCTCAGCCTCCAGCCCCGCCCGGCCTCAGCCCTCCTCCCAGCGCCTCCGCCGCCTCAACCCTCCTCCCAGCGCCTCCGCCGCCAGCGCCCGCGACGGGAGCGCGTTCAGCGCCGCGCGCGAGCGTGTTCCCGCGGCACAAACACCGCCACCAGCGCACGTTCTCGGGCAAAAGCCCAGAAAAACCTGAACAATCACAGCTACTTAAAGACCCTTGGCAGGGCGCTTCGGCGCTTGGAACAGTTCATGACCCTTCCCCATCACCAACACCTCCCACCTCTCCCTTCAACCGCCGCCTCGCACCTCTTGCGGCCGCCAGACCGCCTCCCACTCCCCTACGGCAGCCACACTCTGTTGTCCTCTACTTCCTGCTCTGCTTCTATTCTCCCCTCTATCACTAACATCTTCTTTATTTTATAGGATCCGAGTCTAAGCGTGATAAATCCCCGAAGCCTGACGATGAATCCTCAGAGCGGCGTAAGGTTAGGGGCACCAGGAGCTAGTATTTCCTCCAGCCTCCTCCCCCGTGCCCCCCCAAAGAGCGACACAATGCACCTCCTGATTGGGCGGTGAGGAGTCCCAGAGCCACACCTGCGCCCGTGTGTTAAGTAGTGACGAATAAAAGACGAACGCCATTTACACAACAAAGAGACACGGCCGCCTGACAACCCCGCATCCACCCCCCCCCCCTAACTCCCCCCCCCTCATCCATCCCTCCCCCCTCCTCATCCCCCCCCCTCGCATCCATTCCCTCCTCACCCCCCTCCTCATCCATCCTCCCTCATCCCTCATCCTCCTCATCCTCCTCCTCCACCCCCCCACCATCCAATCTCCTCCCTCCCCCTCATCCATCCCCCCCTCCTCTCACCCCCCCCCCCCATCCATCCCTCCCCCTCCTATAATCACTGACGTGAGGGGGAGGCAGCAACACCCTTCCTGCCCCCCCAGAGCCTGACGGCTCTGTGGTGCAGACGGACGCGCCGGAGGAGACACGCTGACCCAGAGGCACGCGCCGCAGCCCCCCATGTCCTCGCGCCGCTCGTCGCCGCTCGCCACGGCACAGAGGACCACTCACAGAGGACCACTCACATGTTGCTTCTTATTATAGGGACCAAAAGGAGAAACGCTCGCCCTTCTTCAGTTAAGAGCTTACAGAAACAACCATTGCAAATCCAACAATGACCATCTGACGTCGTGATTTATGGATATTAACCAGAGACCCCCCCCCCCCCCCCATCGAGGTCCAAGCGGGTGCAGGCTGAGCCCCCCCCTCCTCTGCATCCTAATGCCTGGCGCTCCGCTGGGACCGGGGCCAGTGGACGCGGAGACACTCTGCTATTAATCTCTGTCTGCGCCCTGTTGGGCAGCATAATGACTAATTAAACATCAAACGAGCAGGAGAGGGGATCCACAGTGACAGCTCTGAGCCCCCCGCCTCCCCAGAGGCCCGACGGGGGGGCGCACAGTGACAGGGGGGGAGATCCATCACCTCGATGTACACACACACACACACACACACACACACACACACACACACACACACACACACACACACACACACACACACACACACACACACACACACACACACACACACACGTATGGCACACGCACACAACTGACTTCATTAAACACAGTGTTTAACAAGCACACGACTGACTATCAAACACACAGTGTTTAACACAAACAACCACACAACTGACTGTATTATACACACACAGTGTTAAATACAAACAACCACACAACTGACTGTATTATACACACACAGTGTTTAACTACAAACAACCACACAACTGACTGTATTATACACACACAGTGTTTAACACAAACAACCACACAACTGACTGTATTATACACACACAGTGTTTAACACAAACAAGCACACGACTGAATATTATACACACAGAGTTTAACACAAACAACCACACAACTGACTGTATTATACACACACAGAGTTTAACACAAACAACCACACAACTGACTGTATTATACACACACAGAGTTTAACAGTCACACACACAACTGACTGTTTCAAACACGCGCAGCGTTTAACACAATCACGCACACATGCTCACACTAAATCTATATTGGATGTAAATACGTAGAGCTGGCCGAATGGTTATCTTTGAACACACACACTGGGAGCTGCGTACTCCGACAGGTGCGGACGTTGAAGCCAGCGTGCTGCAGACCCAAACCCCGAACCCAACACGGACCAGGTCGTCTGAGCGTGGCACAGGGAGTCAGTGTGCGTCAGCGACAGCGTGTTTGTGTGTGTTTGTGTGTAGAGGAACCTATTGATATGAGAAGCAGAGGATCTTCCACTCACGGATGAAGGCAGGCCGGGCGGGACCTTGCGAACCTTCTTTGTCTGCAGTGTCTCTGTGGAGATAAAAGCAGCTCTGGTCACACAGCGATAGAATAAAGGGAGTCGGACAACAAACGCACAACTTCATGGACACAATGAGACACATGAAGGACACCAGCGCAGGCGGTGGATTGAACTGTATATATCAGAACAAATAAAGCAACATAAATCAGTGTGTCAGGGTGCACTCCGTGTTAGACACTGAGTGCTAGAGGATGACTGAGTAAGGTTTTAAACATTTGAAGTAATGTGGATATATTTTGCCTCCTTTTCAAAAACATTATGCACACATTGATGCCAGCCTTGGCCACTGAGATGAGCTCCGAGTCCATCGTTAATGAAGCCCCTCTTCAGTGTACACCGTGCGCTCACACATTAGGAGGGCTCAGCTGCTCTGACTGATGCTACGATAACACAACCTGCTTATGATTCAATCACCACAACCTCAGAGGATAAAGATACAGCAGGATTACAGTGTATACTGGAACATCAAGGACCATAACCGCTGCGCTTTAGAAGTCACTCAGTCAGTGAGTTAGTTAGTGAGTTAGTGATCGTGAAGAGGCCATTACCGATAGGCTCTGGAAGCGAGCGCCGTCTCTGATTGGCGGCTGTGAATGAGGGGAATGGAGCCGGCGACTTCACGGCCGTAGGACGCGTTCCAACACCGGACTGCAAGCTTGACTAAGAGAAGAAAACACAAAGACAGAAACTTTTGTACGATTTTGAATTCATTTGAAATCATGCAAAATCATGTATATGTATAAAACTGCTAGTAAGAATTATTACGTAATGCATGTTAGTATTTATTTATTTTCTGAATTGAATGCCTTTAGACTGGTGATAATATAATGAGAGGGTACATAAATGTTTCCATGTGTTCTGTAGTATATTCTGTTCATAACAATGCACCACAGACAGAAACAATTCTTTTAGTGAGGTTAAATAATGAATGTAATATATATGTACAGTGTGTTCATAAGGTATCTTTTTCAATACCGCTGCCCCCACAGTCTTCTGTCGCAGGTCACACTGGAAGGTTAAGCTCTACTATCAGTTTTGTCAGACTGACATTTACACATGTGCAGTACGATTCAAATACAAGAGAATTAAAAGTTTGTGTATCACCTGTGAATAAGATGAGATGATGTCAACGGTGCAACGAGTCATGGGTATTTAGAAATCCCCCTAATCCCCCTAACCCTTACGCTACATGGATCTGCTAAACAATGAGAAGACGTGATTCACCCAACTGGGCTCTTCCTACTCCCCAGGCTTTGGGTTGCTCTCTTTGCTGTTTCTACCCGTCTTTCTTTTATTTTGTGTGGGCATGTGTTGCTGTGTGAGCTCTGCATAGATCAGGAGACTAATGATTGATGTCACGAGGTACTCGTGTAGTAGTGTGTTGACTGATGGGCTCAGGTGTGTTGCTACGTCTCCCCCACTCACCTGACAGCCGGACCCAACGGGCTCTCTTCCGTAGCCCTGACCTACAACCCCTCTCTGCTTTACCTGCAGACACATAAACCAAGGACATAAGGTCACAGAGACATCAGGTATCATCGCAGATCAATAGCCAGGGCCTTGTTCACACGAGCGTTATGAATCTCTGTTCAGATGCATCATTTGCGACAATCCGAAGCCCTGTAAGTGGGACGCCCCCCCTGGGCGCACGGCGAGGAGACGCTGATGAGCGCGCGCTGCCATGGTGGAAAAAGAGCAGGTTCTGAATCCAGAAATAATATCAATTCCAAACCGGTTGTAGAGCCTAGATATATCTCTCGCATATCAGGGCCTATGTTAGGTTGCTGTTAAAATGCTGTTTTCTGATTTGATAAACATTAATTTTCCGTGATAGGGGAGTTTTGTTTCTCATAAAATAGATATTCTATAACCTTATTAACGATACTAAACTAAACAAGTTATCCCTGAGGTTTAGCTCTATGAAATAAGGGCAATGCTACCAGAGGCGAACAGAAACAGTCGCCCAGCAAAAAAAACTTCCACTACGAGTGAAGAGAGAAAGAGGTACGGTACTTATTTGCAGTAACACACAGCAGACTACGTCGATATGTAACAGAATAAATCCTCCCCACTAATAGAGAGATCCGTGTGCCGGTCGTCCATCACATGTCGTGTGTGGACTTGTTCACAAAGAGGCATTCAGGCAGCGAAAGAAAACTGAAAAAAAAAATGAAAAAACTCAAAACAAATAAAGCACATGAATCATCCTCAACAATATCCCCACTCAGCAGTTTACCCCTCTGGAAAACAAACAAACACCAGAGATGAGAGCTGTGCTCGCACCATGATGAACAACTTTCCCAACGTCGTACATTATGTTTTGTCACACTTCAAAACATTAGAGGCGCAGACACAAGCATTGCAACTAAATTCTGTTTACTCTCGGGAAAAGGTAAATATTTTTAGGGAGTTAAAAACTTGCACAGTCTGGATATTTTGTCGCACAATGACTGATCTGAGCGTCGCTTCCACGTGCACAGGTGAACCCGGCCTCGTCTCACAGAATTCACAAGTGCTTATCCGTGCAGTCCTGTAGGAGAGGAGGCTGCTGCATCTGTTCCCGGTGTCTCAGGAGACTCCGTCAGGGGAGAGGCCGTTCTGTGTTCCATCGACAAGAACTTTGATGCAACAATCCTCCCGAAACTCATGAAAACAGGGAACAGTATTGGGCTCCAACAATGATCTACCGACACGATTCCAGATAAGTATGTATGATATATTCCAGAGATAGATTTACTAATTCATTTTATTTGGGGTTCGGAAACGAAGTAACCTTACGTTGTCCCACTAGTTTATGATGGTTCTACTCCAGCCTCGTTGTCTCAACATCCAAGTGTTGGGAATTGCTGGCTAGAGCAATGTAACTTTGCACATGCAAAAATATAGTGAAATGCAGAAAGTGGCGCTATATTTAGCAAGTTGGCGCTTCAGATAAGGCTGAACCGTGTCAGTTTGTCAAAATTCCTTGAATGTCGTGGTTCAAGACAAACTGGATATAAACTGCACCCATTTCCGGCTGAACAGATTTCTTCACCATTTAGGATTTAGTGTACTAACCTCTAAAACACTTATTTGTTTGAGGAGGTGGTCCTAAACCAACTCCTTATCATTTGAATTGCACAATAGAATGCAACATTACATGACACCATGCTGTCATTGGCCAACAGGTGGCGCAATGGCCAGCTTACACATTTATTTATACATTGCAGTCAGCATTTGGACCATTTGGTTGGAATGTTACGCACATCATCCTAGCTAAATGTAATTACCGTAGGTCGGTTCAGTGTATCTTCTCACAGGACCTCATAACTGAAAGGTCTGGTCAAGACTGAGTCAACATGAATCATCAGCATGTTTCCTCCCACTCACTGTGTCACCTGTTGTGCTTGGGAATTCACCCTTTCACACGCTGCTGAAACCCGGGCGGCTCAGCTGATCCACGAGTCTCCATGACCCATGGAGCCTGAAGACCACGGAGCCGATCCCATAAGCCTCAGGTCCAAAGGCTCAACGGCAGGGCACCGGAGGAGGAGACGCCGCCTGAGGGGGGGTACTCCCTGGGGAATGAGCGGGTCACTATTCTTTGAGCTACAAAGCTTTTCTTGTTGTTGCCAAATGCCGCCTTAGTCTGCTGCAGCACAGTGAACCTTCTGAAGGTGTCCTGATGAACTGAAGGCTGCCCTAAACAAAAGGGGCTGTCTGTGACAATCGTTTCAGTCTGTTTCCCCATTTCGATTCATAAATGTACAGCCAAATATATCCTGTATGGCCTGTATATGGCATATGTATATGCCATATAGATGCCATGCATATCTTGAATTGATAGTGATGTCTCAGCTATGTGTGGGGATTCTATGTTGGTACTAATGTGAGGGGTAGTGACCCAAGTGTCTCCAGGGAATCAGTCAGAGCCACTGCCACAAAAAGAGCCAATTAGTGGCCGCAAAGAGAAGCCCCTTCTCTGCTTAAGTCAACAAGCTGGCGATGGAGAACGAGAGAACATGGATGAAGGGGAAAGACCATAAACGTCTGCCAGGTTTGTGCCTGTGTGCATGGGTACAAATGTCATGTGGCTTATTAACTTTATTAATAAACAGAAATTATCTCTGTGCATGTAGCGTAAATATGAGTCATTTGTTAAGGTTCCAAAAACAGACTATTGTAAACGACAGGTTTCTTTAGAAGTAAACTGTTTGACGTGTGTCGTCTACACAAATTTTGCTGATTCATAAGCAGAGGACATACAACCACCCACTCACTCATTCCATGGCTCAAAACCACGATCTCCTTAAAGATTGCTTCTCTCAATGTTGTGTGCTCATCGTTGCCTATCTTGAAGCCCTTTTGGATGCGTCCGACGGAGATGTATAGAAGAACCCGAGGACGCCGAGTGAGGGGCGTCGGACCGGGCGTGTGGATCTCGATGGACAGCATGAGAAACCGCCAAACTAACGGTGCAGGGAAACCCCTGCCAGACATGGGAAATGGACAGAACAGACCCGGCAGCTCAGAGAGACAGGTGGAACGCACAACGGAACATAGCCTGAAGAACACGCCTTCTTTCCACATCTCAAACCTTTGGAACGGAACACCTGTTTACGCCGTGTCAGCACTGACGATTATTCACTCTAAACACAAATGCTAATGAGTTCCTATTTGCATTTTGATCTCATCCTTTGTTTCCCCGACCGGTACATTAGGCAGTGATGAAGGCGTCAACTAATTCCCCACGATGGAGCAGTCATTAGGCAGGAGAAAGAGACGAGTGAGACCGGTATGAGGTGATTCAAACAGGGGAGTTTAGGACTAGGATGGGGCTGAAATTGCTAATCTATTGTGTGTGTACAGGGAACGGGTTCAAACCTAGCGATAAGTTAGCTGACTTGGCACTTGATCAACCGACAGAAATAATTGTTGTATGTGCTTGTAAGTCGCATTTGGATAAAAGGGTCTGCTAAAATGTCCACTAAATGTGATGTAAATGTCTCCTTGTACGGTTCATTTCAGACCTGGTGGTGACCGGGGCTCAGGCCGTGGTCAACACTCCTCCAGGGGTTGATTGAAGAGGGGGAAGATAGACGAAAGAGCGAGAACGTCTATGAACTGCGGCCTGACCTTTCTTTTGCCTCATCTTCTTTTCTACTGTCGCGTTTTACACGTCCAGAGGAAAGAGCATTACTGCATTACTGCCGAAGCAGATGGGAAGACAGTCCCAATGCGGTCCAATATCCATTCACCAGAGGGGACGCAGGTGGGAACACAACCGCCCGGACAAACACAGCCATTCACAGTCCATCAGGCACACACACAGGGCCACCAATCAATGGGAACCATGAGAAGGAGAACCACCGTCTCCAGACTCACTGGTTCCATGGGCTGACGACATTCATTAATCCACAGAACGTAGCATCCCCCCGCCATGTAGAGTGGAAGAGTCTGTCCATGGGAGCACGATGGGAACCACTGAACCACCTGTACTGGGAACCATTCTACTGGAAATTATCTTGGTTACTACTGGGACTGCTAGTACGGGACCACTGACACTGGGACATCGTTACTGGGACTGCGATGGAGTGCACACGATTCGATGGGGGGTGTAGAAGAGCAAATCAGACACACTCAAATGGCATGTGGACTCAAACCAGCTCGTGACGACATGTCACCAGCACTACGTCCGGTAATCTTTTCAGTGATGAATGGATTTAATCAGTTATCCCTGACCCACTCAATCATATCAGCCGTGGGTTCATCCACAATTTGGTCCTTCAGTTAAATGAACGCCAGCGACGAGGGATTTCAGTGGAAACTAAGGTCTCCAGCTCCAGCCCCAGAGTCAGCTGCGGGGGTATCATGAAGCGCTTCGCCCATCAGCTAGCCGGGGGACCAACCGCAGTTAACAGACGTAAACAACAGACAACGGTAACAAGCTGAATCAAATATCAAAGACTAGAAATCCTTGCTTGAACTGGCTTTGAAAATAAAATGGCAGTCAAATAATTTTTTTATATATATTTAATGTTCTTGAATAGGTAGAATATGAGGCAAACTAAAATGCAAATACATTAATTAAAGAATAAATCTGACATGCAAAAAATAGGCCTTTAAAAAGTAATCTGAACGTAGGAAAAAACGATCAATCTACTATAGAATGTGTACTATTGATGTCATCTTCAGGTGCGATTACTTGCAGTTAATGAGCCCAGTTCGCTAATTAAACTTGATACTTTATCAGACAATCAAAGAAATCATGCAATCAATCAACACTATAAGCGGTCACCGTGGTTCAGTCGTTGAGCTAATTGAGGGGGGTCTCAACCGTCTGAAATCTAACATATTCAAATGAACGCTCACTATGGTTCCTTCCAGGTGCAAAAAGTACTTATCTGGGACTTCTTGGCTCAATAGGACCGACCAAGAATGGCTCACTCAAAATCTCCTCCATTAAAAATAAAGTCTCTTTGTGGCATCACCACACCTTAGCCGAATCCCCTTGCTCTCTTTCTGACTTCTTAAAAGTCTCCCCGCCACCCACCGCCCCAGCGTCCATTTGGCGAGATCTGGGCAGCACTCACTAGGTAGCATACTGGGGTAGCTGGGTAGGCCAAAGCAGCAATACTGAAAACGGTGGGGAGCCCAGGAATGGGGACGCTGGGTGCAGAGGAGTTGGAAGGAAAAAGGGATTTGTAGCCTATCAGCATCGACTTTCACGCTCCATGAGCGCACAAGAATAATAGTTAGTCAGACTAAGCGCACCTGCAGCTCTGCTAATGACGGCGGCGTCGCGAAGACGATGCGACCCCGCTCGCTGTACAGGCTGCCAACGATTCCCCCTCCCGCTACAGATTCACCCCGTTTTATTGAAACAATGATAGGTGACCCCCGCTAAAGAATGATTAACATAAGTCAGCTGGGTATACCGACTCCTGCCTGTAACCTGGGGCACCGGCCAAAGGCACTTCGTGTGCAGGTGGTATGTATTCACATACCGAAATGTCTGTGTGTGCGTGTCTAGGTGCATATGTCTGTTGTCATATGTGTCTATGATGTACATGGCTTGTCTGTCTCTGGTGTCTGACTGTCCATTGCTTGTAGTGTTGCAATGACCTGTAGTGTGTGTGTGTGTGTTGTGTGTGTGTGTGTGTGTCGTATGGAGTTTTCTGTCTGTCATGACTGTCCGACTGTGTGTGTGAAAGTTGTGTTGTGTGGTGTTGGTCAAATGAAATAAAAAGAATCACAACCGTGTTGTGTCTGTGTGTGGTGTCCAGGTCTGGTGTGTGTCTATGTGGGTGTGTCGATATGTGTGATGTCTATGTGGGCTGAATGTCATGTGTCCGGTGTGTGGTAGTGTTGTGTGTGTGGGTGTGTGTGCGTGTCTATGTGTGATAATAATGTGGCTTGTGGTGAGAAATTGTCATATATGGTCTGTATCTGAATCTGTCTTGTCGATCTGTCTGTTGTTTCTTTATTTTGTGTCCGTGTGTCCGTGTATGTGTCCGGTGTGGTGTGGTGTGATGTGTGGAAGCGTGGGTGTTGGTGGTCCTGTATGTGAAGATGAACAGATGTCTGTGTAGTCTGTGTCTAGTCTGAGTGGTGTCTGTTTGTCTGTAGTGTATGTAGGGTGATTCTTGGTGAATGTCTATGTGTGGTCATGACTGTCCGGTCCGTGTCCGTGTGTGATGTTGTGTGTGTGTGTGGTTGTGTGTTAGAGGTGTGGATAATAAAGTGGGAGCAAGCTTCGAGCAGCACTGTTAGAACCGGGCACTGCAGGGAGAACCTCGCTCACACGACTGAGCAGCACGCGTTCCCCGGCCC